>JAPDSC010064596.1:657023-685992 GCA_026290005.1 Latrodectus geometricus
ATATATATATATATATATATATATATATATATATATATATATATAAGTATCAAGATTTTATTGTTCACCACCATTAAAATAACACTAAAAGAGAAGGAAACAAAGTGAAATTTAGTTACTCTCGAGTTTACTTTAAAACTAGTATCTTATATAGACGTATTTTTATTAATATATACAGGACGAATAAAATTTGCGATATCTCTTCAGAAAATAGGATAAGGTAACGTGGGTAGGATGAATAAATCAAAACATTGTCTTTTCATTGTTTTCACATATGAGTAAGAATAATTCCTGTCTTTATTTTTAGATTTATTTGAACAATTTAAATTAATTATTATTACTTTGAAATAATTTTGAGATAAGGAATATTTAGTGATACACTGTAAAGACATAAAAAGAAACTAAAATGATTCATCTTGTCTGACCAAATTAATATCATGTCTGATCAAAATTAATTAATTTCGTTGAGATGAATAGCTTTACCTAACACTTAAGAAAAAAAATTTTCCCTCATTATAGAATTATTTGTAAACCTCTTAAAAAATAAATAAACAGTTTTAAAGGTGACTAATGTAGTAGATAACAGATACATATCTTTTGACATGTAACAATGTAATATAGTTGTAGAATTATAATATTTGTAAAGAGTAGACAAGCAAATATGTAGAAAAGTAACTTATAATAGAAAATGATTGTTTCGAATCTCTTAAATGCATAGAAAATTGAATGTAAGTTTGATTAGTTTTGACACAGAAAGTAGATAGGAGTGAATAAAATACCAAATTTCTAAATTGAAAAAAAAATCTTCTGAATTTATAGTTTCAGTGATTTGTATTTTAAACTGTGTCTAATATAAAAATATTTATGCAGAAATTTAGTTTTAAAAATACTGCAGAGAAAAGCCAAAAATTGTTATGTGCAAAGTGTAAAGGAGTATGAGTAAAAAATTTGAAAATGTTTGATTCTATCACATTAAATGTTCTTAGTATGGTCGATGTAAGAAGTGTTAATCATGATACATTTTAAGTGTTATTAAGAATGGCATTTGAGATGGGTAGAATAAGAAATCAATTATTTAAAAGTGACCAAAATTAATAACAGGATCACAGTTTTCGGAAGTACTATTTGAAAATCAAATCTACATAAGTATTAGATATTCTAAGTGTATACGACTGTACAAAATATGTATAATGTCAAAATGTACTACAACTTTGTTATTTTAAACGAGTAAAACACATGCCCTTACAAAAAAGAAAATATATTTCTTTGTTGCTCCATAAAATTTATTTCAAAAGACAATATTTTCTTCTGTAATTTTTTAAAATTATTGGTTAGCCAGATTTATATTTCAAACTAAAATATATTTTAAGTAAAAGATATGAAATTGATAAAAGATCAGAATGTTTAGAGTGTTTACTCAAAGAGCTTAACCCCAATCAGTATAAAATCAAACATTCTTTTGCATCCATTCAAGAAGCAAGCACTAAAAATATATATCGATTTCATTTTGTGTGCTTTGAAAATAATTTTAAATTTTATAAGATGATATTTAAAATGTTTGTCATTTATATCATCATATATATTTATACATTTAATGTATAGTTATTTTTCATAAACAGTAAACAAAAGTAGTTTTATTTTAAGTCATAAATAAATTTCATACTATTTTTATACGTAACACAAGAAATGGTTGATAAACTGCCCACATAATAATAATAAATTCATATTATTCTTCAGTTTATCACAAGATAATATTATTATGAAAAAACATTAATATAATTGAATATAAATTCATGACTTCTTTATCAAATAAAAATTTTCATGAGAAGACTTTAGTAACATTAAAATGTTTTAAGTAACATTTTTTTTCAAAGGAAAACTTTAAAATATAAAAGTAAATAGACATTTTACACTCACATTTCTTGATTTATTATTCCTATATAAAATAACTAAAGAAAGGGGAGAATCAAGGAAAACTTTCAAGTAAAACAGTTAAAGATAAAATAAGTAAAATTAAATTATATGATTTTTTTCTTCTCGGGAATATTGGAACTCTTTATGTTAAATTAAATAAATATTTTAGATATCTGAAATATGAGAAAAATAGTTGTAAAAGTCAAATGATTATACAAATAATTAACAGATTGTTAAACTAGTATAAAAATAGTTTTCAAAAACAGAATAATTTTCAAAATCCAAAAAATAAATAATTTAAAAAATATCTTCAACATTTTGGAAATAACTATGAAATTTTTCATTTATATTTCTGAATATTTTAATTAAGTAGATTTTTAAACATTCAGCAAACATAATAGCGTTAACTAAATTAAATTTGTATTTGAAACTAACTCTCTTAGATCTGTGAATTAACTGAGAAATTCTATTTCTACTTTCAGAATTTATAACGCATTAGGTAATATTTGTCTTTAAATTATTCTTCATGATTATAAGATAAACTGTGGTAGTAAAAACAAATGTTATTCTTATCTCAGATTTTATTCTGTAATTTATATATAACACATTTCACACTCATAATATTAGTACCACAGAAATTGCCAATGTTTCTAAGCCAAATTACTGAATGTATCTTCCCAAACATTAAGATATTTATTGAACAAGGAGCTATTGCGAGAATATATTTTAGTAAATTTGATCAAAATTTCAATAATATTCACTACTTTCGTACTGCTTTTTAATTAAATATATTTGAGGAAAAATATATAATCTAATGAATTGTGATGTGAAAACCTTAATAACTTAGAAACTTCATTGCATGTACAGAATAACAATCATGCAATCCTTTTCACAAATTTTTATCATTACTGAAGTTGCAAGTAGTTTTACTGTTAATAAATGAGAAATGATTTTATTGACACAAACTTTCCTGAATTGTTTAGTAAAATAAAATTAGAGATCGATACATCATATGAATAAAGATTTAAATTTTTTATTAGTAATCTATGATTTTAGTTATTGTCATAAAACTCAAATAAAGAAAATTTTTAATATAAAAAAGTCTATGGATAAAAAGCTATATATTGAATATTCAGGTGTACTTTATAAAAATACCCAAAAAGAAGAAATGTTATCAGCATATCTTTTGAGGTCTTTTTCTGTATTTCCGGTATATTGGAAATTAGCCTTTTTCATTTTTTTTTATGTGTTAGAGCCGTACTTAGCCGTATTTTGTGTTTTCCCTAATGGTTGCTTTAAGACATTCTGCTTAAGATGAATAATGCTTGATTGCAGTGTAACTGTATAGTTCTGACATATTTTGTAATTAAATATTTTCAACTTATAACAAGTCTGCCACATTCTCTTAACCTAAAGACAAACAATGAACCTAAACAATGATTCTGTGTGCTATGTTTTGGTGAAATATTACCTATCGCATATCTCTACAGAAGGTAAATTAGATAACATAGTGCTGAAACTGTGCAGATTCCTAACCCATAAATAACATAAATATTTGTTAATTCACAGCATAAGAGATAAAATTCAAAAAGAGATTTTTCAGAATCTGAATTTCAAAATGTCTTAAAATTTCTACTCTTTTCCCCTTTCAATTATACTGTATTCCTTGTATATTCTAATTGCACTTTTTCTGTAATATAATTAATTCTATAAATAACACTCATATCCCTCATTCATGTAGTAATTCTGAAGTGGTCAGTTCTATACAGTAATTATGTAAGAATTAAGATCAAAATATAGTCATTAGTAATTTATTCAAATTTTTGGTTATATTGAACTAGGTACTAATACAATTACTTTTTATTTCTTTGTTATATGCGTTTACATTTTATTCCTCTTTTTTCATTATCATTCTATATCAATATTGTTGTTTAGTTTTAGAATTTAAAATTTTCTAAATCATATCACTTTATTTATTTAATATATTTGTTATAAAGTAAAATGCTCAAAATCCCAAAATATATAATTTCGTGAACATAATTACATTAGTTACAACTTCCTTTTCCATTTTTGTAAAGATATAAAACGCATATATAGATTATACATATCATTTTATTTATGACGAATACAATTTCAACACATAATAACATCTAGAATGAAATTCTAGATTTTATTGTTATAATAAATGCAAAATGTATTATTAATAACCTATGTATTATCATTAGTTCCATTGTGTTATCAAAATAACCAAAATGTATTATCATTAGTTCAACTTTCAATCATTTTTTTACTGTAAAAATGTATTACATTTCAATAGTTGATTAATATCCTTCAAGATATTTACAAATCCATTATTAATTAATCAGAACATATTTATTAATTCTCATTTCTATCATATTGCTTACATTTCTTGTAGATCAGTTGTTAATGATAGATCAGAATGATTAGTTTCCGAAAAATTTTCTATCAAATATAGAACATACTGAAATGAATTCATTGAATAATATCATCTGTGTCGAATGAAAAATTGAAATGAATTTTAAAATTTTGCATATTGTTTCTGAAAAACATTTTAAAATATCAAACAAACTGAAAATTATCTAGTATAAAAAATTTTATGCAAATTACTTGCTGTAAAAAAGCACAATAAATTCATTAACTTTAATATCTTTAATAAAAAACATGAAAGTTAAATTGTGTTAATGAAAACATTTCAGTTCTTGTATGACATTATCTCATTAAGTAAGTATAAGTTATAAATTTATATCCCTGGGACCTGACTTTTAGATTATATTTTAATCAACAGACTATGAATTTTTTCTAATATTTCATTTCTTTTAAATAAAATGAAACTACATTACAAGCATCAATTTCAAGTACTTTAAAAGGTTAAGCATAAAAGCATTTAAAATAAAAATGTCCTTAAACTGCATTGTCATTAAATATACATTTGCATTTTGTTTCATCGGGGAATTTGTTCATTTTACTTGTAAAAAAACTTTAATGATGTAGTATATATATATAATAGGTCTTTATACTGCTTCAAACAAATAAAAATTAAAATGCAGAATAAATAAATTTTCATTGTAGCTTCATAATTATCAGAAAATATATATATTTTGAATTTTTTTTATTCTTATATAAAGGCTAGTTCATAATTAGTACATAAGTAGGAAAAATTAAACATTAAAAATAATAATAATAAATTTTGAATAAACGAGTTATATTTATAGAAGAATGCTCGGTATGTCTGAATTCATTATAAATCACTTGTTTTGATGTATTATTTTTAAAATTATATAGGAAATTCTCTAATAGTTGTAGGTTTTAAAGTCCATTATTGAATTCCAATAGGATTTTTGTATACAATGAAACATATATGAGTCATAAGGGAAAACAGTTATATTTAATTTGATATAGCAAAATAAATTGCGTAACTGTTGAACATAGTTGTGAGGTGTTTGGAAAATCCTATGTATGTGGTTTTCTAGGAGCACTTTCAGAGATATGTGTATATTCATGTACCATAAGGAATAAGATCAGAAAAACTCTTTAGCCACCCATCCTAGAAATTGTCCAATCAGAAAGCAGAAGCTAAGACACTCATCTTCCATAATTCACTTAAGAAACTTTCGTCAATAAACTTTCAGGCCCTTACTTCAGGCTTTCACGGCCCTTACAACTAAAATTCTGGGAGTTCTAATTATCTCATATTTTAACAGTATATAGTGAACAGCCTAATGATTGATGACCATTGTGAAATATTTTAATATACACATTGTAAATTGCCTTCCAAAAAACGTGTCATAAATATTGAGCTATATTCACATATCAGAAAATTTCCAAGTATCTACTCCTACAAACGTGCATGCAGAAGTATAACATCCATTTTCTATTGTTCAACAGTGGCTGGTATCAAACCCGAGACCTTCTGTTCCAAAGAGCATTATTTTACCACTAGTTTACTGTGAGTACTAATTATGGATCATTGATAATTTATTTTAGTTTTTAAATCATAATATAATGGCAATATTGCCTCATAATAACACACAGAACATAGTTTACTATAAATATTATGCGGAACAGTCATAGTTCCTCACGGTTTGAAGATCGTATACTTTCATAAGTTTTTCACCTTTTTTCGTTTAGTTTTTTTAAAATAAATATTTTCAACACAGCTTTCCGAAAGGAATCTAAGTAAACTTTTAAGCAAATTTCATTATTTGAAATTCTTTTTCAATTCTTTTCACGAAGGAAAAATTTACTAAAATATTTTTGGATAAAAATACTTAAAGTATAGTGCATATTAAACATTTCTTTTTTAATTAATAATTATATCAAATAATTTGCTATTTCCTTATTTATAAAAAGACTCATTTCCTTGAGTTCTTTAATCAGTATTTCCTGTATTTTAAAAAAACTATATTTTAGAATTGCAACATTTCTAAACTAAACAAATAAATATTTTTCTCTTTCTATTTAGTGATGAATAAATTTCCTTTCACGACATTTTCACATTAACCTGCCTTATTTAATAATAGTTTTGAAAGTTAAACCACAATCTTGACAGTAACATCAAGATTGTTAAGTTGATGGGTTTCAAACAAATTAACACAGCCCTTTCCTAAACTTGTCATGTTATTCCATTAAACGAGATAAACTGATTTATAATTAAATGTAGAGTAATTAAACATTTTCAATAAAACATTTCCATAATCTTAAAATGAGTTTTGAGTTGTTTCTCTTTAATATATAAAGTTGAATCAAATACTCCATATAATGTTTAATTCGCAAATTTCTTAGAAGTAATAAGTGATAAATTATCGAATATTTATCACTTTTACCGGTATAAAACCATACATTTTATGGAACTATATCCAACTAAACTGTAAATTGTAAATTTTAGCAATAAGTATTTAAAAATTCTTTTTATTTTAAATATTTTTAAAACAATTTATGCAATGATATTTTTTTATTAAATCAAATTATTGTTCTAAATTTTGATAGTTTACAAAGGGTAAAAGAAAATTATTATTCAAATATTATTCCATTTACTCTATCAATTTTAAATAAGTTAAGAGTCTAAAGATAATTCTCTGAGAATTTCTTTGCTATTTATTTTATATAGAAATTAAATGCAATATTTCTTAATAATATACAAAAATCATATCATTTTACTAGTAAAAGGAAAAAAATAATAATAAGGCAAAATGGAAACAGCATAACTTATTTTAAATTAAACAAAATAACTATTTTTAAAATATGAAGAATCTTTTTTTTGTTCTTTCGACAAAGCTTTTAATTATTGTGATTAAAAATGTTACATTTTAATAGAAAAGCTAATACGATCATTCTCAGCTAATTAAATTTGTATGTTCAAAATAGGAGGATAAAAATTAGCTCATAATTTTTCCTGAGAATCGAAGAATACGTCTTCTCAAAATTGGCTACAAAATTTTTAAATCAAATTAACCGTTAATCTAATGACTACTAAATGCAGAGATATTATAACTGACAAAAAATGCTATAAAGCAAAGAGAAATTTTAATTCTCAGGATAAAAAGAAAAAACATAAATATAAATTTTGCTATTTTTTTTTTCAAAAGTTTTAGATTAAAATAGGTAAATAAGTTTTATTCTGATGAATCTGGCAACGAGGTAAATTTCTCTGTGTTTCAATTATAAGGATTCATGATTCTTTGGCACAATATAGAGAGAGAATAATAATTTTATTTTAATTATGATTCTCTAAAAAATAAAAGTTTAAATAGAAAATTTAATTATAAACTTCTGAGGAATTATAATTTAATATTGTGTTTCAGTACTAATCTGAAATCTCTTAAAAAATTATCTTTTTATTGTTGTTCAAATATTTCTTGTTTTTCAGCCTAAGAAATGATTACAATTTAATACAACATGGTCAGCTTCTATTTTAAAATATGGAAAAGATAAAGATATCTCGTTTGCATGATAAAAAATAAGGTTTGAAAAATTTCTTTTTGGAGGTCTTTTGAATGCGTTATATATATTGTTGGCACAAAAGATGTATTTGTATCCAAGTTAAGGAGATTATTTTCAGAAGTAAGGAATCAATTTTATTTTCTGAAACATGTTACAATGTGCTCTAAATAAGTTCTTTTTAACAATGGATTTCTTATAACGTTACCATAAAAATGCAGTTTGTGACCCAAATGGAGTTTGATGTTTCGGGTAGTTTAAATCACAATATACAAGAATATGTAGTAATACATAAATCGTATTTTTTTTTATAATTACTTTACGAAAAGCACTCTAAAATAAATAAAAATATTTTCCTGTGTTAGTGGCTAATTTTTCAAATATTTATAGCTAATGTAATTATAGAGTTAAAACAATAATTTTCAGTTAATGTAATATTTTTGCGATCTTTCTTATATTTACGATGGTATTTCTTATGCAATTTTGGCACAAAAGAAATTAGATAATTTTTCATGTTGTACTGATAAGAATACTACATATAAAGTTCAAGCTATACTTACAGGAAATATACCCAACTATAACTACAATTGCATAAATAATAAAATGAATTTTTAATAGTTACTGTATAAAATGGATTTTAAACTTTACTGCTTTGCAAATTACCAAACCAGTATCTAAACATTTACTATATAAGGAGTTTTCAAAATGTTCTTCTCGGTTAAATATTACATTAAACTTATCATTAACTCCCAAAATAAAATTAATTTATTGTTCAGTGTCCAATACTATTATTGTGAATGTAATAAATAATTTTAATTATATAGTTTTTGTAATATTACACGTATCATGCAATTTTACAAATGATGCATAAATATGTTTGTTTAAACTTATAATTTTTTTTTCTTTGGTAATCGTATGAAAAAATCAAACTTTGTAATTTGAGTTTTACATAATGCACCTCATTTTTTACATCATATAAAATAAATTTTATGAAAGCATATTCTTATATATATATTTAGTTTTTTCTGAAAGAATTAAACATTCCTATTTACGGTAATTCATTAAAATCCTTTTTTCCAGAAATAAATATACAAAATTTCCTTCTCTATATATCACTTTCATTAGTTAGACACACATATTATGTTATTATACAAATATATCAAAGAATATACATAGCAATATTCTATTCTTATTAAAATATAATAAATATGTGTCCATCAGAAAGTTAATAAATGATATAGATAAATAAAACAAAGTCAATACTTTGTTTAAAGGTTTCATGACTTCTTGTGTTTAGTAAATGTAGCATATGTTCACAGTTTTAAGAAATTGTAATTTTTTTATATAACTTTGCTTTAATATTGTTCATTTTGATGTTTTTCTTATTTTTTTAAATAAAAAAGCTTCCCAATAATTTGAAATGATGTATTTAATCAATTTAAAACCATTTAGTTAACTAAATATAATCAAATGCTTTAATATTTCTTTAAAAATTAAAAACAATGCGCATTAATACTATTGTATAAAATCAAAAAAATATCTCCAATTCCGAATTTAAATGTTTAATTTTAAATATCAAATTAATTTTGCTGCGTATACATGCAATGAACAAATGGGAAATGCATGTCTGTTATAGGATCAATCTCTTTAATATGAGGTACGATACCCCCGAGAAGCAATAGAGCACATGCAGCTATGTGTGATGCTCTCAATTATGGTTCTATTAATTGTGTAGCAAGTGTCTGTCAGAGAATTTAAAATCTTGGCTGGGATCCTATAAGGGAGATTGAGAGCAATTATATGTCGTCCTAGAGCCTCCTAAACATGCTAGATTGGATTAAGATCCAATAATCAAGTTGGCCACAACATGAACTCAATTGTTTCTTACTCAAGATAAGCATCCTCGATTTGAACACTGTGTGGTATCGCATTATTATATTGTAGCCCCAAAACATCACCTGTTGTCTAAAAGGGCGCATATAAGCATGCATGATGTCTTCTTTTAGGTGTAAGCATTAACATTTCCACGAGAAAAGACAGGTGGTCCATTCAAAGAGATACCACCCCAAACATAGACGTTGTATAAACCATATGCATAACTTTCGAGGTTGTTTGACGGGTGAAAATGACTTCCACATTCTCTTTAAATGGAAAAGTTTCTACTCTCGCTTCCGAGGCTAAGCCTGAACTCATCTGTAAAGAGTTATTTTAGTACTTGCATCTCTCCATTGAACTCGCTTTAAATGGAAAGTTAACATCTCTATTTCAAATGTTCCCAATTATGGAGTGATGTGCATGGGATGCAAATGATTTGTCACCTCGCATAAAGACCACGTTCGTAAAGCCTTCGAAGCATGGTTGATCTGGTTGCCGCAGCTTGTTCTTTTTGGATCTTGCGCCACAAAACTCAACCAACAAGGTTGATCTGGATACCAACTTACCATAGCTTGCAGCAATCTTATCATTATTAAGCTTATCTGAGTCTCGCTGGATTTTCTGTTCTATTCCTTCATGCGCATAATGGCAAATATCTGTCATCGGCAATCGAGGAAGCGTGTGGTAATCCTAAGCTGAACCTCCTGGATGCGGAATCTGTTGTTAGAAATTGTTGCCAAAGTCTATGAATAATAAGTGGATTTACATTCATCCCTATAGCCACTTCTATATGATTTTGTAGTCTCGTAACACCTCACCATCGAAATTATTTGATCAAATGATGCTTACGAACCATTTCGCTATACCAGATTTCTAATCTCAGACACGCAACGACAGTTGCTTCCCTTCTCTGAGATATCCTTGCAAATGATGTATTTTGACAGAAGTACAACTATTTTGCATAATGTCATGTTGTTCATCTCCTTTTACTTACCAACATATTTAAGTTTTATTGAGATTGGCTTATTTTAAGGAGAGTTATAGCTATTTTTGTGTTTTTTCCTTACTTTTTGGTAAGGAAAAAACACAAATGTATTTGTAGTAACATAAATTTTTGGAAGCAAATATTAAGCAAAAAATATCATATAAGTATCTCCAGATCATAAAATCCCAAGATAGTGCTTCTATATAGTATAAAGAAATAATTTCTAATTTCTTTCTGACAATTAAATATTCATCAGCTGTATTATCCTTCAATGACTGCAAATAATTTATCGTTTCAGAAAATATATTCAAGGGAACACTTCCTAATTAAACGGCTCAGACAGTTTTCATAAATTTTACATTTTATTAATTATAATTAGAAAGGGAGCTCTTTTTCAAGAAATCCGTTATTATACTAAACAGACATCTGAGGTAGGGAATTATTTTCAAATTCTATATCTTCCTCTTGTATTGTGTAAAAATAAGTTAATAAAAACTTATATTTGAAATGTTTAATATATTATTTTGATTCATAAAACTTTTAATATAATATCTCTCAATACTTTGAGCAATTATTCATAAAGAACTTAAATCTTGAATCAGATAATATCATTTATTATTCTATTCAATTGTAGATGATATTTTTTCAAAATATATTTTATATTTAATGTTATATTTTTATCAATGCAAAATAGTTTTCTCAAAACTCAAATTTTTTGCAAAACTATCTAATTTAAGTGTGAATTCATTACAAGCAGTATGTCTGAAAAAATATTTTTTATCATTTCTTTTAATATGCATTTAAAGAAGTTTTTGATAATCTTAATTATCTTATAAGCTAATTAGACTGAAATTTCACTAAAAAAATATTTATTAACTATAATAATGCTACTAAATTTGAAACTAACTATTATATATCTGCCTTTTTATAAGTATTCTCTTAGTAAAAAAAAAATCTTAAATGGCTTTTATTAAAAACAAATTCCATTTAAGCTGTTATAAAAGATAGTGAATAAAAAATAGAGAATAATCACATTATAAGAGTTAGTTTTTATAGTGAGTATTATATACATATTGAATTAAACATTTTCATTATTGTCTAGAAAATAATACAATAATGAGAATGTTAAAAGGAAAGGAATCAATTCTGAATAATTTATTAACATATTATTGAGGTATCTTTTGAAATATGATATAATCGAAAAACAGACATTAATTATAAGAAATTTAATACATTGTAAAGGCAGCAGTTTTTGCTCCATTTAAAATAATCTTTTTTGAAAATAATAGTGTAATAAGCAAATTTTTGCTAAATTTCTTTTTAAGGAATGAATAAATATTTCTAAATTTATATAAAAATTATTAAGTAAACACATAATAGTCAATGACAATTTATTGAAATAATTTTATTTTTTTAGGGAAAATTTTATTTTATTCCTTATTTACTTTGTATATACATGAGTATTTAATAATATTAATAATATTTGATAATATTTGATCAGGATATATAACTTTCTTTCATTACAATTTTTTTTCTTAAATTAAATAAAACAAATCTCTTGTTAAAATAACGCTGTCACATTGATGCTATAGTAATAAATATATAAAAGGTTTAGAAGGATTTGCTACTGATTTAATGATGGTATATTTTTTTTACCATACAAAAGTCTACATTTAGCTTCATAATTAAATTTTAATAAAAAATGGAATGTTTATTTATTTGGATGAGTACACACTTGACGCAATGTAACGTAACTCCGTGAGTAAGTCACATTTTTGTAAGGGTATTTTAAAATTAGACATTATTCATGATATAATCATAAAAGAAATTCAAATAATTGTATACAAATAAAGAAAAATTTTAACTAATTCTGTAATTTACTGTATAATATGATATTTTCATTTTTTAAAAAGTTATTAAAAATATCGATTTAATTTTAGTATATATATATATATATATATATATATATATATATATATATATATATGTACAGGGTGCTTCAAAAAAATGTATACACACTTTGAATTTCCATAGAAAATTTATTTACCGTTCTACAAAGTTAAATTTCAGGAAAATAGAAAGCTGAAAGTCCAATGTAAATGAAACATAAATAACAAATGTTAATACTGTTCAAATTGGTGACCTGCAGCATCAATACAATTCTGAGTACGAGTCACCACTGATTCTGTACATATCACACAGTGTTCCATGAACTTCGAATTTGTCTCGTATGCGTGTAATTGTTAATCTTGAAGGTGGTTCTGCATCATACTCCCTTCTCCACTGTCTTTGAACTTCATTTACATTCTCAAACTTCCAGTACCACTTAATAACCTGCTTACGTTCTTCAAAACTCAAACGTACGTCCCCCATGTTGATATTACAAATTCCAACTGATAATATAACATAGAGGGACGATTATGCTGGCACCTGGCGAAGAAATATAACATTAGCCTTGTAGAGCGGGAAAACTACAATAGTTTAAAGTGTGTATACATTTTTTTAGAGCACACTGTATATATATATATATATATATATATATATATATATATATATATATATTTCTTGTAGTTCTAAATTAGATTTTTAAAATATTCCCAGAAAATTATTGTTTTTTATTAACATGGCCATGTGCAAAAAATATAATTATTAAATTAGTTGTGGGCCAAAAATTGTTTTTAAGGATTATTTTTAAATAAAAAGTAAAAAAAGGAAAATAAGATAAAAAATTACAATTTAATAAAAGAATAGTTTTCTAAATGGAAGAAAATTTCTCTCTCTCTCTCTCATTCTTTCTCTCGCGTGTATTTATTAACTTGATCTCGGGGCAATTTTTGTTACCTTAAATTCGATTCACAAGTTTAATTTCCAATGTCCTTCAATTTTCATTTTTAAATTAAATTTTAAATTTTTTCGATCTGAAAACTTATTAAGACTTGAATTTATTTTTTCTTTAAATTTTAAATTTAAGTTTGTTTTTTTTTTTTTTTTTTTTTTTTTTTTTTTTATTCATTTCATTGAAATTATCTTCTGAATTATCTTCTGAAATTTTCTTCTGAATTCATTGAATGAATCTTCTTAAATTATTTATTTCATATTTTTAATATATTTCATGTTTTTACATTACTGTGTATGAACTGAAAATTAACTAGCATTTTAAATCAAAATACCAAAATATTCCTCACTGGAAATTATACATTAAAATATTTTGAAGCACTGCTTTATTTTTGAGTTTCCTTTTCTAAATTTTATTCTTGAAATGTTAAAAAAATATTTGTGTAGAACTAAATTATTTATATTTTTCTATGTGGTTCAGTACTGAATATTTTAAATTACGCTTTTTCATTATGATTTATGTAAGTTAAATTCTCTTATTTTGTTAGAAAAATATGTTACCTTTCAATGATTAAGCTTAGTAATGTTGATAAAACTGATATGTAAGAACTCTTTGAAATCTTCTCCATTGAGACGTAATAATTAACTTAGTAAAGCAGATTGCTGATGCTAATGTTCAATTGTAAATTGTTGTTACCTACCAGCTTTTTCAGTTTACATGTTGAAATATACTTTTAAAATGCAAATTTTCACATAAAGCACAAATACTGATTTTTGTGTCGAGTTTCGATAAATTTAAAAATTGTTTTATAAAATTTGTGTGATGTTCACCATGATCTATTGTTAGGATTTTATTCTTCGTAGCGAATGCTTCTGGATTCGATATTAACCACTGTTGCATTATATGAGAGATATGTTACACTTCTGCACGCACATCTCTAACGATT
The DNA here is from genome assembly GCA_026290005.1 of Latrodectus geometricus. NCBI lineage: Eukaryota > Metazoa > Arthropoda > Arachnida > Araneae > Theridiidae > Latrodectus > Latrodectus geometricus. Next base: position 671,538 of record JAPDSC010064596.1, read on the forward strand.
AGTGCTGGGTAGTTTTCGATGGGGTTTTTTTACAACAAGTGAGTATTACAAACTACCTATGAAAAGTACTTTTTGAAGACAACTTACATGATGGACACTAATATACCTTACAAAGTTTAAAGCTGTACCCTATGAGATGTCAAAATTTTCAATTAAAATTAACAGCTTTCACTCTACAATAAATGAAGTCTATAGTATTCTAATATGCGTAAGCATTTATATTTTTTATGGAATTTACACAGCAATTTTGGGACAATTTCCTTAGTGACAATCATTGATAAATAGTTTTTGTTTCGTTTAATGATTATTATTGAAAGATTCTGTTTTTTTATTTTTTTTTCAGGTTAAGTACAGTGTTTTACTCTCGTTTTTAATTATATTTTGTCTAAGCTAATAGGATACTAGGTTTGCATCAATTCTTTGAATATCTTTCCAAGGAAAGAATTATTATTAAAAATGTTTTTTTTAATTCTTTTTCATAGCCTTCTAACTTTTTTTTCGTATCATTTAAAAATCCTTATAACTAATATGAATGACTTTTAAAATATTTGCACTCATTTAAATTTTTAATACTTAAAAAATTTATCAGAATTTATCAGTTTTAATCTTTAAACTATCAAACAATTTATTTAAAGTTAATAAACTACAATCATTCAATTATTTATACATTGAAATCCCAATTTTAATTCATATTTGAGTTAAAGTAATTCATAATTTGTAACTATCAATTTGAAGTACTTTCTTTTCTTTACGTTTTTCTTAAAAATATATAATTTAATATATATTTGGAAGCATATCTGTACCATATACAACCTCCACAATAAGTTTTAAAAGGTTAGATAGGTTTTTTTTTTTAATTTTTATCTAAGCAATTTTTATAATGTTCTGAGCTTTGCTATCATTGATCATCGTGTTAATTGTTTAGTTGGATTGAGTTTCACGTTGAAATATTGATGCTTATTAATATAATCAATTATACAGTTTCTTTACTAGAAATTCATTGATGCGGATTGTTTATTTGCTCATTAATCTTTTATTAAATTCAATAATACTGAAAATAAACATTTTTAAAATGCGCTATATTCAATAAACATATTGTTTAGTTTATTCCCAGTATTTTATTAAATCATTCTTGATAATATAATTTTTAATATACTTTTTTGCTGCTTATATTACTAAAAATATATGTCATTTGAATGCTCATATTACTGAGTTATTTAACAAATTAATACATGATAAATGCATTAACAAAATAAATGTTTGTTTAAAATATTGTTACACGTGAAGACATTTATTTTCGTGTGAATGCTATAAAGCATTTTCATCAGATTGAAAAGAGTATTCGTAAAAGTCCTTCAAAATCCCATGCTTCTTAATGCCAATCACTTGCATTTATTATTATATTAATCGTTATTAAAATAAAATTGTTTTATTTGCTGAAAGAAATATCATTATTCTGTGTTTTAATATGTAACACATAAGCTAATCTTCAAGAAATAGATTAGAATATTTTCTAACTATGTTTGATATTTTCTGAAACAATTCTTTTTTATGAATTAGTATATAATCCCCAATTAATGTGGCATTAACTTTTTGTAAATAATTTTTTAAGATATAGTTTTTATAAACTGTCATAATATTTGTTACAAAATACTAAATATAATTAAAGAATATATAAAAACTGTAAAAAAAACGTATTCTTTATTTGTATTCAACTATTCATTTCTAAAATGAATTCTAATAACATTTCGGCAATAATTGCTAATGTATATAATTGTAAAGAAATGTCAGTGATACCTCTGAATTATCAAATATGAAAGTAATAAACTATAAATTTAATTTGATAGGATTTAATAAAATCAAATATTTTTACAATAAGCAGCTGAAAAATGAAGAGATTTGTGTCTTCCAGACACAAAAATGCTTTTGGAACATTTAGTCACTTTGTTTTTTCAAACTGGTAAAGTATTTTTTTAGTTATTTTCTTGAAAGACTCTACCGGAAAGAAAATTTTTAAGCATAAATTTATGGAAAAGAAAAACAGTTTCTGTTATTTCATCTGATGATGTGTCAAATATAAGATTTCACTCTATGAAAAAGTAGTATCAAAGGAACATTAAAGAAAAATTAAAGGTTTGTGTTTTTGGACATAACATAATACTATTAAAAAAATTCAAGAAGATGAAAGCACATCAATCTGCGAAGTTTTTAAACAATATTCTATGCATAAAGTATTGACGCAGAAAAAAAATAAATATCACTGTAATAATCTTTCTTTGTAGATCTTCATTAATAATAAATTATTCAAAGTAATTTGATATGTAAAGTTTTAAAATAAATAATATCTTTGTGGAAATTTTTGAAAAATGTTTATAATTTATATATTAAAGTTGAATAGTTAAAATTAACGGTATTTTTAATTTATTGTTAATTTAACAGCTATATTTTTGTATTAAAGATGCTTGTATTAATTTATACATAATGCACAACTCATCATCCTAAACTAAGACTAAAATTATAAGAGTAATCAATTGATATTACATATGAAAGATTTATCTTTCAAAAATATTGAAAGTATTCTTAATAATTATTTGACATTCACCATAATATGTCTAAGCCAAAAGAATATGTTCTTCCCATCAATCTCGATTGCTCTGAAAAACATCGTACATGCAAATAAAGAGCTTGTTGTAGATGCAAATTTGATTTCTTTATCTCATTAGAACGGATGAAAAACAGTGTAGGAAAAAAAGTTGAAAGAGATGTTTAGGATAGATATAAAATAATAGATTCAAAAAAAAGATAACATAACAAAATTGTTGTCGGAATATAAGGTGGAGGCTAAAACCTCAAACGGACTACAGCTGATTGTTTCGTAAATTTTAATTTATTAGAATTAATCAGTTCCAATTACATCCGAAAATTGAAGAAATAATTTTACTGATGCATCTATTTTTTATTTAATATTTAAATTTAAATTTTCATTGGACTACTATGTTTATTGAAATTTTGATTTTCAGATTTTATAACAAAAATTAAATGTACTTAATTTGAAATTTGGATTTATGATTAAAAATATAATATTTCATAATGCTTCTCTATTAAAGTGTATTCTAAAACCAATATTTTTCTAATTCCCAGCACACCAAATTTCAGGTTTATCTAAGACACTCCCCATCATAACATCTCATCTCAACCATAAAGAAAAATTAATAAATTATTTCCTAATAAAATTTATATGAATCTGTTAAAAACTGTCTTTAAAAATTGGTAGGTTCTTTTTATAAATTTTTGCTACTTTTCCTACTTTTTAAATACCCAAAAATTAAACTAATATAACATTCTTAAAGTAACACAAAAAAAGTTAAGCATTTGAAATTCTAAAAGCTATAATTATATTAAAATTAAAAAATTCTACCGTGTTACAAAGTCGAAACGTAATATGTATTTCCTGTTGGTAAACATTACAACAATTTTAGCTGCTTCAAATATTTTATGTGTTCAACTATGTCGTCAAATCCCCTAATTCTACAATTTCAAATATCATAAAATAAAATTTTCATTTCATTTCTGCTATCAAATAAAAATTGAAAATGTAATTTATTTCTTAAATTTATGGTACTTAATATAAAAGTAATTTAAAGTTTAATATTCTCCACAAGGCTTTTTTTATTCTTTGTTCATAGAAGTAATAGTTATTCAAAGAAAATAATAGTTTAGTTAGTAGCTTGGCTCTGAATTTTAATGCTTCAAATTACCTTTTCGTGATGTATATTTATTAAGTAAGGAGTGAAAAATCGCTGTAACTAAGTTTCTTATTCAATCTAATTTTTTGTTTTTAAAAAAGAAAAAGGTTAAAAGTTTGTTTTTTTCTCAAATACGGAATGGAAAAACATTTTACCATAGTAGAATTTCATATTATTTTACTTCGAATTATTAGTTAGAATTTTGAAATGAACTAATTTTTAAAGCTGAAAAATCAGGGAACAATGAAAATAAGCAATGCTTATGCCCTTATTATTATTTTAAATGTTACAATTATGTGGATTAAAAGTATATATGATTTATTTTAGCTACGTCATGAATTAAAATGTTCATGATCAACATGAGATCTCATTGTTTGTGATCAAGAAAATATTTTTGAATGCCGCTTGATCATTTCATCAGGCTAATATGTATAAAAAACAATTCAATGCAATTGGATTTATAAAATTTGTTATAAGACATGCATCAATGGTTTTATTGAAGTTCTTTTGTAAATTAACAGATTCTCTATTTGATTAGATTTACTTACTTTATAATGAATGATTTTAAAAATTACTTTAATGGCATCTCAAAAAAATGGAAAAAAATATTTGAAGTCAACTTTTTAAGTCTCTAACATTAAAAACAAGAATAAATACAAGAAAAAAAACATCTTATAATTATGTATTCACTGATATTTATTTTCCACGTGTAAATATGAATGTTGTAAATTTCTTTTATAACTGTAATCAATAGTAAAGCAATTAAAAGTAAATTAATTAAAAAGCAATTAAAAGTAAAGCTACAGTTGCTTGATGAATAAGGAAAAAGGTTTAGTTAGTGTTAAAATTTCCTTCTTCTCATGTTTATTGATTTTTACATTATATAGTAATTGTTAATAAAATAATATATGAATATAGCTATATGATTAAGAGAATTCTGAATCACTAGTTAATTTGATTTTACAGTAACTTATTTAAAGTCATATTTCATCATCACATTTCTTGAACAAAAATTATAAAATTGCATTGTTGATAGTTGAGAAAATTCACAGTAAAATGAAAATTGTTTATCAATGAACACAACGATAACACTTATAATGCAAAAATACTTTTTTTTTAACTTAGTCTAACTTCTATATATTTTTTGTTTCTTCTTTTATCCTTTTTTTTAATTGTTAATTCTTCTTTTAATTGCTTAAGTGATTTTAACTCTCCTTATATTTCTCTTATACACAGATTTTTTTCAATGTCTTTCATATAATAAATTATAGTTTCTTGGGTTAAATCAATTTATTAAAAGTTATTTTCTTCGCTTATATGATTAAGTCAGGCAAGAACATTTCACATTCAGAAAAGATTCTGTGGAAAAAGACACTGAATACACAAAAACCCATTTTAATTTTGAAATAAGATCAAGTGACAAGATGGTTACCTAAAATGGAATCTTTTTTCCCCCCATATTCGGTAATATGCGGACTTTTTAACACATATATTCCTTCTCAGCATGAAGGTTTATTTTTGATCAAGTTATAACACTTCCTAGTGATGAAAAAATCTTTTCCCCCTATAACCTTTCTTTTTAAAAATTGACTATATTATTCTACTGAAATATTCAACTAAATTTGCAAAAATTATAAACGCTTCCTTTAAGTTATGTTCTCAAATTTATTTGATTGTAATTGAATTTAGTTCCATTCTTCAAGTAAATTTTGTGAATTTAATTCAATTATCTTAAATTATGTCACAAAGTATATTACTAAATTCAACAATGGTATTAAAGTTCGGAAATTGGGTTTTTAAATTTTTCATAATTGTTATTTGTATAGTTACTATTTCCGATTCTTTTAAATTAATAAATCTATTCCAGAGGAAATTTTAAAAAAGTGATCATTGCATATTTTTGCTTTGGGGGATAAATGAAAATTAATCTGTAGAGGGACGTAGATACTCAAATGCATCTTAATTTCTGGATCTCAAAATTTTTTTTTGTAAAATTCCATCATTTACCAATAAATATATTAAAGTGGTGGTACTTAATTAGATTTGTATGAACTGTAGAATAAAATAATATTATATATTTCTTAAGCTTTCATAAAAAAAATTACTAGATTACACCTCTATGTAAAATTATTTAAACTCTCAAGATCAAAGATTTTATGATTATATCAAATCCAACCAAAGATTCTGTAAAAGTATAAAGTTAAATCTAGAAACTTAATTAAATTTCTAATGAAAATTGCTATTCTCATAAAGTAAATAACATATCTGTAAAATTACAAAAAAAAAAAATTCTAAATTGTATAAGATTAAACTGCGAAACATCAGTAAAAATATGAAAAGTAATTTTTACAAGAAAACTGACTACATAAATGATGGCTTTAATCGGGTTATTAAATTAAATAATCACAAAGAATACCAAACAATAATTATATAGTTATTTGTAAAAACTCATTATATAGTACTTGTTGAAAGGAAATTTCATTTAATGCAATAATAGTTTTATTAACATTTAAATTTTTGAAATCATTTAACATTTAATTATTGAAAACTTTTTCATTTTACAAAAAAAGGATTCACATTGAAATAGAAAACTATTTTTAAATATTCTTATTATAAAATTAATAATAATATATAAGTTAGGAAATAAGACGAGGTAAGTTTTAAATCATAAAAATGATTTAAATGATTTACAAATAAATAATTAACTTCATTTTAAATATTTCTTATTCAACTACTGTGACAACTCATCGAATTTCAGAATTTATCTTAATTCCTATTAAAAATTTTCAATTCTTTTATTTACAAATTTTTAAATGGGTACGCTTAAATGATTTAAAGGATATTTTTTCAGAAGTTTTGTAAAGTTTTATCAGATATTTCTCTTATCAAGGAGACTTAAGTTTCACACATCATTAAACAACAGATTACGCTTTTCCGGTAGGATAATGAATACTTAATAAAGTTAAGAGGCTGAAGAAAATGTTTTCATTGAAAGTAAAGAATTAGTAAAAGAAGATAATCCAAACTATTATCGAGAAATAAGAGATAAAAGGAAATTCAAATATGCGATAAATTGCATTGTTTTCTTAATGACTGTAATATAACACAGATTTAATCTTATTCAATATTGTTTTTTCAAAATAACTTTGCTTAAATCAATTCAACAAGGCAAACCTCATAAATAAATTTGCTTATGTGTTAAAAGTTCTGATTTAATTTTATTTTTAATTTAAAAATATTCATTTGAAAAGTAAAATTAATTGTATTTATTGATTGAAATTTTTAACATATTGGATTAAACTTTCCTTTATAAACATTAAAAAATTGCTATTTAGTTAATAGGTGGAATAAAAATATTTGAATTCCATTTTTATTCCACCTCCATATCATTCCAAAAATTTTGACAAAATGGACTGAAAATTCTTATAAGTATAGAAATACTGCTTTATAGTTAATAGATTGAATAAAAATATTTCCATTTCATTTTTATTCCACCTCCATACCATTCCAAAAGTTTTGACAAAATGGATTGAAAATTCTTATAAATACAGAAAAATTGCTATTTAGTTAATAGGTGGAATAAAAATATTTCCATTACATTTTTATTCCACCTGCATACCACTCCCAAAATTTGGACATAAAGGATTAAAATTTCTTTTATAAATATTGAATGATTGCTATTTAGTTAATAAATGGAATAAAAATATTTCCACTATAATGGTTTGGGGTGACCAGAAAACGATAAGGGGTGAGGTTTGAATGATCATGCGCAAGCACTCGTGGATCACGCAGTGACTCGTTCACTCAGATGTAAGGGTGCCAGTTATTTCACAAACAATATCCAGATGTTTTGCAGAAGTGAATCTGCTATCCAATCACCCATTTCTATTATTGTCATTAATACCACAACATTGGTGACTCGGTCTACAATGGTGCCAAACCCGAGTGACGTGAAATTCCACAGATTGGCAATACGTGGTATTTAGTGATGAATCCCTGTTTTCTTAGGAGGACAAATTATAACCCCGTGTTTGTGTGGAGACGCTATTGTAAGCGGTACTCTTCCCCCACACTGTGGCTTCACACATTGTCTGCACAGCAGGCATAATGGTCTGGGATATCATGTTATAGACAACCCTTTCTGGTTCTCTGACTTAACCCTTAAAGGGCTATCGTTATGTTGATGACCTTATTTGATCTCATGTGAGACCTTTACCTACATGGTCTTCCAGGGGCAATTTTCCAGTAAGATAACACTCGTCCACTCGAGTTGCTCAAAACTTCCTAATTTCAGATTCTTCTATGGCCAACCCGCTTCCAGGACTTGTCCCCGATAAAGCCTAGTTGAGATCAGCTGAAATGACAAATGGTGCAGTGTCACTCTGTACATGGTTTTTAGATGGCTGTTCAAGATTTGTGCACACATTTGTCTCGAAAGAACATCAAATGTCTAATGACTTCGTTACTGTACTATGTGGCGGCATATATTGCTGCAGGAGGTGATAAGAAGAGCTATTAAAGTTGCACTGCACTTTTCTAACTGCACACACTGCATTTTCTTGAATATCTTGATTTAGGGATCAAGTGAATTTTACATCTGTATCATTATGTGTATTAAATTTTATTTCAATTCCATGCTTCCTTCCTGGTTCTCTATTTTCAATGTTTCTGATTGTATAATCGATAAAGAGAGGACACCAATAGTGTAAAGTATTAAAGATGTATATATATATTTGAGTGTGAATTTGTTTCTCAAGGGTTCTATCATTTTAAAACAATTAATATTTAAAAACAAATAAAAACTAAACTTTAAAAATCACAGGTAAGAGAGATTAATATACTAATTTATATACTAAATCTTACATGTATTTTCTAGATCATATTGCATTTTCAATATTATATTAAAAAAGATGTTTATCAGTTTCTTCATATTAAATAATCATTTAATAATTTAATACCAGGTGTTTCTGCTTCTTATTTTTCATTACATGAATTGCTAAAATAATTTATAACTATGCACTTATTCCGTTTCTTTTCTAAGATTCGAATTTTTTTTCATTATTTATACTAATGCGTATCAAACCAGATTTCTAGGTATAATTAATTATTAAAGACGATTTTTCGCAAACTAATTAAGAATAAAGATTTCCTAAACTTTGACTATTAACTTGTAATGACAATTTCCAAGGAATAACTTATTCATAGCTGAAATATTAGTTAATAAATATTCAAAAGATACTTTTATAAAGAAAATTAAGAAAAAGTTAATCGAAATTATTGAATAACTACATTTTTTAAAAAATCTTTTGAAACAAAATTAAGAGTTTTTCGTAAAAAGATTAAGAGAATCAGCGAGTAGTTTTATTATTTATAATATGGTTATAGAACTATTAATCTATTATTCGTAATATATGCATCAAAGATATTTCCTTTTGATCTATGTGATAAAAAATGCAGCATATAAAAACTTTTGTCCACATTTAATACATAGCTTCTTAGTATTGAAAGATTTCTTGTACATTTAAGTATAGTTAATTTATCTTTTAAAGAAAGAGAAAAATTTAATACCATTAAATATATTTTTTCTTTAAAAATATTAAAACCCACTTCCTTTCAGTATTACTTTAAATTAATTACATAATATTGGTTTGATTTTATTTGAAATTAATTAGAGAAACTAAATTCCAAAAGATATTTCACTTGAATATAATTCAAAATTATATGGAATTTCTCGCTTTGAATAAAAAGCAAATATGGTTCCTTTCATAGAATGTGTAAACTATAATCTATTTAAGGGAATTTTTAATGCAATGAATCATCTGTGCATCTCATTAATGGAAGTTTTAATAAGACTCGTTATAGCTCTACGGAATTTGACATTGAATGTACATAATTCAGTTTCAACTGTTATTTAACAGCTGGAGAATGGTAGATCCTCTCTGTTTTCGTTGATTTCTGTAGAGCAGGTGCTTCAAAATTGTTTGGATTGCCTCCTTTTCAATAAATAAATACGACTTACAATCTATAAAACCACCTTCTCAAAAATATTAAAAATTTTATTTTTTTAAACATAGGATATATTTTACCCAATGCAAAATTTCTTATTTATATTAGCTACCATGGGGTTCATTATTTGAAACGTATTCTTTGAATTGGAATATCTCTAGTTCTTTCTCAGATATCGCTAAAAAATCTGGAAATATATATTGTGTTTCTTTTTGTAAGGAACAATTAATTAAATAAATGATTAAAAGTTTCCAAGATTGCTTTTGGGTTTTGCATTTCTAAATTTTAATTTTGGTGCAGCTTATCCTTTTCATTTTGGTGGACCTTGCGCCATAAAACCCAACCAACCAACTAAGATTGCTTTTTTTGCAGTTTAAAAATACGACATGCTATCTAACAAAAATCTTCCCAAAAGGTGATAACAATTTTCAGATATTGGGCAATTTGCTTATAGAGTGTCATGGGTAGCTGGTCAAGTATTAGGGAATCTTTTGCTTGATCCTTGCGTTTATACATAAACTATGAAGAGTACCTTCTAAGCAACCCTAAGGTTAGAGGGTGCTTCCACTAATTGGTAAAGCCCAACTCATGGTTAGGTACAAAAAAGTATTCAGGAGCAACAACGACAATAGAGTATCATGTTATTAGTTTTGTCTGATAAAAAAAGGCCTTTACATCAGACTTTGACTGTTTGGTTTTTTACTACTTATTGTGGAAAAACATGTCTATCAAAATACCCTTTCAAAATATTACAATCTTCTAAATTTTAAAAGAATTAATTTAAATAGTACCTTTCTTCAAGAAATATGGCCTTCTTTCATGCTGTTTTCAAAATTTTATAAAAAATTATCAAAATCCTTTTCATATTCAAACTATGGCAAACGCTTAGTTTTCTGAGTAATTAAACTAATTTAAAGAATTGCAATTTGTTTTTTTGTAAAAATGTTACATTGAATCTATTAACTTTTCCACTTTTTAAAGGTTAAGCAGTTAAAACTGAATAATAATCAGAATGATTTCCAAATAATTTCATTTAATATTTTCCTAATTATTTTTTATGTTATTAACTATTAAATATACTTATTTAAAAAGACTAAATAAACATTAACGTTAAGCATTTAATTAATATACATTCTTATATATTTCAATGAAACTACAGTAAATTCTACACTTCTCTAGTTAAAATAAAAAATCAAAAAAAAATTAAAATTTAAAAAAATTTGTCTTTTTAAGATAAAAAAAACTACAAAAATACTAAAGATGAGTATTAGAGCAACCATGAGTGTTTTTTTGCAGTAATATAGTTAAGCATTTGACTTGTTACTGCAAGATGTGTATACAGTCATCAATATTTACATGTAAATATAGAATAATAATGTATAGGCGAATCTTTCATTTTTAATGAACTTTGGAGTTTTTTTAATAACACTTGCTATATTGGAACATGTGAATTTATATTATAAGAATTTCTTATTCTTATTTTCATAAGGAAAATAAAAAATGAAAATTTAAAAACTTTTTTCTTATATACACATGATAAATTACATTACTTCAAAAGTACTTTGCACGTACTACTCCTAAATTGAATTTTTCATTGTTTGATAAGATATAGGTCAGAACTGTCATTTTATTTTCAAATATATCAATCTTTATAATGGTTCAGATTTTTATTTTATATAGAGAAAAACTAATGGGAATCTAGCAAACTTTAAAATTTATTTTTCCTATACATATATAAAATCAAATGGTCTTGTTATTACATTTTGTTGAATGAATTTTTCATCAAATATAGTCCTTATTATATTTGAATCCTCCTATTAAATAAATATCTAGAGATTTCTAGTAAATTTCTCCAAAACGAAACTATTACTGTATGGTACATCGAAAAGAAGTTAAATATAAATAAAAAAATATATTTCTTGATATATTCATATTTTCATGAAAAAAACATATTTGTATGATTAGTTTTATTAAATTCGATTTTTATTAATTTAAAAATTAAATGATATTTTAATGTGCAGAGAGCCTTATTTTAAAAGAGCCTGAAAGAAAACATTTTGTAGTTTGTTTCTAAGATGATCTTTTGAGATTAAAATAAAAAAAAGCAGCATTAATGGAATTCAAAGTTTCAAACAAAATTTAATATAATTTAATGATGCACTATAACAGTAGCTAGAACTATATATTATAGTATGCTACTATAAGGCTTTTTGTTTTTTTTTTAATACTCCCAGGAATTTTCTATATTTTATGACATGTATCATACTTTCACATATTTAGATTTGATGTGAAACAAAACTGTTTGTTAGTTGGTCTTTTACTGAGTGATGGTATTTTTGAACATGACAGTTAATTCAACCAAGATTTATTGTTTAAAATGATCTTGCACCAAAAAATATTATTTCTGAAGTGTACTATGAACACAAAAAGAGTACTTATAATTGATAGCCAAACCGGTTGTATCTCAATCAAGAAAATCCAGAAAACATGCAAGAACTGTCGTCATCTGAGAGTTCTGAAGAAAACAGAATTTACTCATATCGAGAGTTATAAAATTATAATTTTTCATTTTCATGGTTCAAAAGTCATTAGGCATTAGATTTTTAAATTGTTTACATTATTATTCTGAGCGATATTCTTAGGATTTCTATAAAGGTTACCGGTATAGAAATGAAATTTTAGTCAGAATTTTCTAATACCACAATCTCAAGAATCATATGCACTGGGAAATATTTATCAATCCCCCCCCCTTTCTTTAACGTATGAATAAAAGTCTAAAAAATGTCATTATTTAAAATAATAGCTTCTGAAAGTATAGAATAATTAAGTATGTTAAATTTATCCACATGCAAATTTACTCATTAACATTTTAAATCATTAAATATAATCATATTTATTCGATGATTATGATACTATTACAATCAAAATAATAATTTCATTATTAAAATATATCTACTAGTATAATCGCCCATTAGCAATATATTAATATATCCAGGAGGTTTCTTCAAGAAAAGAAATAAATCAAATGCATATGTTGTCCAATAAAATACATTAAATAACTTCCTGTTTGGAAATTATTGAAAAATCGTCTACAATCAGTTACTTGTCAATAGTTAGGAACAAAATGTTAATATAAAAATAAAAATAAATATACTGCTTTTAATGAGAAAATAACACGATGGAAATATTCTTAACGCGTCCCACTCTAACAAATAACTTAACTAAACCTTTGAAAAATTATACTAATATATATATAATCACCATTTTACTATAACACCAATATATCATCTCAATTCGTCTTACTGTGTAATCACATAGATTCTTGAAAGACATTAATTTTATATTAAGTTACATTTCCGCTTGCCATTTTTCCAAAACGTTGAGAGCATATTTTTGTAATAAATCATATTCAAACGATATTCGTATAGTTAACGAGTCTTTCATATTTCTACTTTATCAACACGAACTGTCGTCTTATAATATTTCTAAATCAAGAACAAAAAAATAACATGTAAAGTATGGAATTTTCTTATGAAAATCTATCTTTGATAATTGAAAAATAATTAAAGTACATTGATCTATTTAGAGTTAGTGAAATTCCAAATAAATATTTTGTTGAACAAATGGAATAAATATTTTGTTGAACAAATGGAAGAGCATTTCTTCCAGATTTTCCTTCAGTTATTTTCTAACACACATAACACTAGAGAATAAAACATTCATATAAAATGTGATTGACATGCCTTAAATTTCTTTGACATGTCTTAAATTTGAAATTCAATCACTTTATTACATATTAGAATTACTCATTCCATTATTGTATCCACCTTTTGATTTTCCATGTTCTTAAATTTTTGTCATTTCTGAGGAAACGTGGATCAAACAAAAAAAATGCAAATTTTTTAAACTTATCTTATGTGTTAAATCAGGAATACATCACATCACATACATATATATATAAATAGGTATATATATACTTTTTTGACATTAAAACTGAATTCATATTATTTAGCTAATGATTTTGAAAATGTCTTGTAATTTGTGAACACTTGTATTGCATAAAATAAAGCATATTTATCCTGTAATCTTTATTATTTAACGCCTGGTTACTAATAGGATTTCCACAATTCAGCACTTCCAGGCACTGTAAGTGAGGGCAACTTAGTGGAGTACCTAGTGAATGTGCCATCATTGCCCCGAAAGTGGGTGGGTTTTCTTAGAGGTTCTCTTTCTCCCCAATAATGCGTTCAGAGACCATTTAGAAGATTCCCAAACTTGGCATGCCACCCCCAGAAGTAGCATTGAGATCATGACACGCTTTAAGTGCCCTAGCCAATATTAGTAAATATGACCTATCTTCAGTTGAGTCAGAATTCGAATTCACTACTTTCCGAAAATCAGAGCTGACGCCCTAATCAACCACACCACAGCAGCCACTATCATTATTATATTAACTATTAATATATTATCATTATTCAGATACGTAGAATCATTATCTTAAAACTTTGGGAACATTTTTTACCTTTGTAAAAAGAATATGAATTCCTTTTTGTTAAGGCTGGTACGTTTAGATAATTGCAAATTTTATATATTGAATATTATTGGATTTCTAAAATTTCTATAAATATACATTATATATAATAGTGTATGAAATTTTTAAAATTCAATATATATATATATATATATATATATATATATATATA
>JAPDSC010064596.1:686092-696815 GCA_026290005.1 Latrodectus geometricus
ATATATATATATATATATATATATATATATATATATATATATTTTATCTTCCTGCTACTTATGTTCTTTAAACTCTTTTCAGTAATTTTTTTAAAATAATATTTTTTATTACAGTAAAAATATTTTATATCATATAAAATAAAAAATAAAATAATTATTAAAAGGAAAAAGACTCTGTTTCTTTTATTTTTATAAGGTTTTAATTAAGAAGAATGAAAACTTCTCTTGAAAAAAAAAAGTTAAACTGATTATAATATAATTCCAAATATTCCTAACTAACGTAATCTATTCGATTATCTGTCTTATAAAAAATTAAATCAAATTTTTTTATTTTGTCAATTAAGATTTTAATTATGATTATAATGTTACTTCGAAATGAATTACGTTTTTTTTAACTTTAATATGTCATTTGATTTTTCAAGAATAAAATAATTCAATTAAACTTAATAAATCAAACATTAAATGTAAATAAGAATATATATGATATGTATAAATGTATATATGTGTGTGAGTACATATATATATATATGTTTTACTAATATATATATAAACAACATATATATATTATATTCTTCTGTATAAAATGAAATTAATTTATTGCCTTATTTTTAAAAAGTTAAATAATTAAAGGAAGTATATATGTTCTTTAAAGAGTATTTAGATTTATAAACATATATTACGTGTAGACGAGTATATATCATCATTAATAAGATTTGAATACTAATTGTATAATGTTAAATCCTTATAACATATATACTCATTTATATGTGATTTATATTCTAAATGAGTTTGTTCAACTTATTGGTTTGGTTATTGGGACTATAATTTTTACTTTTTGAAATAATCAAGTACTGTTAGAAATTATAAGGCTTATTATTCTTCTTATTTGAATTTCTAAACTAGCTTGAGTTTATAATTTAAGTATTTCAGAGATTTAAACAGCGGGGTATATTTTGTTAAAAATTAATAATAATAAATTAATTAATAAAAATAAATCTTTTACTTTTGGAGTTGAATAGAGGAAACACTTTTTCAGAACCTTTATACTATGAAATCAGTCCTATTTTACCATTAGTTGAATGTATTGTTTATATACAGGTGTTTACCAAAATTATAAAAATTCACTAGATTTATATAAAAAACAAATTTTTAAGATGGTGTAAGACCACCTTTGGCAAACAGTTCTGACTGGATTCGTCAAGAAATTGATTCATACAAGTGTTAAATAGTATTTAAAGGACTATTTTATTTATTCTTCATTGACATATTTAGAAGTTCTGGTAGAGATACAGGTAGAAGATATCGAGTCAGTATTAAATGCTCTAAAATATTTAAAATGTAGACCAAAACGATTCAATTATATTTAAAAACGAATGGCAATGTGGACCAAAGTGGATGTTTAACTTCGTCCTCGTTTTCATCCTAGCCCAATTAGATAAGTCCCGCTGTGTGGATATATGCATTATCAGCCTGGAGGATTCCATTTTTTCGCCAACAAAGATTGCATCTTAGAATGCACTTGTTCACTTGAAATTTTTCCGTATTTCTTTCCAGTGATCCTTCCTATCCTTGTTATAATTGGTCCAACAGAAAAACATAACATGGATGTCCACATCATGACAGATCCACCTCCATGCTTGACTGTAGGAAAGAGTTAATGATGATCATATGTTTTTGCAGGTGCTTTTCAAATGTACTGGTAAAATGCGTAAACGATTCGTCAGATCATATTACTTTCTTCACCGTATCAACGTACTAGGTTCGCGAGCATACAACCACTGTAAACGAAGTTTGGCTTTAATATCTGTTAAAGTGTCTTGGGAATTGCTACTCTGCCATTAAGTGTTCTGTTAATGAAAGTGTCTCCTAACTATAATCATTGACATTACATAATCCAGAAGCTCTGCGGTCACTTTTGCTCTTATTCTTCGCTTTTCACACATCATGATCCACTGCAATACCCGTCCATTTTTTATTGAACTTCTCTTTCCGTCAATTATTTTGCTTTGCAGAACTTTTTTTTGCCAAGCAGTGTGTATGATGTCAAGACTTTGGACGCCGTATCTTAGGTACGCTTTGATGCTGGAATGTTTTAATCACACTTTTTTCCATTAAAAAGATTCTAACAAATTAGCCTCTTTGAAAATGTGAAATATCTGATATTTTGCACTTTTACATATTACATTACCTCATACAACTATAAGATATGCTATTATAAGAAAAATTGGTAGTTATTATTTTATTTTATTATTTACGAAGAACATTCATAACTGTCACTTTTATTCACAATTCTTTCTATTAATCTGATAATTACTTTTTAATATGTTGAATGTTAATGCTACTTTTTAATACGTGAGTATTTTAAATTGGCATTTCTTCATATATTCTTAATTTATAAGTAATCACAGCATTATCATGAAACATTTGTAAGTTTTAAAAAGTAAAAAAATAAAATATGTATATTTTTTACTTAAACATTCAAATGCTTTTTGTGAAAACACATATTTATAATTTTCGCTGTTGTATTTTTATATCTATATATAAATTTTAACTAAAACTTTTAGCAGTTATGTTTAGATAAGTCTAACTATAACTTATTTAACTATAGCTTCTGTCATTTGTCAAAAATATCCAAAATGAGCATATTTCCTTGCAAATTTTAATTCTCACATTTAATATATGATATGTATAAATTTAGCAAACTTAATGTAGCAAAAATATTAATGTCGTAATTGAAAAGTATAATATTTATACTCTTCGTATAAAATTCTTATGGTTATGAAATTTCTAAAATTAATGTTATTTTACATTATTTTAATAAAAACAACATTTTGAATTCATTTTTAGAAATATTTTAATATGTTCATTAGTTATATATATTTTATTTAAATATATATAATTGAAGTCAAATAGAAATAAACAAAAAACAATCTAAAGCTTTCTGTGACATTTCTGAAAAGTTTGATAAACAGTAATACAAATCAATAAATATGCTCATCAAAATGCAATTAAGATTTTTTTTATTATCTCCAAATATTAAGAAAATTCAATGGCTTTTGTTAAGATTCAACAACCAATATTGAAAAAATCTGTTTGACATATAATTAAATTCAAATTATCTAATTATAATGACTAGAAGTAGAAAAACAAGATATCAAAAGATTGAAAAAGTAATTAAGTTGTATTAAGAAATCAAAAAATATAGTTAAGTTATTTAAGAAAGTAGCTAATTAAGTATTAAGACGAATATTGATTAAAAGATTCCAAAAATAATCACAGATATTTCAGTGTTAAAAGTATTTATACATTCAAAGATTGTATTGAATAAAAGTAAAACTGCTTACCTTTGTTTAGTAAATATTTTGATCAAATTATGTACTGAAAAGAATTGTTTATTTGTAACTCGCGCATTCATTGTAAAATATATGGAAATCAATGATTTCTGCATAGTTAAATAATATAGTAATATGTTATGAATACATTAATTATGCTGTACCTTTGTTCCACAAGCTTTCTAAGGCCTTTTCCAAATAATAAACATTCATCTAGATTTCAATCATTTAATAAATTTTCTTTATTTATGCGTATGCTTCATATTTACTAAAACATTAACTTTTGAAGACAAAATGAAAATTATTTGAGTATATATTTAGTAAAGGAACTAGTAAATACTTAGTAAAAAATAATACTTATGTATATCTCCAGAGAAAAAAATTACTGAATTTAAAATTAATAAATTACATTTCTTTTATCACATTATTTTTTAAAAAAAAAAACCCAAAATAAAATCTACATAAATAGCTTATTTATATCAATGTTGATTGTAAAGAAATAAAAATATGAACAATCTCATAACATTTATGCAAAGAATAATGTAAATGTTTTCTTTTACAATGTCAACTCTTTCATAAATGACTTCCTTTTTTTTTCTTTAAACATCTTTTTGTTAATATCATCTGCACACATCTGTACTTGTATATGTATCTCTCTTTAGCTTTGTTCATTGATTAGATTCAATATTTGGTAAGTTTATTTGACGTTTAATTCAATATAATGTTTCAGTCGAATAAATATTGAAAGGAATAAAACAACACCTCAGGAGAAATTCCTTCATTATGAAAATTCAATTAAATAAAATCAAAAACGAAACATAGAGAGGTCTTAAGACATTATACTAAAATGATTTTTAGTTCAGAAATATTATACACAATTTTTTTTTTAAAAGAATTTTTTTTAAATAAGATTATTCTTGTACAAATGATGATCATGTTGAGACGTTACATACCATTTCGCAGTCCTACGAGATCTATCAGGCCTAAAAAAAGGTATATGCATGTTTTGACTAAACATAAAATACTTAAAAGGAGATTAAATATATAAATAGATAAGATTAAAATTATTTAAGATTTGAGACTTGACAGTCGACTTTCGAGGAAGAGCAGACAAACTAAGAAGGAAAGAAAGTGACTTTGATTTATTTAATAGTAGAATGCTTTTAAACGAACTTTTATCTTTTTAGTACAGTAAAGAACCAAAATAAGTACATGTGAGGCTCTTTAATCTTATGAATACCAACAAATATCAAAAGAATGAGTGCTTAATATTTGTGTGTACTTTGTATACGATTATCACGCTGTACCTTTCTTATTTAAAACTCATTCCTAATTGCTACTTATGGAGACAATTTAAAATTTTTTGTTTTACCACAAATCAGAACTTCAGAAACATTTAGCATCAAAATGATACACCACTTCATCAAAATTTGGCACTACACTATTATCAAATTCATTCACCACTTCATTAAAAAGAACTACCATTTCTAGTTCTCTGAATTCCTAGTTTCACAAGAAGACAAACATGGCGTTGTTCCTAAATTTTTCGGCAGCTGATCACTTACTCTAACACAGTTGATCAGATGATATAACTCTTTTCTTTGAAAATTTTATTTTGAATTTTTAATCTAATGCTAAGATTGCAATGTCAATGACTGCTAGAATGTTTACATTTTTAAATATATCTAGTATAAAATTTACTAACAGCGTGATATCCGACAAAGAAAATGCATTTGTAGAAATTTATTGACAAAGATAAAAATATACTTTACCTTTGTCAATAAATTTCCAAATTCATTGAAAGTTTATTGATAAAAGTTAAATTACCTAACTGTTAATGCAATCGCCTAATTTTTGATTTTCTATATATTATCTATCCAACTGTCAATTTAAATTTTTATTTTATCAAATATTAAACATCAAACTTTATTAATTAATTGTTATTAAATTATATTAACGCTCGTGTTTTTTATACTATATTTCTGTGTGTGTGTGTGTGTCATGCATTTACATATCTATGCTTTATTTTTAAAGAATATGGAAAAAAATTGATATTGTAATTTATATTGTTTTATTTTGGGATAATGGATCCAATTTAATCTTTATTTTATTCATAAAATAATAAAACAATTTCAATTCAATACTCGTTTCCTAACTCTTTAAAATGCGACCTTGCCTTGCATAGGAATTGTACATTTTAACCTATACAATCTAAAATATTTCATCTCATAAACCTATATAGATGAAATTGTGTATAGAATGATAACTACAGAATCTAACAAATATTATTCTTACGGTTATTTTATCATAAAGCATATTTTCCATAGAATGTTTAAAATTCGAGTAGGATATATTTATAATGAGAATTTGGTACAATTTAAAACATTGGTGGTAAACTTCTAGATTTAGATAACTTAAAACACTGGTGGTGATTTTAAGTTATTTTTTATAACCTTTAAAGATAATAAGTTGCAAACGAGTTTAAATTTAAAAGAATTCTCGTTTTTTAAGCAAACCATAAGTTCACGTGCTTATTTTTTCTAACTAACTTCCAATTTGTGCTGCGTCTTTTTTTTTTTAATTTAAAGCATTGTGATTTAAATATTATTAGTATTTACATCACTTGATAAATAATTAAAATTCAAAGCATGTTCATTGCATCGCACCATCTTTCTTTCATAATTTATGTTCTATTTAAATATTAACAAATTGATATCTTCAGAAAATGTTCTATAAATACTTCATTTTTTTTTTAATTTTAGTATTTCCCTCCTTTGAAATTTTTATAAATATGTGATGCATACATTTATTTTGTAATTTAAATACTTATAAAAATTTTGTGCTTTATCATTACAAAAATCAGCTGATGGTGTAATACAATAAAAAAATGTTCATAACAAAACTTTAGAACATTAAAAAAGTTATGTAATAAATAACTTTTTTAATGTTCTAAAGTTTTGTTATGAACATTTTATCAGAATTTGTTTATATTTTTCTGCATACTTGCATATATATAGGAATAAATTTAACTTAAATAAAACATTTAAAAGTAGAATATTCTTCATTTATTCATTTTCCACTTCACATTATTATTCAAATTCTAGAAAACTTATACCAATAAATACCAAAGATGAATAAATAGGAATTAATAATATCAATTCAATGGATAATAAAGTAAATAAAAAACAAAAATTAATTTTTGGCAAATTATTGATTTTATTTCAATAAAGTATTATTTTAATTTCAAGAGTTTTCAAAGAAAAAAAAATTAGAACATAGAAAAATCAGGCAAATCAATTGAAATCATGAATAAATAAATAATATTTGATTTTACCAATTTATATACATTAAATTGAATTAATACATTGATTTTTTTATTTATATAAGCCTTTTAGGTGATGATTCTAATGTATATGTTATCTATAAAATAAATAAAAATTTTAAACAATTTTAAATGAAATTACAACACTTGATAGTTAAATTATTGAAATTGACTTTCCAAAAATTATTTTTATCCAATCAATTCATAATAAAATTTTTGTAATTATATTTAATAAAATTAATAATTATCTTTAACTCTTCATTTTACTTATAGTAGATCTCAGTTAATTTTTAATTATTTTAGTACTGAAAGTTGTTTTTTTACAATAGCTACAGGGCTTGGAATCACTATTGAAATTCAAAAAGAAATATAAATGTAGGACGACAGTAACTAAAATGTAAACAATGGTTTAGCTCAGAATTCCAATAAGCAATAATACATTTTCACCAAAATTTTGAATGTTTTTAATATAAATAATGATATTATTCATAAATTTACAGCATCAAATATAATTCACATTTAAAGTCTTTAACCTGAAGAGTGAGGTTGAAGGGAAGAACCTCTCTTTCCTTTGAAGAAAATATCACATCTGACATTCCAGCGAAACACGACTAACTATGAAGTTCATTCTGTTTTGTATTAATTTATTTACTCTTTCGTAAGAAAATTTATTTTCGATTTTTTAAGTATTCATGTTTTTTATTTTTTAAAATTTGCATCAACATCTAAAATATTCCAATGTTTTATCATTCGCAAGATCATCTACTTATTAAAATTTTTAAAATATCTGTACTCTTTCAGGAAGAAATTCAGGGGAAGAATCTTTCAAAGTTTTTAGTATTGGAATAAAAGTTTTAATTTTAATACAAGCAAGAAAGGAACTAAAAAGGAAAAACATTTAAAAACTCTAATTATAGGAAGTATCGTTGCACCAAAACAAGTTTTTGCAGGCAAGTTTGTTTGCGAAAAAGTCAAACTCTACTTATAACAGGATACAAATAATGCATTTAGATTGGTATTTGAATTTTTTAGCATACCTCTAGGTTGAGTTTTCATACTTTTAACCACCTAAATTATAAACATCTAAACCATATTCAAACAAAATACATATAAATAAAATCATTATCCTGTAACATCCAAAGATTTTTTTGTATGCGATTGAGTTCAGAACAGCGAAAAAAAAAGAATGGAATTTTTTTCACGATACTGATTTTTCTATTACTTATAATAAAAAAAAACTATTTGAAGTTTTGATTGCAATGACTAACTTAAACTGCCTTGAATGATGATTTGAGCTACTTACAAAGTTGTTTTTGTAATGATGTTATCAATTTAAATATTGTAATGCTTCCTTTCCATCATGTTTGATATTTTTCTTTGTAAAATTGACAGCAATTCCTGCGTTGAGCATTGAAACAGAGGGAAAATACTTATGACATTGAATCCCTTCTATATTTCCATGGTGTAACATTCTTTTTTAAATAAATCAATGACAACTACTAATTGTTCATTAAATTTTCAAAAAATACTATTTTTACCAAATGCAGCATATGTATTTACGCTTTTCGCCACCCATAAAATAAACATTGGACGTGAATAAAAGGAATTCAGACTTCATCGTTTAGTATAACTTAGTAAATACAAAAAATATTCAAGAGCTTCATTTGATTTTTAAGTGAAAACTAATTCCTTATAAAAATCATCTTATAGATCAGCTAAACATTTTAAACTCAGAATTTAAAAAGTTTAACTGATCTATAAGTGAAAATTAATATTTTGCTGCCAAAAATGATATTTGGAACGAATTTCAATAAGTAGTATGTATTTAATTTTGCAAATTGTCATTTTCCTGAAAGCTATAGACATGTTTTTCTTCGTAACAGCTAGAATTTAATGAAAATATCAGCCTTTCACCAGGCGTATCTGTTGCACCACAAATATAAATTAATTCAATGCACATCTCCGCATTTTTAAATTAAGGTACTTTACACAAACTGACATCTACGCTATATATATATATATATATATATATATATATATATATATAACACAAGTCGCAACTAAAAACGGAAAAATACTTCACCTATATAATTTTGTTTAAAATAATTTAATTTTGTTATTTCTTAATAATCTAATTGTTTCATTTGGAATATTACCTCCAATGTAATGAAGCATTTTTTATTTATGGCGCAATCTAATTCATGAGGTGTTATTTTTTTTCTGTAAATCTATCCGCAGGCATAACATGATATAATGAAATCTTGCAATCAAGTAGTTTAAAAGTTACTAGTAATTATTTCAAACAATATATTAAAAGAACTGCAAAAGGGTATTTTTATTTAACTATCATTTGAATCAAAGAAATTATTCTTTCAGTTACATTCACTATGGATGCTCATTTTCCGTTTTTATTAAATTAGAACTTTGTCAAAGTTTTAGCCTTTTTTAATTTCAAACATAGTGATCAACCATGTAGACTCCGGTATATATAATGTATACTTTTTATGTTTCAAATGTGTTTCTTCATTAAATTAAAGGCATTAAGATATCTTTATGTTGTTAAAATCACTAAAACCTTAACTAAAACCTCTAACTAAAATTGCTATTAAAGAAAATATATAAATACTAGCCAATATGTTTTAGTTATTTCATTATTTGACACGATCTGACAAAAATATATCTCAACATATTTGCACCCCTTTTCTTCATTTGTGTAATTAAAATTAATTTTTATTAAATTAAAAATAAATTTTCCTTAAAATATTAATGAAAAGTTTGCATAAAAACTTGTATGTAGTTCAATAAAAATAGATAATACTCCAATATCCGGCACACAAAAAAGGCTGGTAAATCTGTATCTATTTTTTATTCTTTGAACGAAAAATTTACATATTACGTGTGTGTGTGTGTGTGTGTGTGTGTGTGTGTGTGTGTGTGTGTGTGGTGCATAATTTCTTACTTTTTATAGCTAAAACAAGTAAAAGTTTAATTTATGTCAATGAATTTATGTTATTCTTAATGCTTAATATAACAGCTATATGAAAATTAATCATTAAAAACATAATATTTGAAAAAGGCAAATGTTTTGTGTAAGTTATTATAATTCAAACTAACAATAATATTTAAATTAATTTATTACTAATTTTATAGTTTTTAATTCAATTTCCGTTAAGAACATTTGTAAGGCTTGAGCTAGGCTCCTTTATTACTTTGTTTAGGTATTATTGATAATATCTGTATCTTTTAAATATATTTAAATATATAGTTTTCACTTTGTAAGACTTTTATAACCAATTTTAAAATCAAAACAAATTGTGTGCCTTACTTATAAAATTATTCAGACCAATTTCCTTAATGTTAAAATTTGAATCATATTGTGGGATGCTTTAGACAATAAATATCTTACATTATTAGTATATTTTGCATAATAAATAATTATTTTTCTTAATGATGAAAGATAAATTCAGTTTTTATTACAAATAAAAAATAAAACGTCGATTTATAAAATTGTCAGTGATAATCCTTTTTTTTTTTAAACTTCTGTATTTTAAGTAACCCACTTAAACTCACAAAACTACTAACAACAAAATTTCGATGAAGAAAAAGCTATGCATTTCATTTAAATATACTAGATTTTTTTAATAAAATTCTGAGAGAAGTTGAAAAAAATTATCCTCTCTATTTTTTCCCTTTTTCTCAGCATTTTATTAATAACTCAAGTATATTTAAATGAAATGCCTAGTTTTCTCAGAAACTCTTCAGGTTCTTGTAATTTTGTATTCAACTCATATTCTCTTTATATGTTTCCTCTTATATAATCTTCTAAAACCTTTTTCCCACTTATGACGTATTCTCTTCGTTTACCCAACAACAAGAACTTTTAGAATCCTTTATTTGCTTTCTTTTTTATTCTTTCCGCCACTGAATAATTTTTTTGAAGCTTTAAGAACCTCATCTTTACTATTTAAGACCTCATCAGCATAATTTGCTTTTTAAATCAAATTTCAACAGCATTTGTATGCGGAAGATCTCTATTCAAGATTTCAAATTCTCTCATAATAGTTTTTTT
>JAPDSC010064608.1:5746-16303 GCA_026290005.1 Latrodectus geometricus
ATATATATATATATATATATATATATATATATATATATATATATTATTTTAGTGCTTTTCTTGATTTCTTGTTTAATAAAGGAAATGAAGTATTCAAATATTAGGTTGGAGAAAAAGAAAATTCATTATTTTTTAGGTCAATGACTGTAATGTTCAATATTTTGTTGAGTATCTATCATACAATTTCAAATTTATGATCATTAGAAAGCTCACATTTCGCAGTTAAGAAATAATTATCTGTTTTAATTTTTGCGCATTCAGTTATGAGGCACAGAATGTTAAAAATGAAAGTCTACGAAAATAACATTCAATACATCTGTAGTTTCTTTTCGATAAAGGCGAAAATACAAGTCCGGTATAGTTGAAAATTGGGAATGCTGTTTAAACCCGATAATGTAACTGCCGATTACGTGTAATTTTGATTTCATCTATTCCATTTAGGTTTATTTGATGTTAAAGATGAACTTCGAACAGGTAGGACCATCGCAAAAAATATTGATAAAATCACAAAAGTTTTCGAAGTTGACCAGCATGTTAGCAGTCCAGATGCTAAAGGTCAAAACAGTTTGAAATAATTCCCACAAAGCTAATCAAAGATATTTAAATAAAGCCTCTGAAATTCACGTAAAATTAATGGATTTCTTTTTCCAGAACCCAATATGTATATCAGATCTCTTCTTTGACATTCTTCAAAATAAAATTTCTAAGATAAAACTTTAAGTGTGTTAAATTATTATAATTGTGTTAAATTAAATCGTTGTTATAAAATGAATGAAAATAAACTAAGTGATGTGTAAGATTTAAATTTTTATACCAAACTACTTGCAAATTTATTTATGATAAATAAATGTGATACAATGAATTGCAAATAAAATTTTATATGATATTTATTTTTAAGACAAATAGAAAAAACAGAAATATGTTAAGCCAAAAAAATGATAGTTTTACCTAAATATCAAAAGTGAGTTGTTTATCGAATAAAAAGAATATAAACCTTTGTTAACAATTTAAAGATATTCTAAAAACAATTTATATCACATCCTTTTTTTATAGAGTTTAAACTAAACAACACAAAATATCTCAATCTATGGAAAACATATGTAAAACAAAAAGTGGATTTTATAAAAACAGAAGAAGAAAAATCATTATGGTTTTTAGAGAAGATTTTGTTTTCTATAGAAAGAGATGATTCAGAAATTCTTTTTTTCGACGGCATTTCTTTTAATGAAGTATTTTTTGAGGCATTTCTTCTTAATGAAAACCCCTTTTCAGCTCTCTTAAAATAACATTAAATGATTACATAATCAGAAAAGAAACACGTTAAATAATGTTGTTCCTGTATAAAACTACTTATCGGAAAATAAATGAACAAAAATAAATATATGAATAAGTTTTTTTTCTTTCAAACGAATATAAATGTGTCATTTAGATAGTTTTCAGTACAGTTGAATAATTTTCTAATCTCATTTTTACTACTTTTATATCCATAGTAAAAATGTTAAAGAAAACTAATACAATTATCTATTGAAAATTCCAGACTCAACATATTTAGTAAAATTTGCCATCAACTTTCAAAGTTTTTGCATCAAAACTGTTTTTTGAAAACACTAACTACACTTCTCAAAAGTGAAATTTCAAAACGAACAAATTATGCATGAAATATCATGTAAATTTTAGCAACGATAGTGTACTGAGGTGGATCTGCAAATTACTAAAAACAATCGGCAAATAAAATCATTATAAGCCAATTTACTCGGTATGTAATGTACCTATCTTGGGTATCTATATAAGTCACAATACTGTGTGGAATTTTATCAATAATTCCATTTATGGTTTCCTGAAGTAACCGAGGTATCTTCTGAACAAACATTATGCCATCACAGAGCATGATACTCGAGATAGGACTAATTTGATGATCGGTGAAATGGGTTGGTTCATAACGTTATCTGAGTCTCTGCCATTATTTGCTGAGGATCATCCTTCCTCTACAGACAGAAACTAGACTTATTTATGAACAATATCCAATATCATTCTATTAGCCATCTGCTGTGACACCACGGCAGGCCTCTCGCTCTGTGCTGAGTGATCAACAGTACCATTGTTACTAGTACTTGTAAACGAAACTGTACTTCATGCAATCTGTTGCATACTGTTTGTGTGAACATAGATCTACCTACTCTTGGAGGCAACCTTATTCTCGAGCACGTGATGTAAAGGAAAGGTCTCGAATTGAACAGGCGAATACGAAATTCATTCATCAATCTCTCTTCGAAGTGCACATAGAGCTTCCTAAATTCGATTTGCTACGCAAAGCTGGACGTTATGCCCTAAAGAAGTTTATATTGTGTACTGCGGCAAACAAAGTTCTTGTAATTTAGTAAAACTGTCACGTTCTTCAATCATTATCTTATCTGATAGTACAGAGCTCGACAACTGTGACTCAGAAACATTTTTTACACTTTTTCGGAAGTCACAAAAGCTACACAAAAGTCTCATATCATTTTATGAGAAGGAGAAGCTGCAGACCCTTATAGCCAAAATACAAGCACCAGGTTATCAGATGTTGTGAAAATTTAATTATTCATTTCTATCTCCCCATTATCACTCCTGTAATTTGCATGAAGCTACATATACTATTTCTTGAAGTTGCAACATTTTTAATTTAGTGGGGTATGGATACATACAGTGCTGCAGGGGAGCCCTAGATTTTACCTTAAATTTAATGAGTTTGGAATACTCACAATCACCAAGCACATCATGATCCATCATGACCAAGACATGGAGCTGCAATAACCCAGTAAGGGAGAATGTGGTCACCTTTGATGTTTCATTTTGCTGATCTAAACGGGAAGCGACGAGAACCTACTTAGCCACTGAAACTTGGTGAATGGAATCAGTACCTATATGATTATATATTGATTGGATGTATGTGTATGTAAATATATATATATATATATATATATATATAAGAAGAAATCTTTATTATAAATATCCAACATTTTAATTTAAAATGCAGCAAAATATTGTTTGTAAGCTTATTTTTGTAATTAAAAATTAATTTATTGCAGTAATCATGTATTATTGTCCATAATATAATATTTGTGTGTTTCGTATATTGCAATCTTTTTACTCCCAGCAAAATAAAAAAATCATTTTTCTTGATTTTTAAGATCTCTTAAGCATATTAAGTAATCGTAAGTTAACTATACAATTATTTAATATGCTTTAGAGATGTGTATTATACAATTAGATGAATACTCACACAAAAAATTATGTGTAAAATTTTTATTTTCGAAACATTAAAAAAAAATTAAAGTATATCATATCTGCATAAACAAATGCTTTCTGTAAACATTAATGTAAAATTTACAAATTCATGCATAAACCAATGATTTATGGAAATGTTTTGGTGTCCATTACTTTTATTCAAAACAGGAAGAAATGAAGCTTGTAATTTTAAATATGTTAATCACGCATTACCATATTTCTGTGCTTTCAATATTTATATTTTAAAAGAAATATATATCCCCCTGGCAGTACATTTTCATTTCAGTTTTCTTTTCTCTCTGAGTGTCAATTTCATAGAAATCGACACTCGAAGGAATAAAAGGAAAATATTTTCCTTTTAAGTTACAAATGCCTTGAAATCACATTTAAAAGTTCACGTTCTACGTGGTCAAGCTAAATCCAAACGTGATCGGATTGTCTTTGGAAGCTGTTGGAATTTTTATTTTGCACTTTTCTATTCAAATTCCATCATAATTCAAAAAGTCGCTGCATTGAAAACGTTTTATGAGTATTTGAAACGTCGCTAAAACCGCATTAAAGGATTACAATTCTGTGAAACGCACGCATTGTTTTGGACTGAAAAGAACTTTTCATTAAGAGTGCTAAACCTATGATCTTCCATTAATTTAAAAATAATTTTAAAATTTGACTTAAGAAGGTCTATATTTAGTGTTTTGCAAAAAAATTAAATATCT
This sequence comes from Latrodectus geometricus, assembly GCA_026290005.1. NCBI lineage: Eukaryota > Metazoa > Arthropoda > Arachnida > Araneae > Theridiidae > Latrodectus > Latrodectus geometricus. Next base: position 9,730 of record JAPDSC010064608.1, read on the forward strand.
AATGTATGTAATATCGAATACTTTCTATAATTAATTGTATTTTATATCGCGCATTTTGATAATTTACATGGAGGAGAAATTAAAGTTTATATTTTAATATCCTAATTTTGAAATTCAAAGTTTACCAGAAAAAAGTGAAGCTTTATGAAAATATATGATGTAATACATAAATATAATATATAATTAGCTGTTACTAAATTATTTAAATCAATTAAAATTCATAAATAGAAAATAATGGAACTTAAATAAAAGTTCCACTTTTTGCGAGTGCTAGAGGTGGTCAGAAATCTTCTCTAACAAACAATAATTTCTGCTTTAATTGGTATGAATCTACTCTCTAATGAGAGGAAAAATATTTAGAACAATTGAAATGAATCTAAAGTTTAAAGAGAACATAAGAAACAATAATATCTTCAGATTGAATTAAAAGAAGATTACTAGTAAAAACAAGATAAATAAAAGAAACTATTATTGGATGCCTTTTTAAATTGAGACAATTGTAAGGAGATGAAAGAATCATCTTATGAATTAAAAATAATGTGTTTGATACCAACACATCTACAAGTCTTCCTGCTGAGAGGAACTATACGAATTTCCGTCTGTTGGCTTAGCGTCAAGTATTGAAGATCAACTCAGATGATCATATTCATCACTTGACCATGATTTAAAATTACGAGACCTTTGGCATTATTTGGATGAATGGAAATAACATGTTTGATATAGACCCAACAAAACAAAGTCTTCATGGTGAGAGAAACTACACCGATTTCAGTCGGTTGGCTTACCGTCAAGTATTGTACATCAACTCATAAGTCTATGTTCATCACTTGACTTTGATTTAAAATACGAGGTGTTTGGAATTGTTTGATGGGCTGTCTTCAGTCCAGTCGACACATATAGACAATAGGAAAAGTATCTCAATAAACAATAAACATTGAATTGTTCATACATGTGTTTAAAATATGTTTACATTGTTAGTATCAAAATATTTATACATAGATAGAGAAATTTAAACACATATTTTTATATTCTACACATAAGACTACATTAAATCCAAAACAGATTTATTTGTTTTTATTAAACGTACATAGTTGAAATTAATTTTTTTAAGTTTTTTAATAGTATATATTAAAGAACATTTTTATTCAGTTTTATATTATATATGAATCCTATACATTTTTTCTATCTAAAGTATTTTCTTAATAATATGTTTTTCAGAAGAGTGCAAATACTTTCCGCAACAGTAGCTTTCTGGCCAAGATAACACGTTATATTAGAAGACATCCTCAGCAAGTAATTGACACATAGATAATTGATCAGACAATATAGTATGCTGTCTATTATTTCACAGTGATGGAACGGCAGATCTAGTACGGCATAAATATGTCCAGGTGCAGATTCATACAATCGAATACATATATTCTGTGTCTGATATAATACGAAAAAAAAGAAAACAAATTTCGAAATTTAATAAATTTAGAATATTTTAATGTACGGAAATAATATATTTCATAATAATAATATAACTCATTTCAAAATAATAAATATGACGTTATAAAGAAATAATGCAACATAGGTTACTGTAACTGGTTATTCGGCATCTGGAAAATACTTGTTCTGTGTTTTCTAATGATAAATAATTTGAAACAGATATCTAAACATGAAAACATAAAAAATTAAAAGTTTATCAAATGTATTTCAGGTGCTCAATTTTATTTGAAAATAATATATTTTATGTGTATATTTTAATAAGTGTTATTTAAAAAGTTAGTTTACACTTTGCTTTTGTTATTTCCTACTATAATGTCCCTCTCTCTTTGTGTGTGTGTTAATCAAGTTGAATTTAATAAAATATAATATGTTTAATTTTCATTTAATATCAGCAAATAAATTCCAAAAAAAATGCATTCAGTTCTTACACAAAAATAATTGAATAGAAGCTTCCAGATAATTTTCAATGTGAAAGTAGAAGATAAATGTTACTCACTATTCCAGAACATGTTTAAAAAAATTAATTTAAAAATAGACTCTATAATTAATAATATACCTATGAAGTAAGCTCTGTCAGATGACATAAAATTTCTTAAATATGAAAACCATTATGGCAAAGGAAATAATTAAATTTTAGTACAATACAATTGTTTATTTGTTGGATTCTTCTTTTTTAATAAGAGTAAATGCCACGCATTATATCTATTAATAGTGCTTCACGCATTATATCGATTATTAGCTTCATCCTAATAGAGCTCTAAGTTTTGAGGCTTATTAAGATGAACTTTTGGAATACTTTCTTTAAATATAAGAACACTGTTTAATTTAAACAATTGAAATTTTTTCAACATTTATTTATCTTTTTTTTTTTTCAGTTACAAGAAATGATGACAATAATCCTTTTAAAACTTCCTATTTCTCTCTCAAGAGATCGTGGATGCTTTATTGGTTAGGACGTTCGCTATCGTTATCGGAAGGTAACGAGCTTAAATTCCAACCCATTCGAAGATATGTCGGGTTCACTAGGGCACATAAAATGTGACATGGTCATGCAATGCATTGGAATTGGAAGATCTTTGGCTCTCCTGCTTTGACCAGGTAGTCTGTGACGAAAAGGCCCTTATGGGCAGGTGCATCATCAGGTTTCAAATTCCACTTGTTAGCGACGTCTGGCCGGATGCGTCGAGCCCCTGCATCAGTCGTGGTGGTCGTGGATAGCTATCTAGTGGGATCCTTGTCATTGACTTCTTCTTGGCCTTCCAAAAAGTCATGTACAATCGAAATACTTGCCAATCTGACAGGGCATGTTCTATGTAAGCAGTTTAGGTCAATTCTTAAAAGCAATATTTATTTTCATTGATTAAGAAGTTAAGTTATTTTATATACTTTTCACAATTATTATTTTTTTTTAAAAAAAATCAGGTATAAAAAAAGTTTATAACGAATCCATAGGAACAATTCTCTTATTTTCAAACATATTTTATTCAAATTTAAGAAGAATAAATTACCATAAAAATTGTTCTTATTCATTCACTACTTTCTAAAAATCTAAAAAACACTGCGAAATACTTAGAATGATACTCTTTTACTTATTCCTCATTTATTCTGATCCCTATTTGAAAGTTCACGAACTCTAAATCCTAACTAAATCAGACTTTGATTCCAAATGATTGGAGGTTTTCTTTCCCACAATCCTATTTAACTTCCATCATCGGTTGAGTATTCAGAAGCAATAGATCGAGTCAATTTTACTGGGATAAAGGAATGTGGAAAGTTAAAGAGATTTATGGGCCCATAAGAAATGGGCGTATTGTGTGTTTTACTCTGAAAGAATACAAGATTCAAGAATTTAAATTTCTTGAATTTAAAATATAAGATTTGTCAAGCTTGGCCAGTAAAAAATCTTTTTTATATTTTAAAATTCCCCTTAAGTCAATAAATCACTTAACATTTTTTTATTATTGAATATTACATAGAGGTATGTCTATAAATTCATTTGACAAATGAATAAAGTTTCAGATATAGGTCTTAATAACTGTTGTTCAATAATAATATACATTTAAAAATAAATCCGTGTGTATGTGTCTATAAACCACTTATTTTTTTAAACTACATTTTTAAAAGCATATTTTTCCCTTTTTTCAGTCATATGCTTTCAACCATTTAATATCAGACGTTATTAATCATACATTAATTATCATACATTAAATATCATAGATTAATTGGGTAAAATTTTAAAGTTTATATATAAAAAGTCATGAAATAAAATTTCAGTTTGTCAAATCGTTATATAAATATTCTTGGCTGTTTTCATCTACGATGGTTTCTATAATAAAACCTGTTTGTTAAGATGATCATTTGAAAGTGTTTCTCGCCAAGAATTTCTATCTTAAAAGGCAATCCAAGCTATGATCATTCTTTGCAAAAGTAACTTACGATATATGCATTTAAACACTTACAGATTACAATTACTGATTCATGAGCTGTAAGACACGAGTTAGATTAGACAGAAGAAATTTCACTCAAATTGCTTAAAAAAATTTGGGATTTAGACATCAGCAATAAAGTTAGTTATCTATAATTCGAAGTATTTACGATTCTCTGATAAAAACGTAGATCCGAATTTCTCAACCATAAAATTAAAAACATGAATCAATCTAATAGAAAAATAAATTGCATAACGAAGACGCATGAAAATGACGCAAAAAAGAGATCTTTCAAAATTTCAGTTCATAAAAAGGAATAAAAATTACCACTGCATCTATAGGATCAGCCGCACACTGGTTTGTCATAGATAGGTATAGGTAGATAGATATATTAAGATTACGGCAAAATATTGGGAAAAATATGAAAAACATTACTATGCACTTAAAAAGTGCTAAGATTTACTAGTGCATAGTGGCAAAATTTAAAAGTTATAATTGATTTCATGAAAATTCAAGACAAATAATAAATTATAGAGATAAAATGACATCTTATACTTGGAGAAATGCATTGATATCATAAAATAAACAGAAAAGAGACACTTATCATCACTAATAGTCTTAATGGTGCGTAATCTTTTCAGTTTCTCTCTGAATACAAATCTCGACTTTCATGTGAGTTTCATGCTGTACATTTCTAAGTGTTTCCATTTTGCTAAATTCTCAATATTTCCACTCTAACGTAATAAGTAACATAATAGTTTTAGGATTTATACATTAACTAATATATGTTGTAAACATTTTTCAACTCTTTTGAACTAAACTAAATTTATAAGGTGCATAAAATATATTGCATTTGGTAAAAATAAGTATTTAGTTTCCTTCTTAATTTAATTACCTTAGAAATAAGAATTTTCGATGTCTTTGTGATTATATCTTGTTTGATATTGAAAAAGTTTATAAACCTGGAGATATATTTCACTGTAGAGCTTATTCAATTCAATGTTTATGATTTCAAGATTAGCGAATATTATTTTAATGGATGCTTGAAGAGAGTGACACAGCCTAGGTGTTCTGAAAATAAAATGGTTAACATTGAGAGAGCATTTTAATAGAATTTGTATCTTAAAATCATTTAATACATTGATAATAGATGGTAATAACATTTTAATATAAATATAATTAATATATAAGTTCGAATAAACATTAAAAATATGAATATAAATTAATGATTGTAAGTACTTTATTTATCATGGTATAGCTTTCGTCAATTTGTTTGTCCTTATTTATTGCTGAGGAAATGAGACAAGTTTCATTTTCGATAGACGGAACTAGTAGAAGCCTAAATGTTATCCAAAATACCATTAATTCCTAACATATTTAACCTCCATTTGAAATCGAAGAATCTTTTTATGATTGTAACCGCTAACTAACCAGACTTTTTGGCTGAAGCCATTTTTTTGTGGTAGACAGGCAGTAAGGATAATATCATTTCGTTTTATTAATCAATTGAGTTACAATATTAAAATCTTAAGAAAACCACAAAAACATTTTGTAAGACGACGATTTCTGAAGTAATGTAAACTCTTAAGCAAATTATTTTATTTCTCTAATAAATGTCAATTTAATTATTTAGTTAGTGAAGGCAATTTTTAAATTGGTTTTTTTAACTTTTGAAATAATTATCGAGAAATTTATAAATTTTTTAAATTATTAACTAAAAAAAATAAGAGACACAGAAGTTTTAAAGCAAATTAAACCACTTAAATATGAATAAAAAAAGATACACAAAACAGTTCACATTAAGAAATAATGAAAAAAAAAGTTTTATGTTCATTGTTTCTGAACGTGAATTATTTTACAAGTTTTATGATTCACCAAAATTCTAAATCATACATGAATGTTTTATTTTTCTTAACCCAATATAAATATTTTCAATCATATTTCAAATAGCTTTAACTTTTCATTTTTTATTTAAGTACAAAGCCACATTTGGAGCCAACGAAAAAAAGTCTGTTCATTTCTTATTTGTTCGCCATTCCATTCAAATCGACTTTTAGGAGAAGAAACTATAAATATATGAAATATTTTCATCCTACTAAAATTTTTCGGAATCACATTCAAAAGCCCACGTACTATATCCAAACGTGATCGAATTTTCCCTCACAAAACGGTCAATACTTCCCATTTCCCGCTTCTATTCAGTTTTCACAACATTTTGAATAATTCAAAAGGTTATTGCAATAGGGTAATTTTGTAAAGATTTATAGAATATTAAAAATTGCTTTTCACTCTAAAAAAGCAAGTATTATCTTTCAGCTTCAAATGAAATTTTCTTATACTTAAATATTTTAAATTCTTATGATTACTAGATTTTCGACTTTAAATAGAGAAAAAAACATAACCCTTACCAATTTAAAGATACATTGTTGAGGCCTTTGTACTTTTATCTTCAGATCAGTAGTTCAGCAATTTTTAAAAATCTAAGAAACATTCACTGTTTAAAATCATAGCTGTCCAAAATTCACTTGTTTATCTTTAGGATGTGTGAAAATTACACAACTGCAAGATCTTCCAAATAAGCAGTCACAAGTTATCTCTTGTATTATAAAAACGATTACAAAAGTGAAGAAACTATAAACCATTAGTGTATATATATA
>JAPDSC010064618.1:0-10079 GCA_026290005.1 Latrodectus geometricus
TAACCTAAAAGTGTAATTAATTGTTTCATAATTTAAAATAAGGTAAACGCAGTAATTTATTATATTTATTTTCACTTGATAATAACATTTTATGACATTTGCATTGCAAAATGAAAAAATACTCAAAAAGCTAATAATAAAATAGTTTTTATATCATATTGTATATATTTTTATAGCCAATTTCATGTTACGGGTGCTAATTCAGAAGTCGCTAAATAGTTAGCATTTGTTAAGAAATTGAAGGCATGAAAATAATTGCAAAACTGTTTTCAGTTTTTAAAGAAAGAGATTTCACTAAAATTAACTTTGAAAAACGCTTTTCTGTAGAAAAAGACATATAAACAAACCTCTTGGTGGTTTCAGCAAAATGTTTGTAGTGGAGTTTGGCTGCGATAACAGAAAAATAACTTTTGTACCTACATCTTGGTGACTACGATATATCAGTTTAAATCAAGGCATATTTTGCTACTTTTATATATTTGTTTGTAATAGTTGTTGGTAAATAATAAAAAATATGCCAATAAAGTATGCCGATATTGATTAACGACAATGTGCTTGACAGAACAATTGATTATGACTCATGAATACAATTGTTGTCTTCAATCTACTAAAAATAGACACATAAAAAACATAAAAGCAAAAGTACTTATAAATGTTGTAATAAAGAATCTAGTTCTTATCATAAATGCCCGTCAGATGTGATACTAACTCTCAACATTGTAAATTTAATTCTCTTCAACATATGTTAATAACTTTTTCTCTTCTAATTTCTGTATCTCTATCGAGACAGACCAATCAACAAGTTTGCAAGAGATAAGTCATAGTATATTTGGTTTTTCACAATTTGACTTAAATCAATTCTTTTAAAGTTATTATTTGAAAATTTATAATAATAATTAAAAAAAAAAAATTTCTTTCACATCCTTTTCAGAATATTTTGTCTAATACCTGCAAGGTGTTTGAAATGCAATTTGATTTTCTAAATTATATTATTTCTAAAAATACAATATTTGATTTACAGTTTCTGGACTTTATAAGGTCCAGAATCATTAGTATTTTTTTAAATTGCCATCGAGAACATAACAAGTCGCCAATTCAGTAAAATTTTGTGCAATTAATTTCCCTGAAATGTTTATCATGAATATCAATAAAGAATAAAAATAATCCGGATTTGAAAAATTCTACGTTTACCACAAATATTTCATTTTATCAGATATAAACTGTAACACGCAAACTGTTCAATTGTTATAAGCTCAGGTGAAAATAATAGTTTCAGCACGGTACTGACATAAACAAAATATTCCTATTTAATTTAGTTCCCTATTTAATTTAGTTTAAATGATAGAAAAGGTATGAGAAAAAATTTTATAACATAATCTTTTCAGGCAGTTTTAATGGTACTAGTATTTTATTCTAACATACCTATTCATATTAGTTTGCTTAACAAATTCTTATTTCTTATTTGTGGAATATGCATTACAAATTTCTTTTTTTTTTTTTTCTTTGCATATCTCTTATTTCTTCTTTTGAATTTTCATTTTAATTGTATTGTAAATATTTTGGACATTATTTTCCTGCTTAGAATTTTCTACAAATTATTTGTAAATATCTGCATCTGGATCTGATAACTTAAAGTAAGTATTAAAGTTGCAAGCAAAAGATTATTTCTAAGAATTATTAAATATTTTAATGTCTGAAATTTAACTTATATTATTTATTTTACCCAACAGATGGCAGCACAAAATATATTAGTCAATATTTGAACTCTGAAATTTCAAGTCATAAATAAAATAGTATCTGAAACAATTATTAAGTGAAAATGAATATTATATTCAGTATTTTAAAGCAATGAACTATTATTATTCGAATAGAAGATGGTAATTTTGTACATAATAGAAGGGGAATTATGTACATATTATAGGTGTAATATAGATTATACGGGAAAGGAATTTTGTATATAAAAGAGGAGGGGAATTTTGTATATAAATGAGGAGGGGAATTTTGTACATAATTCCTTCCCCTATTCGAATTCATTTTGTGATCCTTCTGTAGCTTAAAAACTACGCATTTACAATCGTTGAGCTTCTTACAGGATTATTGAAAATACTTTTATTATATAATTATACACTTAATTATACTTTAAATTTGAATCTACATTATAATTTATAAAATTACTTTTTTTTAAATTTAACTTATAGTTTTTAAGTTACTTTTTTCAATCATATTTTTATCTTACTTTAATAAATAGGTTTTGATTTATCTGAATTTAATTGATAGGTTTCCGATGTATAATTTTAATGTATTCCTTTGCTTATTTTTAAATGGGGTTTTTTTTTTCACACTTTTTTTTACTATGGATTTTTGTACACTGTGTTTACTTTAATTTTATAAAACTATTTTACTGATATAATCAATTTTGATATGACAAACTGTACTCTCAAATTAAACTAAAAGCGATGTAATAATTAATTTTAATATTCATACCTATATAACCTGAGATAATTTCGAATAATCAAAGAAACCGTTAAATAATCTCATGTCACAAACTGAATTACATCTGTGTGTTTGATTGCATCATTAAACATTATTTGGCAATGGAAAATTTCTAAATTGTTATTCGAAACTCATTGAAGTAAATCTTGCTAGAAAATATTTTCACAGCGAAACAGAAATGCTTAAAGGAAGTACTTATGTCTGAAACACCTCGTTATTGGATTAAGCATTCCCTAAAGAAGCTTAAGTCTTAAGGCGTCAGTATTTACAGACACTAAATATGACTTCTACAAACATTAATTATAGTCAATTTGAATATTCTTAAAAGCCAATTCTCTTTAAGTATGCTTAATGAGTGGAACTATGAATTACTCAGAGGTTAATTGTTTCTTCCAGTTCATACAGCCAGACAGTGTGACCATATAACATGTCTTTTTTTCACTTGTAATAAATTAAACGGTGTAAAACTGAAATAATGGTTTACTTATAATTAGTGTTTTGTGGATAATTAAGACGATTATGTGTTAAAAGCAGTTAATATATTGAGGATAATTATGTATTTACCAGATAATGTACTAAGCGCAATTATGTGTTCAGCAGGAATCTTATCTAAAAATGAGATCAACTAATATAAATTCTAAGTTTCAAATTTTGTTTATTATGTATACACCTATCCCCCGATTTACACGGTACTCGGTTTATTCGATTTCACTTTTACACGGTTTTTAAATTTCAAGGCCATCCTCAAGATTTACATCACGAAAATGTGCAAGTTGTATTTTTACCCAAGAATACGACTTCTTTATTGCAGCCGTTAGATCAAGGGATAATTTCGACTTTTAAGGCACAGTACATCAAGCGAGCCTTCAGGTAACTCAACTCTTAACTCAATATGAGGAGGTCTATAAAGATTTGATCAAAAACGAAACACAATTGTTAATGACGGATTTCACTACCAAGGTTCGCCCCTTCTGTTGTTTCTAATTCATCTAGCATCGAACTTGAATCGCATCAACCTCTATCGAGTGATGAAAGTGATATCATACCAATCAGGAATAAAAGATTAAGAGTCTACGAAAGTGATAACAGTAATTAAATTTCTGGTTGAATTTTATAATTTATATTTCTCGTTTCTATATGTAAAATGAATTACATACATATACCTTTATATTTTTGTCATTTTATAAATAGACAGTTATTTTTGTTTTTAAGATATATTTAGTTTTATTTTACGTTGAAATAAATGACTGAATTATGCACATTTTAGTTTGTTTTCGATTCACACGATTTTACGTATAAGAATCCACGATTTCGATTTACACGGTTTTCTAAGGAACCTATCTTCAGCGTAAATCGGGGGATAGGTGTATTTACAAAATATATTTATTTGCAGAAGAAGAAAATCAATTTTTATTGTTGTCTACCAATTGATTGGTTATCACGTTCAATGTACTGATGATATATAAATATCTACTTTCACAATCATTGCGTGGCAGAAACAAATCATGCTAATACGGGCTAGTACTAAACTCTTGTTGCACAAGCATACTTCTCTGTACTTAGTACTGAGTTGGGCTCTACCAGTTAGATGGAAGTAGACGGGAGGGAGTCTTCGTTATTTAAAAGCAGGAATCAAGCAGAAGACCCCCGAAATGCTTGACTTGACACCCTCAGAGGTTTCATTTCACTTGCGACCACGACATATTTAACGTTACCCAGTCATCTTTAGCGAACAAATCGGATCTTCGGTTAAACGGGGATTCAAACTCACTACCTTCGGGTATTGAGAACGACGCCCTAACCAACCAGGCTATCGCGGGCTTAGTATTTTAATGTACTAGTATTAAAGTCATACTAGTATAGCAATTTAAAAATAAATGTTGCTGGTGCAGTTTTTTTTTTTTTTTTTTTTTTTTTTTTTTTTTTTTTCTTTTTTCGAAATATACTTGTATTTAAGCAACGCCTTATTTAAATATTTGTGCCTGTCGAAACTTCATGAAATTAAATTATAAATTTCAACGCTCTGCTCAACATAGCTGAGTAAGATTTCTTTTGTGTTAGTATTAAAATTTATTAAAAATGTACAAAGAAACACACTTATTGATGAACACCAGGATAACTGTAATCGAATGACAGTCAGTTCTTACTCTCCCAATATTAAAAAAACAGTTAAAAACAAAAACAATTTCCTTCTCGTTAGTGATATTAAGCCTGTTAAAAAAATTGCTATTGCACTTGTAGTTTATTACTAACTATACTTCAATTTCTTCTTTATACATAGCTCAATATCAATTTCTTTTTGTTATATGAAGTAAAACCAAAACTGATTTCATATTTACTAGAAAATTAATCTTATAGGCATTTAACATATGTAAGATCTCTAATAAAAAAGTTTGGAAAAAAAAAGCTAATTCTTTTGGTTAATAGCTAAAAATAGGATTTAAAAATGATACAGATCCTCAGAAATTTCCAAAGTTTTGTGAGCATTGCTCTTCAGGTCGAAAGCAAGCCTAAATTCTCTTGAATGTTATCAAACCACGACGCTGTGTGAATATTACATTGTATTTACCGGATAAACAGAAACATTGTCTTGTTTATACAGAAATTAATCACGTTTGAAATGTAGACGACAAAATAAAGAAATGTGTTGACATTTATAAAAAAAACATTTCTCGTATTATGCAGCAAACTTCCATAATGTCAAAAGCTTGCTTTCGTATAAAATGTCTTCGTATCCATTGTAAATCATTGATTCGCCAATTAAAATAAATTGTCCAAGACAAGAGAAACGCCTCTAAACTTCTACTTGAAATGACGGGAGATCCTGTTACTTTTACTTATATAATTTAATTTTTTTTATTTTTCACATCAGTCGTATTTTAAGTTTACATTGATAAAATTTAAATTATTTATATCTTTTATTCCGTTATACATTTGATAAATTTTTCTTATAATATTTGCAACATATTAGAATTACTTTTTACTATATCTAACTAATAATAGAATATATTCATCTTTATCTTTTCTTCAAATATTACAATCTTCCAGCATTCCCCTTTCATTGATATCAGATTAATGGCATCGGTTGCAATATCTACGTCTTTTACTTGTTACATTTTTTTCAACAATTACACCTTTATCGTCAATGGATAGAGAATAACTTCACTGCAACAAAAAAGTACTCGATAGCTGTGACAAAAATGTACTCAAGGACTGGAGGAGAAATAAAAAAAGAAACTCAACATATGTAACTCTTGATTTACATTAATGATGTTCTAAAATACTTTTCTAGATTAGTTACCTTGTTAAAGACTAGTTAAAGAAACAGAAAAATGGAAAATTATTTGAAATTCTGCAATCTTTATAAAATAAAATGTTTGATATTATATGGATGTGTGAAAAAAGTTTGCGAATCTAATCCTATTAGAAAGGATTATTTTCATTATCCTAATTCAATATTAAAGCTCATTATTCGACATTATCAAAGAAAATTCTCACTTCTTAAAGGATTTAAAATTAGGGATAATTTTATTAAAAAAAATCACTTGTTTAAATATATTACGAAATGTTAGCGAACAACTAGTTCTTATTTAGATTCAATTTTATTTGTTCAGTTTTCATTATATTCTTTAACGCTCTGTTGAATACAATGATTTTAGACATATTCTTTCGAAATTCTCACGAATATTTGTACTGTAGCTATTTAAGTCTGTAAAAAGTAAATAATAAAATAGAGTCTTTAATAATTTATTGGGTTGTTCGGAAAGTTATTTCATTTTATATGAAAATGGAAAACGGATAGGGAATAATATTTTATTGAATTGATATATTCTCAATCCAGTTCAATACCTATTACCATCTTTCTGGTCGTAGCATGATTTTATACTCTTAAAATGGTTGATATTCACTAGCAAAAAACTGATTTAGGTGGGAAAAACAAAATGACTTTTCAAACAACCCAATATAAACATTTTGTTTTTGAAAGATAAACCCAATAACTAATTGTTTATTGAACTTTTGGTGGTAGAAAAAAGAAAACTGCTGATGAAATAGTTGACCTGAAATGAACGTTACAAAATTACATAACATTACACTTTTCTTTCAGTGTAATTTAAGAATTGGTTTCTTGATATTTTTCAAATACTTTAATAATAATAAATGTTTTGTTTTGGTTTTAACAGTCTAAAAGTTTCCATTTTCAAGAAATGTTTTGCTCTTTTTAACATTCTAAATGTTTCAATGGAGAACTTTTTTTTTCCTTTTGAATAGCTGTTTTTCTTTCCTATGTGTTGCCTTTCTGTTTCATTAACAATAAACAATTTTCTTTTTCTATTGGTATATATTTTCTTTATTTCTTTCTTGTTGGAATAGAATTTTAAGGATGGATTCGAATATACTTCATGAATACTCTGATCATGCGATATAACCCCAACAGAATTTTTTCTTATGATAATTTAAAGAAATATTCCTTACACCAGAAAATATCGAACATTTTTTACCATTTGTGAATATATATATATATATATATATATATATATATAAAGCATCTCCATCTCAAGTAGATAAATAGCTGACATTACAGAAAAGAACCTTGAAGTATGACATTTCGTAGTCATAACATTATAGTATTGAAATATGACATTGAAAAGCCATGACATTACAGAAAAGTGGTTCTTATCATCAATACAATGAACATGATGCAATTTAGTAAGAAGGTCATGCGCATGCGTATATAAGTATCAGGGACAAAAAGTCACACAGCCAATGTGGACATACATAAAACGTGCTGGCTTCGCGCCTACATCTGAAGATTACATTAAAAGGAAAGACGGAGACGCAATTATGGACACTTGTTGCACGTACAAATGAGATCTTTCACCAAATATGACTAGATGAATTACCTAAACGACTTCTTATGGGAAAGAATGATCGGAATAGTGGAGAAGGAACGTAGAGTGAACAATATGGCTGAAGTGAGTTTGTCATCAATAAAATTCTCGTTTCGTGCTGTTGGAAACCTTCTATTTATAAGTACAGCCGTTAAAAAGGTTGTTGGTTGCCGACTCAGGAAAATACAAATGCAATGAATGAATAATATATCGTTCTGAATCCAAAAAGCACCTGAACTAGCTCGCAAGCACCATTGCTTAGCAACTGTGTACAGAAACAGGGCAACAAGTATCACAGTTCACTGTATCCATACACCTTCACAAAAGAGACCTATTCATAATATAGGACTTTTTCAACAAGACACTGAGTACTTTAAGTATTCTCAAACTGAGGAATTATAGCTCAATTCCTCTTAGGATTTGAAAGTTTTGATAAATAGAATCAACGATGCAATCAAATGAAACTGGGTAATATTTGTTTTGGAATATTTGGCACCAAATATTATTTTAAAATAGAGATGCCTATTATCTGACAAATACAATTAACAGAGGCAGGTATGCTTTTGGATAGTTTAAATTGCAGGGACATTTTTTGCTGTATCATAATTTCGTCACTTATTTTTTAATGTATTTCATTTTTCTTAAAAATGATATTGCATTACAAAGCAAAATTTCTTATAATGTTTGTATTAAAATCACGCTTGTATTTAAGTATACTTAATCACATATTTATTTTATGAAACATTGTCATTTACAATCCTCTCTTCTTAGAGGCATCGAAATAGGGTAAAAGGTATCAATAAAACCATTATGGCAAATTTTATTAATACGACACAAATAAACTAAGAATGATATAAGTATCCAAATTAGGCTAGATATCGTAATGAATAAAAATTGGTTCTTTCTGTATAATGTCAACCACGTAAGAAATAGAAAACAAATCTAGATATTTTGGAAGTTAATGATATAATATTTCATGGTCATCAATAATATATAATGATAAGCAAAAACTCAATTATTCAAATTAAAAAAATACTATTTTAAATATAGTGTAGATTATTATAAATTTAAGGAAATGTACTACAAAAGTAGAAATTAAATTATAATATCATAATGAAACAAGCTGATATATACACGACTAGAAATAAGAAATAATTTTCTTAAAAAAAAATAGAAATAAAAAATGAGAGAATATAAAAGTTTCAGATTTTCGAAATTAATTATATTGTGGAGACGATTATATTCAGACGTAATTCAAGAACATCTAAGAAAAAACGAAGGAAATCACAAAAATTACAAGATAAGAAAGAGTGTTACGTGATCTTTTAATTTGCTTAATAAATAAATATACATATAATATTAGGTTGGGGAAAAAGTAATCCATTATTTTTTCGGTAGATGTCTGTAGTGATCGATATCTCGTGAGGTATCTATCAAACAATTTCAGATTTATGCTCGTTGGAAAGGTGACATTTGACACTAAAATATCCTCTTGCGGTTTTTTGTTTGATTCATTCAGTTACGAGTACAAGGTTTTAAAAATGGAAGACAACAAACAGAAAATTCGATACATTTTCGTTTTTCTCTTGTAACGGCGAAAAAGATAGCCGGGTGGCTAAAATTGTGAAAAGTGTTTATCGTCCTATATAAGACTGTAAGAACCAGTTACGTACAATTTTTGTTTTGTCGATTCTGTTCGGGTATTTTTGATGTTAGAGATGCACCTCGCATGTGGATACAGCATCGTCGAAAATGTCTATAAAATATCAAAAATGATCGAATTTAACCGCATGTCAGTAACGCGTAACGCGCAAGACCTAAAAATCTACAAGAAAGCTGTTTTAAACGTTTTTACAAAGCGAGTCCAAAAGAAGTTACATACAGTTCACGTAAAAATAATGGATTTCTTTTTCCCCAACCTAATATATAAAAGGATCAGAAAATATAAAAAGGCGGTAATTTTCCAGTTGCAACTTCCTGTAATTCTCACCTATATAGTGAATTCTGATTACTTAAAAATGACACACGAATGGAACATTTTTAAATACTTTGTCAAACAACAGAAAATATATGAATAAAATTTCTATTCTTTATATACCTCTAGTTTCTCCTTTACTTTAAATAAATTTTCTATGGTTAATTATTTTTCATTTTTATCACTAGAGAGAAAAAAATCTCGTAATTTCACTTCATTTCAATCTTTGATAACAATGTAAGTTCATATTTTAGAAGATAAACATTCAAACATAAATTATCAAACGGAAAATCAACAAACTTAAATTTGTTTTAATGCCAATTTCCTAAATATAAAAAAAAATTATTTTTACTGGTATACAACTAATTATTCTTACCTACATTAGTTCATATTTGGCAGTTAAATCATTTTTCTGAATTTTCCTGGCTATGAAAAAAATTAACAAACTTTGCAACATTCGAATATTTTTTATCCTTTGCGATTTACGACTGTAATATTCATTTTTATCAAAATTGTTCAGTTTAATTTTAAAGCAATAAAAAACTGCCTAACAAGAGTAGCAATAATTTAAAATGTTAAAAATATATACATATAAGCATACAAAATACTAATTCCTTATGTGCTTAGCTAATAGTTACATCTACATAGTAACAAGGAAAGTCCTCGTATAATTATGTTTACATAACCATAAAATGTAAATTAGCCATTCAAAAATCCTTCCT
>JAPDSC010064620.1:0-22860 GCA_026290005.1 Latrodectus geometricus
CACTAGGTAGTCCCTGTCCTCATTGGCTTTGTCAGTGATGTCGATGACAGCTGCAGGGGCTATTAAATGATTGAGAGGTATCTGATCAACGCTCCACATACCTTTGGCAAAGTGGCATGGAGCGTCCATGTGTGTTCCGACGTGTATTCCCGAGAAATAATCTTCAATCTGTAACCTGAAATAAAGATAGTTTTAATCAAGATAAAATTAAATCTTAAATGTAAAACTCCACAAAATTCAATGGGATTTGAAAATAAAAGCGAATTATATTTGTATGCTAAATATAAAACAAGTCATTTTTTGAAGTTTTTTGTTATCAATAAAGTTTATATGAATGAAGATTTTCAGCTCATAGGCATCATATCAAAATATACTGAGAAGGAAACTATAAAATAATTATTTTTAATAAAAAGTAATTATTTAGAGTATTCTATTTTTTTATTGAGAAACAGAACTTAATTTGATAAAGATAAATTGTTGGTACTTGTTAAATTGTTTTTAAATAGATTTCCTTCCCCCCCCCCCTCATTTTACTACATGAATATCCGTACACCTCAATATTGTCTTAGCTCGAAACTTTTTATCCTTCTATATTTCTTAAAAAACTGAACGTGATTTTATTTTTAAATGAAATAAGATTCAAGAATATATAGAAAGAATTGTTCAAACTTTAAAGTTAAATATTTTAAAACCATCAATCGAAATGAACTGAAGAAATTTTAATTGTAAGCAGACATTTTAGTTTCATGTGTACAAAAAGCGAGCTATTACTTGAACTTTGTAAGAACGTTTAAGTAAAAAGGATCACAACTTCTAATAGCTCAAGGAGGAAAACTGTTTGAACTAAAGCATGTGATGAAAGTTATTTTGATTTTTATCTTTCAGGCAAAAATAGCTACTAACAACAACAACTACAGCAATTAGCAGCTTCCTTTCAAGTTAGTTTTCAATTTTGTCGTTTTCACAATCGAATTTTAGCATATACGAGGGCTACATTAGATCAGTTTTACTCTAGTAATTCCGAGTATTTAGAATTCAACTATAAACTTAGTTCTTTTAAAAATTAGGAATTCATATTTATTTATTTTTTTTTTTTTTTTTTTTTTTTTTTTTACATATTTGAGTTTAAATGCTTAATAAACAGACAGGTTGGGCTCTTAATAAACAGAAACCTTAGGCTCTTAATAAACAGACAGGTTGGATATTTCTGTTTTATGTTGAAAGTAAAGTTTTCGGGAAAATTCAAACTATCCAGATTTTATAGTTAAGCAGTAAAATTTCTGATAAGTCGTGATGAAGAATTGTTGAAATTGTGAAGCTCATCTCAAAAATAAATGTTGATTCTTATGAAATGTTAGTTTATGCGGAACTACTTTGATATACCCCCCCCCCCAAATCGGAAACTTGGCGACTTTTTCCCCTCACTAACCATAATACCTGTTTTTGGCGCCTTTTTTTACTCGCCAAGATGGATTCTCGCTAAATACAAATAATTAATGCATAAAAAACTTTAAAAAAAAAAAACTCAGAAAATGGTACAAAATACAAGAAAATACAAAATTTGGCAACAGCAGAAGCCTAAAAGCTGAAAATACCTAAATTCGTATCACCAAAATAAGAAACAGCAACCCTAAAAAATCCGTAGGGAGTGCCAGATTTGGCCCGTAATTTTTGGGGCCTCATCAAAGTTGTTTATCAAAGTTGTTCCGTTTATGCTAAAGTACAAGGTAAACAAGATAGTTTTTGCCATTGTATTCAGTGAGAGTAAATTTGCAAATTAGTGCATGAAGTGGTTGAGACATCGGTCAGTCTAGTCTAGTATAATATCAGCCATTATAAATGCAAGTTCACCGCTAACATTCAACAATCGTAACTCGTATAGTAGCGAAGAGAAATGAACGTGTTGAAGGAGCTCGATCGATGGGTGTTGTTTGATTTGCGGTTTCAAACTGGGATTATCAGCCGCTGTCTCAAGTCGCCGAATCTGTCAAGCGTTTGGGGATAGTGTTGTGAACGAAAGTAAAGCGGGGCATTGGTTTCACAAATTCAGGTCGGGAGATTTGCTCCTATGTATCCAGGCAAGATTATGCTTTGTGTCTCATGAACTAGTCATCAAGTGGTTCATTATGAGCAAACGGTCACTGCGAATCTGTAAACGTCGTAGTTGGAACGTGCACAACAGGCATTGCAACCGAAGGAGCCAGAACTGGTTAATCGCAAGGGTTTACTCTTCTTGGCCGATAATGCAAGGTAGTATGTCGTGCAGGTGGTTAGGTATATTATACAGCGACTCGGTTGGGAGACTGTGCCATCCACCTTACTCAGCTTGCACCATCAAATTATTACCCCTTCCATTCCCTCAAAAATAACTTTCGTGGAAAATCTTTCGCCAATGACGCATATTTGTGCCAACCAATAAAGGACTTCTTTAAATCCAAAACCCTAGAGTTTTACCGCAAGAGGATTGCACCATTGGAGACATGTTGTCAAAAGGATGACGATGGTAATGACTTCGAGGACTAACAATAAGCTAAACTTTCTGCAGGTCATGTTCTTTTGGGTCATTGAAAACAACAAGAAATTAATCTCCTTTCGTTTTAATATTTTGTATTCGAACTTCTTTTTAAATGATTTCAAAACATAAGTTTTTTTAAACTCATCAAAATAGTCATTTGGGACATTTTTCTCAGAATTTGAAAAGAAAATCTCTCTTTACTAAGTCGTTTCCTGAAGTTCGAAAGAACAAAATTCTCACTGAGAAGCAAAGCAAGACAGTAAAGTGGATGAGGGAGTAATTCATTGTATAATTTAAGCTATTTAGTGATTGTAAACGAATGAGCTGGAATATTATCATGATGAAAAAGTGCAATTTCCTTTGTCAAATGACGCTGCTTTTCTTTTAATGTTTCATTAAAATGATTTAATAAATTAGCATGTACTCCCAAGTTATTTTTATTTTATTTTCCAGATAATAAATGAGGATTATACTTTTTGTAATCAACCATTGGCTATAATTTTTTGGTCGATACCATGATATTTTTCTCATAGCCGGTTCATAAGAAGTAATGTTCAAACTTATTTCATTTCTGTTGTGTAGTAATGTGTATCTAAATTTCATTAACTGTAACAAAACGCCACAAAAACTCGCTTTGATTGTGTGTGTATTTGTTTGATCATTGCTTTAATACGGTTACATGAGTCCACTTTTGATACTTTGTCAACAACAACAATCGCGACGGACATTTTGCTCATTATTTTTTCATACCCGATTGTTCATGCAAAATACTGAATGCATGTTCATTTGATGTATTTATTTTCTTAACAATCTCACACATTTCTACACGGTGATATCGTGAATTTTATTGACAATTTCTTCAATTGTGACCTCAGTTGGACCATCAGAATGCATCGCATTGGATGTGCTCGTACGGCTATAGAAAAATTCCACAAATCACTTATGTGAACCATTCGTACCACTTGATGGAATGAAATACCCATAATAATTTTGCAACCTTTCTTAAGTTTCGATAATTGCTTATCCATGCAAAACATAATGTTTATCGACATATGAAATTCCTTTTCCTCCGTAATCAACTAAACTCGTCAAAGTTCATAATTTCTTATAATCGGGACTTAAGTGGAATGTGACACAGAATTCAACTATGTCTGAAGAGAAGTTATAAAACAGTCTATAATAATATTTATTTTAAAATAAGCTCCAGAGAATCAAAATTTATGAATATTTGATTAAATATTAGGTTGGGGAAAAGGAAATCCATTATTTTTACGTGAACTTTTTGTAATTTCTTTCAGATTCGCTTTGTAAAAAGGTTTAAAACAGTTTTCATGTAGATTTTTAGGTCTTGTGCGAAGCTACGACTGCTGACATGCTGTCAAGTTTGATAATTTTTTATATTTTATAGACATTCTCGACGATGTTGTATCCATTCAAGGTGCATCCTTAGCATCCAAATACCCAAATGGAATCGACGAAACCAAAATTGTGCGTAACTGGTTGTTACAGTCATATATAGGACGATAAACACCTTCCACAATTTTAGCCACCTGGTTAGCATTTTCGCCATTATAAAAGAAAAACTAAAATGTATCGAATTTTCTGTTTGTTGTCTTCTATTTTTAAAACCTTGTACTCATAACTGAATTAATCAAACAAAAAACGGCAAGAGAATATTTTAATGTCAAATGTCACCTTTCCAATGAGCATAAATTTGAAATTGTTTGATAGATACCTCATGAGATAGCGATCACTACAGACGTCTACCGAAAAAATAATGGATAATTTTTTCCCCAAACTAATATAAAAGCATCATATAGATTTAAAATGTTTCACACTTACCAGTATCCTTCTTCCACAGTTCCATTATTATTAACAACCAGTTCGAATTTTCTTTGAGTAGGCCAATATAAAGTACTATTGTCGAAAACATAGGTCATGTCCACCATTTCCAAGGGAATCGGAGCACTCTCGATGAAAAACAGGTTGCAATACGCAATGAAAATGATTGCGATACACTTGATCATCTTGGGAAAGCTGAAAATGCAAAATTTCATGATTTCACATTTTAGAAAAGCTATTACCTTATAAAGTTTGTTTTATAGTTTTTACTGATAATCCGATCGTTATTTAAGATACTGCTGCAATTTGATTAAAACAAACTTCTTCAGAATTATTTTACTCTGAATTGGTAATTCGATCAACTGTCTTATACTTATCTGATAAATAGACTTTAAGTAATAGTCAAGTAAGGGTGTTAGAAAGAAAAATATTTATTTTCCAATGGCGGGCACTTGGGTGATTAACCCTTTCGCGCCACAACAAGGCCGGAAACTGCTACTCACTTATCGTTACACGGTGGGCATCTGTGAACCAAGTCACGGAGGTGAGTAGTACTACCCATGACGTCACACCACCACAAACCTATTTATAGGGCGTACCACATTCACCCATCATCTGAGGAAAGGACAAGAGACATATAGGAAGAGAAAGTACATCCATACCCGAGCCAGGATTCGAACCCAGGTCCACCCCATCCGTAGTCAGTTATTCTAACCACTAGACAGGTTGGGCGGCCAGAAAAATATTACAAGAAGATTTTTGTAGAATTCTGGAAAGATGACTATTCGAGTACTAGAAAAAATAAAGAGGTTGAAGATAAATATAAAGAATTGGATAATGTTACACAAATTTTTTTTTCTAATGGCGGTTAGTCACCCTCATCAAGACTGGAAACTGTTATTCATTTTAGTGTTACCCGGTGGGCACCTGTGAACTAAGTCACGGAGGTACGAGTAGTATTGGCAACATCACACTACCACAAACCTGTTTATAGAATGGGCTACATTCACCCATCATCTCAGAAGAAGAAAGCACAAAGATACACAGAGAGAGAGAGAGAAAGGAAACGTCCATGCCCAAATCGGGATTTGAATCCGGGAACAACAGCCCAGGAGTCAGGAACGCTAACCCCTCAACCATTGGCCGGCCACGCAAAATGGGCAAACAAACAAAAAAGAATGCAATTGCTCGGACATATATTGAAAAAGAATGATAAATAGTTTTCCAGAAGATTATTAATTAATAGAATTAAGATTCAAAGGTAAATATGGATATAGGTGGATAGAAAAAGTGGAAGAGGACTTAGAACTATTTGGAGCTATCGATTTGAAACGAAAGGAAGTTAAATGGGGAAATATTTTAAATTGGGTCAAGGTTTGACAAGGGTTGTAATGCTATGATAATAATGAAGAGTAATATTATTTTTGTAATGACAAAAAAAAAAAAAGAAAACATTGATATCTTTCAAAATAATCAAAAAGTAGTCTATATGCTATTTAATGTTAATCTCAACAAATGTTAAAAGTAAAAACAATTCAAACGATTGATTTTTACTGCATGCATTCATATCGTTTATTACACTACTGGCCATTAAAATTGCTACACCAGGAAGAAATGAAGATAATAAAATGATATTTATTGGACAAATATATTATACTAGAAATAACAAGTGATTAAATTTTCAAAAAATTTTGCTGGATAGATCCTGAGAAATCAGTACCCAGAACAACCGCCTCTGGCAGTAATAACAGCAGTTATACGCCTGGGCATTGAGTCAAACAGAGATTGGATTGTATGTACAGGTACAGATGCCCATGCAGCTTCAACACGATGCCACAGTTCATCAACCGTAGTGACTGGCGTTTGGTGACGAGCCAGTAGCTCGGCAACCATTGACCAGACATTTTCTATTGGGGAAAGATCTGGAGAACGTGCTGGCCAGGGCAACAGCTGAACATGTTCCGTATCAAGGAAGGTCCGTACAATACCGGCAACATGCGGTCGGGCATTATCCTGCTGTAACGTAGGGTTTCGCAGGGCTCGAATAAAGGGTACAGCCACGGGTGTAACACACTAGAAATGTAACGTGCGCTGTTCAAAGCACCGTCAATGCGAACAAAAGGTGACCAAGACGTGTATCCAAAGGCACCCCATACCATCACGACAGGTGATGGGCCAATATGACGATGGCAAATGCACGCTGCCAGTGTGCGTTCACCACGATGCCGCGAAACACGAATGCGACCATCATGATGTTGTACACAGAACCTGGATTCATCTCAAAAGATGACGTCTCGCCATTCGTGCGACCGACGCAGCGTCAAGGGTAGCCGCAGCCATGGTCTTCGAGCTGAGAGTCCATGCTGCTGCTGATAGGTGACCGTTGAGATCCCGCAGGGCGTTCCGTATTACTGCCCTGAACCCATCGATTCCATATTCTGCTAACAGTCATTGGATCTCGACCGACGCGAGCAGTAATACTGCAATAAGATAAACCGCAATCCCGGTACGCTACAATTCGACCTTTATCAAAGTCAGAAACGTGCTGGTACGCATTTCCTCTTCTTACAAGAGGCATCACAACAACTTTTTAGAAGGCAACAACGTTCAAATGCAATTTGTGTATGAGGAACCGGCTGAACAATTTCCTCATTTAAACACAATGTAAGTGTCGCTACTGGCGCCTGCTTTGTCTGAATGCGCTGAAAAGCTAATCATTTGCATATCACAGCACCTTCTTCCATTCGTATAAATTTCACGTCTGTAGCAAGTCGTCTTTTTGGTGTAGCAATTTTAATGGCCAGTGGTGTATGTAGTTAAGTATTGTCGTAAAGCCTATTTCATATTGAGAACTTATGAAACATTTATATTAAATATAATAAAAATAATTAACATTTGTTGCAATATAATTTAAGAAATTAAAGAGTAAGTGCAAACTATCGGGAAAACTGATTCTATATTTTTAAATTTTATTTCACATCACTTTTTAATAATGAAGAAACTTTATAAGAAGAAACTTTGTAAGTGATTTGAATTTACAGCTGCTTATAATGAATATATTTAATTTAAATAAGTCTAGCAAAAATTTCCCATCTAGAAATATTTACTAATTATCCAATATTTACTAATTATCCTAATTTTTTTTAATTGACAATAGTAAATTTATAATTCAATAACAATGTATTTGCATATAGTCTTAATAGAATTGTATTCAGTCGTAGAATTGAATCATTTGTATTTGAAATTAATGTAAGACTTATATTTACAAAGCACACACGCACACACACAGTTATATTTGATATTAATTTTACATCAGAAATTGTATTTTTCAGATAAGGGGAAAAAAGTTAAATCTGAAATTTAATATTTTTTTGCTCTCTCTGTAATTAAATTGAGTAAAAGATTGTTTCCTTATTTTAATATTAGGTTGGGGAAAAAGAAATCCATTATTTTTACATGAACTTTATGTAACTTCTTTTGGATTCACTTTGTAAAAAGGTTTAAAACAGCTTTCATGTAGATTTTTAGGTCTTGCGCGTTACGACTGCTGACATGTGGTTAACTTCGATCATTTTTGATATTTTATAGACATTTTCGACGATGCTGTATCCACATGCGAGGTGGATACAGCATCTCTAACATCAAAAATATCCGAACGGAATCGACGAAACAAAAATTGTACGTAACTCATTGTTACAGTCTTATATAGGACGATAAACACCTCTCACAATTTTAGCCACCTGGCTATCTTTTTCGCCGTTACAAGAGAAAAACGAAAATGTATCGAATTCTCTGTTTGTTGTCTTCCATTTGTAAAACCTTGTACTCGTAACTGTATTAATCAAACAAAAAACCGCAAGAGGATATTTTAGTGTCAAATGTCACCTTTCCAACGAGCATAAATCTGAAATTGTTTGATAGATACCTCACGAGTTAGCGATCACTACAAACGTCTACCGAAAAAATAATGGATTACTTTTTCCCCAAACTAATATCAAAGATTTGTAAATGATAGTAGTTATCAAATAATAAATATTATTAAATAGGTAGTGAGTTCGAATCTCGGCTTTTCCGAAGATCCGTCGAGTTCAATAATGGCGACTGGGCCACGTAAAACGTGTCTTGGTCTCTAGGTCTTCTATTTTCCCATCCTTAATTAATACTTCTGGGGGTGTTAGGAGCCTGTTCATGAAGTTTCTCTGGCTTCCTATATCTAAATTGGAAGACTCAGATGGTGCTGCCATCTATGAACCTAAGTTGTACTTCAACCCTCCTATGGGAGTGGTCTCTTCAAAAACGGAAGACATTCTTTCTGACTTCATTTGTCTCCAATCCTTGACTTGAGGGCTTGGCTTCGCCAAGTGGCAAAAATAACAATAAATAATGGTGGAGAGATAATTATATTTTGAAGAAAAATCTAAATAATTCATGAGAATCTTTAAAGAAATTATTACAAATAATATCAAGCATATTCTGCTTTTGATGCTTAAAATTACGATAAAAAGATTTTATTGGAAACAATCAGTGTAGCAATGGCTATATAAATAAAATGTATTTTTTTTTTTTTTAAATTTCTGTAAATAGACAAAACAAGACTGACGTAAACATTTAACGAACTATCTACAAAAACTTATACATACATAAAAAAAAAAAAAAAAACGAAGGATTCAAAGTTCCATTTCTTGGCCTTAATCATTAGCGTTAACAGAAGTTTAGATCTTATAATAGCTTTTAACACATTAGGGGATATGAAATCAACCAGATTTTGGAATAATATTAGTAGTCATTTAATCTTATTATTCTAGAACATGCAGTTCATTTATTCTAGTGTTTGATTTGATATTCTTAGTCAGAGTTCTGTGTTTTACGCGTGACCATAATTTTTAGTAATGTTCATGTAAAAGAATTGTGATAAATTGCATTTATAAAATTATGCATTGTAGATGATTTATATCATTAAATTTTTGGGATTACAAATTTCTATCTAAGGAAAATTCTTTTTCTAATGCTTAAATATATTTTGCTGATGCAAACTGAAAAATTCAAAGAGCAGCGCCCTCTGTGTGAACGAGGTCATTCCACCTTTTACTAACGAGGAGAACGGAGTTTACTACCTACTATTTTTTTAATTGTTATTGTTTTTAAATAAAATTAATAAAAATCTAATAGTCTTTTTTTATACTCCTTATAGTTCTAAATTCTGAAAACCTAAAATTAATAAATTCTAAATCGGAATTCATAGTTTAAAATAAATATTTGGAATCGCCTTCCTTGAAGAAAATCGCACTATGTATATACTCTTAAGACATAGAACTTATCTCAAAGCAAGAATCATTGGAATAGAAAATGAAGTTAAATAGACAACCTTTCTAAAACTAAAGTAGAAGTGAAACTAAAAGCATTGGAATCGTTACAAAATAAACTGGAAAATTTACTCGATAAATTTCTGGAACTTGGAGAAGTATGATCAAGGGATTTTGAAGATAACCTAAATGATGCTGAAAAGTGACTTGAAAAACTCAAATAAGCCTCAAAAAAATTACTATTTTAGAAAACAAAAATACTGTAAATTCTAATGAAAATGCACTCAGAAACATAAAAAATATCGCACCAAGAAGGGAGCCTGGGATTGAAATGAAATTTATTACGCATAAGGAGGATACAGGTGAGAGATTCACTTGATGTGAAACTAAGACAACTATATAAATACAGCAATTAGATAAATACAGTGTATACAGTTAGATAAATACAATGCAACTCCAGTAGCGCGTCAGACCGGCTCCTGCTGTAATACATGTTGCCATACTGTCCGTCATCGTGTTGATTAGATTTCTGATGTTATCCTAACATAGATATTTCCACAAATCTTGAACAGCCATCAAATCATGTACAGAGTGACGCGGCGTCATCTAGCATTTCAGCTTTTTCCAAACATGCTCTATCGGGGACATGTCTGGGGAGCTCGGCTCGCCATGAAAGAGTCTTAATAGGATGTAGGAAATCTTGAGCAACTCGAAATGTATGCAAGTGAGCATTATCTTATTGTAAAATTTCTCCTGGAAGACCATTTAGGAAAGGTCCAACACCAAGGAATGTTGGGTGGGATCGAAGATGCTATCAATAAAAGATGGCCTGTTAAAGTTCCACGTACCACAACTAGAGCGGACCGGCTATCATACCCGAGAGAGTTTAATTATTGGACAACTGCTTCTTCGTGGACAGCATAATTGCAGGTAGAAACAACATTGAAGAAGCTTTAAATTTTTCTAGTCAAGCAAAGAAAATCATGGGCGATGCTAAAATGTCATTTAGGAAATGGTTATCCAATTACAATGTACTATTTGAACATTGGAAAAGGGAACATTTTGATATACATCCGTTAATTTCTACAAATCATGCGATAATTGACACCACCAAAGTGTTACGAATGGACTGGAATTTTGACTCAGACACATTTGCCATACAAAATTTTTGAATATAAATTCCTCTGATAAACCAATAAAACAAACCATCCTGAAAGCTGTTGGAAAAGTTTTCAGTCCTCTTGGATGTATTACTTCTTTCACTAGTCGTGCCAAATGTTAGCTGCAAACACTGTGACAACTCAAGCTATCAATAACCAATTTCAATTGAACAATACCTTACCAGCCGAGGTTGAAAGACTAATAAGGTTTCAATAGTGCTCTGAAATTCTTAATCTGTGAGAGATTCAAGCTCCGTAACCGATCCTGGATACTACTAAAGACTGTAGGGATGTCACCAAAATCCATAACTTCTGCCATGCCAGCCAGAAAGCGTATGGAGCTGCAGTCTGACGGATGATAAAGACACAAAACTACACATACGTGAACCTGATAACATAAAAAGGCATACATTCTCAATGGAAAAATAATCCTTCCTAGATTAGAGCTCCAGTGAGCTTTATTAGATGCTCGCTTTACGGGTAAAATTAAGACATTAACTGACTCTAAAAAAAAAGTAAAATTTTCTTTTGAACTGATTTAAAAGTCGTTTTGTACTGGATAAAATCTAGAAAATCTTTGTTTGAAACAGATTTAATGAAATCTTAACTTTCAGGGTGTCGGAGCAAGTTGAGAAACTCTAAAAGTAGCGCCCTCTGGGTAAACGAGATCATTCCACTTCTTATTGCTGAGGAGAATGGAGCTTGACTGATTTTCAACTTCCTATTTGCTTACTACTACTTTCTTTAATTATTGCGTTTAAATAAAATTAATAAGAATCAGCACATTAACTTGTAAACTCCTTATAAACTACAAACATTTGGATTTATGATTTAACGTATTCTGGGCTCTTATATTATCAAGGAAAATAGTAATTTCATCTTTTTTCTTAGCCACATGATCATAATGGAAATTCCTCGATGTTTAGTAATCGGAATTAGACTTTTGGGATCTTATGTTGTATTAGGCATTCTTCTCATAACATGTCATCTAAAAGTATAATATACATCGAACTTGCTTTCATCTCTTATTTTTCTGATCTTCAGCGTTTGCATTTTCGCTGTCTGTAAAAGCTTTATTTGATTATCCATACGGCTGAAGGATTTCTTTCGTGCCAACTTGCCATTTTAGACAGCTTTGCTTAAAGCATTGCATGCAGTTTCCAGGAAGACACTTCTACAGATTTATCAAGACACTTGTGAAACCACTTTAACTACTCTTTCCTGGAAATCATCTTTAATCATTTTCACAATAATTAGTACTAAAGTGGCTCTTAAGTTCTTTTTATTCTTTTCTGCCTTTATTTTTCTCTAGTTCATCTTATACATGAGTTTTAAAAAAAGCATTTTCAGAGCGTAAGAAGGTTGCTTTTATTATTATTTTTACACAATAAGAAAAATTATTTGCCTGTAACTATTATCTTTAGTTAATAATTGTAGTTTTTTTCAATCAAAAACAATCTCCCTGTAGGATTTGTTATAAGTTCTTCTTCTAGCCAATTTTAAAATTTTATGTATATTTAAAAAAATTGCATATTGATCGAGATATTTCTCTAAAACTTCGCATAATATTAGTTTGGGGAAAAAGTAATCCATTATTTTTTCGGTAGACGTCTGTAGTGATCGCTATCTCGTGAGGTATCTATCAAACAATTTCAAATTTATGCTTATTGGAAAGGTGACATTTGACACTAAAATATTCTCTTGCGGTTTTTTGTTTGATTAATTCAGTTATGAGTTCAAGGTTTTAAAAATAGAAGACAACAAACAGAAAATTCGATACATTTTATTCTTTTATAATGGAGAAAATGCTAACCAGGTGGCTAAAATTGTGAAAGGTGTTTGTCGTCCTATATATGACTGTAACAACCAGTTACGCACAATTTTTGTTTCGTCGATTCCGTTCGGGTATTTGGATGCTAAAGATGCACCTCGCATGGATACAACATCGTTGAGAATGTCTATAAAATATCAAAAATTATCAAGCTTGACAGCATGTCAGCAGTCGTAGCTTTGCACAAGACCTAAAAATCTACATGAAAACTGTTTTAAACCTTTTTACAAAGCGAATCTGAAAGAAGTTACAAAAAGTTCACGTAAAAATAATGGATTTCTTTTTCCCCAACCTAATATAATATTTGATAATGTACCAAAATTTGCAACAAATTCAGGTTAATGATTCACATTTTTCTCTTAGTGAATTTTTAATTATTTGGTAAAATAATCTGCATGTACTTGTTCGTAATTTAATTTCGAGTTGGACTCAAAATAACTAATATTCCGAGTTCATAACTGAATAATTAATTCTTTATTTCAATTGTTTTAAAGTTTAATTCCAGCCTAGTTTTTAGATTTGTATAGTGGTTCAAAATCCATTTTAAAAATGTATGCCCTAGTTGAATTAATAATCATGTGAAAATTGCTATCGAAGAGTGACATATCCACTCTCGTTAACATAACCTGCATATAATAGGTCCACGAATTAACATTAAAATTAAGGAATTTAATTTGGAAAGTAAGTCTTCGGACGAATCAAAGTAGTTACGATTTGATTTTGGCAAAAGTTGATAACTATAAATATCAAAATGAAAGAAAAAATTATAAATGAAACAAATGATGTTTTAAATCATAATATTTTTAGAACGTTTTGCTATTTTAGCTAGATTTGTATTGCTTACAGTCAATTGAAAAATTCATCTCGGGCAAAATATGGAATTCCATCGTAAACATTTTCATGCGATTATTTTTCATAAATTTCGATGTACATTATCATATAAAAATGCTTCTATAAACTAAACTCTTTATACAATGATGAAGCACCATCCTACAGTACTGTAAAAAAGTCGATGATGAATTCAAAGGTATTCAAATTTCTCCTATAGGCAATCCAAAACCAAATTTTGTGCCGGAAATATCAACGCTGTTCGTGTATTGACAAAATAAGATAATCATGAGATATATAATGTAATTGAGGCAGTTTAAGCATTAGAAAGCTTATTTTATCAACGAACGCTCAAAAGAAATGCGATCAATCCCCGTGGCGATTGGTGCAAGGAAAGTTAAAATAATATGTTCAAACTGCATTCTGTACAACATCTACAGGAGTGAAGAATTATGTATTTATGCATTTGAGTCGTATACATTGCAGCAATCGACTGCGTGTGTCCTCCGTGAAAGTCAAATCCAACATAAGTTGTTCGCGTTAAAAGCCCATCAAAGCGAATTTAGTCTGATTCTTCGACATTGCCAGCATTAATATTTTTTTGGAGACAGTGGTATTAAAGTAACACACAGGATGGTCAATCCTTAATGATATACCAGGGTTGGCCAAACTTTTGGGATCCGGGGTCTACTCCACATTTAAAAAATCGAAGGCGGTCTACCAATGGCAGAGCTAAATTAACGTACATGTTTATTTTCGGTAACAAAAAAAAATGGTAAATTATGTAATTTTTCTAAAAAAAAAAAAAAAAAAAAAAAAAAAAAAAAAAAAAAAAAAAAAAAACTTAATGTTAATATTTACAAAATAAAAATTTACTGACGAAAATAATCAAAGTATTCATATATCAAAAACTGAACATCCTATTCACTTCGTTTAGTTGAAATTTGGCACTGTATATCTGGGACAAGTTTATCATATTGTGGCTGGTACGAGCTTTTATTGCGATGCATAAACACAAAATTAAATGTTCATCTGCTAAATGCGATCAATGTTTGTTTTATGTTCATGGTTGAAAAAGCAGATTCGTAAAAATACCTCGATCCAAAGTATGATATAAAATACAAAATCAATTTGTAAATATTTGGAAACGTTTCCTCAGAAATTAATTTCCAAAAATCAGTATCGCTAAATATTCTCAGGATTTAAGAAATATATCGCATCTTAATTTAATAATTTCTTCCTCGACCGTGACTGATGTGATATCTATTAAATGTCCTACTTTTTCAGATACTCCATCAAAGTTGACATTTTCATTAAATGGAAATATCATAAAATTGAGTATTTCTTTCAACCTAATTAAGTCAGCGAATCTTCTTTCAAATTCTTCAAACAAAACAAGTAAGTGTTAAGCGAAATCTTCGAAGTCTCGGTTTGGATTATGGATGCACTCTTCCTCCATGCTATTGAAGTTTCTCAATTCATGTTTTCTTAATTGAGATGCATACCTTTCTATAGTTTTTTTTTTAATGTTTTAACCGCGCTCATCAATTCCATTTTAGGTTTTAAATCATAAATCTTTAAATCGTAAATCTTTGCACAGTTTGTTTTGGGTCTTAAAGAGTAGACTGTAGTAAATGTTTATTTAAAATAATTCATTGATTCTATGTCATAAGTCATAAGTTAAATTGTTAATATCCGAGGTCATTATCGGAATGGTCGCGTGGACTACCTAAAATGTCTTCGCCGTCTACCAGTCGACCGCAGTCGACGTCTTGGCCATTTCTGTGATATACATTCATTTATTTGCCAGAACTCATCGGAGACATTCAAAGTAAGCAGGAGAGGAGAATCATTCTTCATTACCATAAAGCATGATCATAGGCTCAAAGAAAGAAATTTTTGACCGGCCGCGAAACATTAAATTGATTAGTAATCCGAAGTATACTTTGATTTGTCACTTTCAATTACTTTTTCTTATTCTCGCATTTTAAAAACACCATAGTCAAAGATTTTGACACTCGTGAAAGTGGTTGATGCAGTCAAAATTCATGTTATGGAGTTATTTCAATTTGAGTGGAAAAGTATTTCAAAAATTGGTTTAAATGGAGGTAGAAGAACTCTGACATTCGTGGAGAATAATCTGAAAAGCAAGAAAACTAATTTCTATCTAAAAAATTTAATATTATTATATTTTTCATCATCAGACCAGAAATATGAGTAGATGCTCTTAAGTACATAATAATTATCTATTTCTTCAATTCTTATGAATACGTAGGTTGGTCACTAGGTATAATGATAATAGCTCGAAAAAAATGAACATATTAATTACACATTACGATGGTCCATTAATGATTGAGATCTAATTGCTACAGTTCATGTTATCTTTCCCATGTAATTATAATTTTTATTTTAAAAAAATGTTTTCATTTCTCTATCATATTTTAACACTTTTTAATTGAAGGACATATAATAGATACCAAATTAATAACATCAAAATTTCTTCCTTTTATTTTGAAGTAATCTCGTCCAGATTGTCAGGGATTAAACAAAACAAAGGCTGAAGATAATTTTAGTCTCTTTTATGTAAGCAGAAAAGAATCACAATTATGCGAAATTAATCATAAATCTCAAGTTAAGCGATATGGATTTCGAGTCCCAGTGTGGCATTTCACTTAAATCGTTTATCATGAATTTGAAACTACATAAAAATGTTGAAATAAGCAAAAAAATCGAGATATAAGAGTTGAAATACTGAGCAATCCCTATAATATACAGAAACACTCAACTCCTTTAAGTCTTGAAAATAATTTTAGATTCTCTCAAAACAATTCAAGTCATTGCAGCCTAATGAAATGAAATTATTAGTTGTAATTATAAATTTGACAAAGAATGATGTTTGCTTGTTTTAATCAAATTATTCATTAAAAATTTAAACTAATACACTTAATCAATGTAAGTGTTGAATACATGTAACGTTAATAATTTTATTTCCTTTATTGAAATCCATATTAAAGTAATTTGTTTTATAGTGATAAATAACTTTCATACCCAAGAATCATGAATTTGTCAAGAAATGAATTAATTATTATTATTATCTGAAACTTTTTGAAATTTTAATCACTATTTATTCGGTTATTTTGAAATTAAACATGAATGATTCAGGTATCTTAGGGTGTAGTAAATTAGGCAAAACATTTTTAGCTTAGCATACACTAAAAATTTATTTAAAATTAGATAAATTATTTTTCCTCATATATATAATATACTTTAAAAAGTTTATATATCCTTTATAATGCATCAAATTATTTTTTTAGAAAAATTTTGAAAATGTTCTTCTATAAAAGTTTTTTAATAAATATGATTAATTTATTTAAATAAAAAATTCATTTGATTTATAAGTTTTAAGAGATTTGAGAAATATTAAAAATTTATAATGATTTCAGAATAAAGATTTGTTTTAGCTAAAGTATAACATAATGATTCGTTAATTAGAAAGAAAAGTATCTTTTTATATAATGCTGCATTTAATGTAATTATTTTTTTACTGTTTTTTACTTAATAATTTATATTTATTGTAGACTGCATTGTAATAAAATTCCTCTAACTCTAACTGCTAACAAAACTAATTTATATTTGTAGATTCCGATAGTAAAAACTTTATTAAATTATTCATAATTTATTTTTAAAACTTTTAAACTTATGAAGTTCAGTCCGAAGTTTCGGCTAAAATACAATTATTTTTCTTTGAACACAAATTCATTAAAATTTGAAAAAACCATTTTCTAAAAATTTAAAATGTACTAGCATAATCTATAAAAGTAACATAAGCCAAAATTAATACATAATAAATATTGGACAATTTAAAACAAATTAACATGGTACTTGGTAGAATATGAGCAACATTGCTTTGTCCAAAAATTAAAAACCGGTACTTTTTACAAACGACATGACAAAAAAATAGAAAAAAAAATATATATAAGAATGCTAGTCATTGATAAAATAATATGATATTGATAGTTATGAATTAAAGTTAAAGAAGATAACTTTTGATTAGTCTTTTTAAATAAAAAAATATTTGATTTACCCATGATCCAAAGAACAGTAGTAAGTTGGTATATCTTTTTTAGAATATTAACCATACTTAGTTTATATGCATGTTAATATATCGCTTTAGAATAAAATCTTCAGAATATTCCACCTCTGTTGCTTAGAACTATGGCGATAATAAGAATAAGATAGGATTTAGAAAGAAACCTCTAAAAGGAATATTTGTAATATCTATGTTACATAGTTTACCTTTATAAACATAAAACATTTTAAAATAAAGTTTTTTTTAATTGTAAAATATTTTTTTTTCTTTGGAAAACTATTTATCTCATAATAACATCGACTCGACAAGCAATGAGCAATTAAATAGCAAATAATTTTAAAAAAATTAATAATCTCATTGGTTTTATTTATGCAATACTAAGCTCAATAAAAAAGTTCAATAATGAAGTGAATTTTTTTAACCAAAATATGGGAGCTTTCATTTTTATTTTGGGAAGGGGTGAGAAAAGAAAAAGTAACGACTTACTTGATGTCCTTCATCTGCATGTCTGAATAATGATTTTCAATCGCCATTAGTTTTACGTAATGATTTGACCTTGACAGAAGAATTTTGAAGGTGAAGAAGTTATTTGATTGTATCTTTCTTTAGCAGTTGTCAATGTACCAGGGTTCTTTTCCCACAAAACACCTTTCTTACAAAGATGTATCGTGATAGGCTACAAAAGCGTGACTGCTAAATTTATGAGCCTCTTGCTTTCAGTCTTTCATTTTTTTGTCTTACCATAATGTTATGAAACTAAATTACAATGTAATATCTTTAGGGTTCGATGCATAATCACAAAACTCATTCAAACAACTTTTCTTCAAGAAAATAACAATCAAAATTAAAAATGCAAATTTGATAATTTTATCATTCTTTTTACAAATGTATTATTTTACTCTAGAAAAGCTGTGTTTAGAACTACTTAAAATGTAATTCTGAAAATAAGTATCTTTCATTGTATTGAAAATTTAGATAACATCCATCATTTACTGTATATCCATCTTTATATGATATATACTGTATTTTCATCATATACTGTATATATCAGACAGGATATGATGTTTAATGGTTTAATTATTGGATAATTCAAGGGAAATTTAATTTTAGCTATACAAAGATTAATATATTAAACTTTATTACTCAGATGATTGTTTTACTCACAAATGAAATCTATTTTTTTTTTTATTTGCTCTAAGATATATTTTAAGTTAGAAGGATATAAAAATAAAAATTAATTAATTAATAAATAAATAAAATAAATAAAAAAGAAACTTTCACCTTAAATAATGGGAGTTAGCTTTTCAATTGATTTATAATTATTGATTAGTTTCTAATATTTACTGTTACATTTCAAAATCATATTAATGTAATTATATATAAACATTTCTTTGAAATATAAATAAAAAATTAATTGTGAAAGTATTTTTACATCCATTTTAAAATTGCGAAAGTATAAGCTTTTTTTTATTTTTTTATAATTTTTAGAAGAATATAATTAAGACAAATTTTATTATGTTCTTCAACTCAAGTAAATATTTATTTCTAGAAATACGATCCTTTATGATAGATCAATAATATTAAATAGTATTGATTGATCATTATCAATCTGGGATCTGATATTTGAATTTTAATTATGTTTAATTAAATAATTTTAATAAATTTTCATTAAATCTATGTTTTGAAAAACATAAGAATCGCACTCAATTATGCTTTCAAATCGATTATAGATAAATTGCTTTTATTACTATGCTTTTACTTGATTTAAACCTCTTCATTTTAAATAGAATCACATTGCTCTTGATCTGAAAAATTGACACTTGAAAATTTATAATTTACTCATTTGGAGGACTGATAATGAATTTCTGATAGTGAAGGCCTCAATATATACATATATCCTCATAGTATTAAGACTTTTATGGGTTTTCTTCTTCACCTGTCGCATTTAATGATACCAGCAAATAATTAAACGTGCCAGAGGGTAAATATCCAAGAAATAACGCCTAAAACGTTATTGTAGCATTTTTCAATTCCTAATAAAGAAGTCATAAATGCAAGAGAATGCAAACTTTGGATAAATTTCCTCAAAAAGTAAATTATAAATATGTTGCATTTTTAAGTAAAAATTTTCCTCTTAAGCAAAAATTAATTCGTAAATATGATTATATAAAGAAAGAGAGATCTCAATCTTATATAAATTATATGAATTCACTAAGATAATTTTTCTTTAAATACTCTATAGAAATCTAGAAGTTACAACTAAGAATTACATAATTTAATTAATAAGTTATTGATTTATTAATAAAATTTGAAAAACTTTACAATGAAATGTAAGAAGTATTTTTTACAATTCATTCGTTAAGTTTTTCATTTTTTAATCAATTTTTTAGTAATTAACGGAAGGTGAATTCGTTATTAGATCTTACTGAAAAACGAATGAATATGAAAGTTTAAGAAATAGTTTTAATATAAAATTTATGTTTTTACAATTTAAAATATTTGTTGCTTTGACAGAACTGTATTCTTCGGAGCAATAAGCACCAAGTTCGATTCCAGCCATTGTTGAAAATTGGGCGATAGTAGCTGCGCCTCTGCAAACACGCTTATCGGATATTTGCTTTGGATCCTTTTTGGGTTTCCTCTTACGATTCGTGGATACTCGTATGAATCTCTATCCATGAAAAATTCATTCGTAGTGTAAATATGCCGATTAAACATAAAAAAGGCTTTGCTACAACTTCCAACTATTTACCATGTGCAATCAAAATATTTCTGTGAAAACTCACGATGATCTAGTGGTATGATCATGTTCTTTGGAGCGAACATTTACAAATTCGATCTTATTCCACTGTGCTCTACGCAAAATTGAAATATATTAATTTTGATCAAGTTAGAAAAAATATATATATATTTCTGCTTTTTATATGTACATCTTTCTGGGGGCCTCTTTAGAATCTTTTGCATATTCATATTCTAAATGAACTGAAAAGTCCTATTCCAAATGCCCCCAGACATTGCTATACATATGTTTACTATTTCCCAGTCCATTGATAATAAAAAAAATTAAAGCAGTCGTAATAAACGAAACTAATCAAAAGTTAGAATTAAATATAGATAGGACAAACAGGAAACCAAGAAATTTCAAAAGTCTAGATGAAATCTCTCATTCAGCTGTGCACAATCAATTGTGCTCAGCTGAATCTATTGATATTATTATAAAATTGGTAGCAATGTTTTTAAAAATACGCATGTGACTTTGTGAATTTAAAGAAACCTAATTCATCTTCCTAGCAAAATTAAATGGTGTCACTTGAAGAGGCAAAGTTCTATGTCTGTTAATTTAAACAGCCACTTCTTTCTACACGATAAGTCAAGCCATTAAAAGTTATTATTCGGAGAATTTAAATTAGTTTTAAAGCAATTTAAGTATAAAGCCGCAGAAAAAAGGATCAAAATTTCAATCATTAATCACAATTATTTGGAAAGCAAAAGGTATGTCTTAAGAAAAAGTCAGATAAATAACTGAGGGGTTATGCCTAGCACGTGTATAATGTGTGGGAGGACTGGGAACAAAAATCTAAATCCTAAGGATTTGGATCATAAAAAATCAACAGACGATTATATAATAAAAAATTAGCATATATATACAATGAACAAATGGGAGTTGTAAGTTTGATATAGGAAATGTACCTTGAATATAGGGTACGATCCCCCGAGAAGAAATACAGCAAGTGCTTTTTAGGGTTACTGACAATAATTTAATACTCTATGTAATCGCCAAACTGGCGGAAAAAATTATATATATATATATACTGCTCAAAACAATTAAAGGATGTTGTAAGTTTTACATAAGATTTTTGCCGAATTTTTTCCACGAATTTTTTTTTTTGCCGAATATGGGAGAAGAGAATCACAAATGAAATTTTTTCTGATTTTCTAACTGTGGAGTATGCTAATTTTAAGTTCAACGTCAAAAACATCATTTCAGTGGCAGTGAATGAAATTTGACTTTCAACTGAATGAAAGACAAAGAAGACAAGGATGATCGGCATTCAGTGACTGCTTTATTTCGAAGAATACGATGTCTCAGCGAAGTCATTTAACTGATTCAGCTTGGAGAGTTGTTGGTAGGTTAGAAGGGGGACAAACTCAAGCCGAAGTAGCACAAGCGATTGGAGTGTCACAAAGTGTGATTTCCAGGAGAAATTCCAGTGATTTCTAGAACCAGTTTTTGGAGACTGGAAGTGTAGTCAGAAGACCAGGGCAATGTCGTAGGTGGGCTACAACGCTCAAGGAAGATTGTTGTTTAGTGTTAACGGCCCGGAGACACCAAAATATGAATGCTACTCTTTTCCAAAAACACCTTTATTCGGCTACTGATACCACGGTTTCAGCTCAGACTGTTCGAAACAGGCTCCATGGTGTAGGTCTGTATGCTCGCCGACCGATGGTATGTGTTAAACTAACATCAAGGCATTGTCGCGACCACAAGGACGACAACCAACATGTGAACTGGAAGAAAAATGAATGGAGCAATGTTCTTTTTCTGACGGGTCCCGTTTTTCTGTTCATCCTGATAATAGACGTATTTTCCTCTGGAGGGACAGTGGCAGTAGGGATAATCCTGCGTTCGCGCATGAAAGTGTCAGATTTGGCGATGGGGGAATGTTGGTGTATGGTGGCATCTCCATTGACGGGCGCACAGTCCTCTATATCATTTGAGATGGACCTCTGACTGGTCGCTGATATAAAGATGAGAAATTCTGACCTATTGTAGTCCCTTACGCTGAAGCAATCTGAGATGACTTCATTTTAATGGACAATAACTACAGCCCACGCCATGCTAACCTGAGGGAGGATTTTCTTTTCGATGAAGGAATCGTACGAATGGAATCGCTGGCCACTAACCAACCCCACAAACTGTCCAAGAACTGGAAAGAGCTCTTCTGAAAGAGTGGAACAGAATACCCCAACTCATGATTAATAGCCTCATTGACTCCATGCTTCAAAGGTGTTCAACGTTGCTGGACGTCTGTGGAAACCTTACCCCCTACTGAAAATGATTTCCTTTGAAGAAAACATCTTTTCTTATTTCTTTTCACTCATGTGCACAAATTGTGTTTTTTTCCTTTCGTACACAAATGCGCAATAAAAATCATTTTTTTCTGGCAAACATGTGTAATTTATTCTCATATAACCCACTACGTCTGACGACCATGTATCAATCAGCTAAAATGTTTCCCTGCCACAAGATCCACCTAAAATCACAATATCCTTTAATTGTTTTGAGC
>JAPDSC010064623.1:0-13009 GCA_026290005.1 Latrodectus geometricus
AGTATATCTTAATACATGGAAACTAGAGATTTTTAAAAGATATAGATTCAAATGTCATGAATAACGAATTGTTACTATAGTTACCGCGAAAGTGTCGTCAATTATTTCTAGAAGATCATAATGTTAAAAATTTTCGCATGATAACTATATTTTATTGAAATCTTTTGATTTTTAAAGTGAAAAATAATTTGACTTACTGCAAGG
Source organism: Latrodectus geometricus (assembly GCA_026290005.1). Lineage (NCBI taxonomy): Eukaryota > Metazoa > Arthropoda > Arachnida > Araneae > Theridiidae > Latrodectus > Latrodectus geometricus. The sequence goes on from JAPDSC010064623.1 coordinate 205, forward strand.
AATTCCTTTTTTGTATATGCAGTTATTAAAGTTAAATATATTAAAAAAACATTTTGTTTAGACTTGTGAACAATTCCGATATTTAATAGATAAAAAAATCCAATTTTTTTTATGACTAAAGCATACCATTTTTTGCTAATAATTTTGCTACTATTACACACTTTTTTTCAAATACAATAACACTTGACTAAAAATCATTTATCACTATTAAATATATTTTTTTTTTATAAAAATAACAATTTTTTCATAACAGTTCAATGGCGAATTTTTGCATTGATCAAGTTTTTATTTTTATAAATGTATTAACTCTCATGTATTATAATTGAATATTTATAAAATCTAATATATAATCTAAAATTTGGTAATTATTTATTATACTCATAATGAAGATATTAGGACCAATGAATATTTATTTTAAATACAATCAAAAATTTAGTTAACAAAATATTTAAAATACACTACTCATAAATTAAATTAAAATTTATCCCAAATTTCATTGAATACTTTAGTTATCTTCCATTATATTTATTGAAATAATAAATTAATAATAATTTCTGAAACGTATTTAAAGTTTTAAGGTTTAAATATTATAAGGAACTGTCGTCAGAAAATGATAAGTATACTTAAAAGGTAATTTCATATCAGTATTATTTTATTTTATTTGTCTTTATTTTGCTTATTCATTCAAATCTGTTTAAAGTCGTAGGTTATTATTTTAAAATTTGTGTAACACATAAATCTAAATTAGACAAAATATATTTTTTGCTTGAAGCGAAACATCAAATTTAAATTGTACTCAACTTAAATAATGATTTCAAAGCTAGTGATCTGAAAATAATAAAAATATATATTTAACCATAAATGTAAACCATAAATGTTTGTATAAAAATATCGGTTAAAATTCTTAAACAACGAGCTTATTCTTTCCTATTTTTCAATTATTTTTAATGAAAGTTTCATTTAATTTTGTGTTTCAGTATTCTTTTCAATTAAGTTTCATCATAGAGTTTTTCTTAAAGTAAATGTAAACATCATCACATATTAAAATATGAGATCTGATATTATAACAAACACAGGTTTATTTAATGCAAGAAAAATTATTTAAAAAAAGTATTAAACAAATTCATCGTTAAAAAATAAAATTAATCTGTATCAATGGATTTAAAAAACAAAAAATAGGTCTAGATATTTTATTAATATTTTTCTTAAAATTATTTGATAATCATATTTTTTATTCAAAATTATTACTTAAAACAAACTGTTATTAGGCGCAATCCTAATTATTATTTAGTTAATAATTTATCATTGTTTGCGAATGATATTTAGTTAAATACTTTTCCCTTTTTCATATAATCAGAAATCACACACTCATACATTAGCAATAATATTGTATTGATTGGTTTTTAATTAGGAAGGCAATCAAAGCAATTTTTTACAAATAAGAATTTAATCATTGATTTTTATCATGTTTTCAGTCTAATTAATATAATACAATCTGTAAACTTTTTTATTAATCATTAGTATAAACTTAAGCATTTATAATTTGAAGGAGCAACATTCCTAGATAATTGAGCTCAAGAATGATTTAAAAAAATACATAAAGATTTATAATTTGAAGGGGCAACATTCCTAGATAATTGAGCTAAAGAATGATTTAAAAAATAATTATTGAATTATTAAATCAAATTAAATAAAATAAATAGGAGATAGTTTCAATAAAGTAAATAGGAGAATAGTTGCAATACATTTAAAGTTACTTATTTTCATGCAAAATAGGGGTTACTATTTCTATTAACGAAAACTAACTAGAAATCATCGTATATAAAGCAGTTATTTACATTTTATGAAACATTACATATATTAGGTTGGGGAAAAGAAATCCATTATTTTTACGTGAACTTTGTGGAACTTCTTTTGGATTTATTTTGTAAAAACATTTAAAACAGTTTTCTTGTAGATTTTTAGGTCATACATTTTTAGGACTGCTGACATGTGGTTAACTTCGATCATTTTTGATATTTTGTAGACATTTTCGACGATGCTGTATCCACATGCGAGGTGCATCTCTAACATCAAAAATACCCGAACGGAATCGACGAAACAAAAATTGTACGTAACTGGTTGTTAGAGTCTTAGATAGGACGATAAACACCTTTCACAATTTTAGCCACCTGGCTATCTTTTTCGCCGTTACAAGAGAAAAACGAAAATGTATCGAATTTTCTGTTTGTTGTCTCCCATTTTTAAAACCTTGTACTTGTAACTGAATTAAAATGAAAAAACCGCAAGAGGATATTTTAGTGTCAAATGTCACCTTTCCAACGAGCATAAATCTGAAATTGTTTGATAGATATCTCACGAGATATTGATCACTACAAACGTCTGCCGAAAAAATAATGGATTACTTTTTCCCCAAACTATTATAAGTAGTATACTGTTTTTATCACTTCTCATATTAAGCATGTTGTTTTAAATAAATACTATGTAGGGATACTTTATATCTAAAATGAAAATTAGCAATCGGTTTATCATATGATTATTTTTGAATTTCAGAACACCTTATTTCATATAAAATGTGTACAAGGATAGAAGTAAAACTTTAAAAGTACTTTTATTTATTTATCTTTTTTAATAATGTGATAGATAAGAAAAACATTTGCATTGCCCCATTTGATTTTTAGATATTAACATAATTAATGTTTTTTTAAACAACGTAACAGTGAATTGAGCAAAAATTGAAAATTGGCATTATTAATATTCAAATTATAGAAAACAATTGGTCTACTAATAAATGCTAAATATTACAGCAACTTTATGACAGCTAACTTGCTAATTGGTTAAAGAAATTTAAAAAAATACTTGTGTTCAAATTTAATAAAACTTTCATTAACTTTAAACTATGCATCAATATATATAAAGACATTATCAGGATGAATGTAGAAATATTTTTCATTAAAATTATTCATGTCTTGTGCTTCACAATAAGGATATTTCAAATTGTAAAATTAATTTTGGGGTTATTTCATTCATCTGATTGCAAATTTGTATGTCATTCTGTTGATTTAATGCATGTGTTGTTGGAATTCACGAATGCATTTAAAGTGGTTCATTAAGGGACTTCACTAAAGCATTTGGGTATTTTCCAATAATATAAGGCTCATTATATTACTGATGTTTAGTTCAACATGGTTAATAGAAAGTCAAGGAACCTAAGCCGTTTGGATAGCCAGATTTTTGTTTAAAGGAACACGTATAGAAGTTTATTTTTGAGACAACTTTAACGTCATTCATTAAAGAATATTCTTCTCTGTTATGACAGAAGAAAAGAAATAGGTATTTCATTCTTCAAACTGACATCCAATACTTGCACGGCACAATGAATGCGTTTTGTATTCAAATTTTTGATTTGCTGAAATTTAATAAAATAACGTTTTGCCTTTTTTACAGTTCGTAATTTTATTCTTCAAAATTTTATTTAACCTGACTTATTTAAATATATTAATTTATCAAATATATTCCAGGCATTGTAAATATTATCTTAGATTGTTTTAATTTGCAGAAATTGTAAAAGCATTTAGAGTTAATACAAATTTCATTAACGGAAAGTTTAAGTCAGTTTAGACGGTTTTTTTTTTTGTGAAATTTTAGTAAGTTTTTATGTAAATGCTACCTAACAATCAATAAAACTTTCTTTTTATGTTCAGATTTAAATCTCAGCAATATGAAGAAATTATATAATAGATAAAAAATCCATTGTACTAAACGGGTATTTCATAATAAATATCATATTTGATTAATTAGATCAAACATTTCTAATTTTTCTGATACTATTCATTTCTTATAATATTTACCATATGTTGTGAAAAAACTAAATTATGCTTACGAAACAAATTAGAAAGAAAATTCAAATGTAAGGAAGTAGTTACGATTTCATTTTTTTGTAATTTTGTTTTGTCAAACTGTAATAATTTTGTTTTATTTATGAAATAATAATCCAATAAATTATTTTTATACAAGTACATATTCTAAAGATATCTATAAAATATATTCTATTATATATACTTAAGTATTTGAAATTATTAAATGAGAAACGTGTTTCCCTACGTCTTGAATATGTACAAATAAATGTCAAACATTACAATTTCCGTTTACTTAAAATAAGATACAATTTAAAACAATTATTAAAAAATTAATTATAATACCATTACATCTTATAAATAATAGCCAGTCTTTAATCAGAAAAATTTCATATCTAATAATATTCAAGTGAATAATTTGTCAAGCAATGCAAAATTACGTTACAAAATTTTTACCTAATTAAAAATTATTACAAACATTTTTAGTTCATTTTCAAACTCCGAAGTTTGCGGTATGAAAATTATTTTATCTTACATGGACCCATTTTTTATATAAGCCTCATATTTTCTTTCGAATAATAACAATATCTATTCTTGAAAAATAATTAGTTTTTTTTTAGTGATGGAATTTAATTTTCAGCACCAGTAGTTAAGATTCAAACATTGGATCTTTTGAAGCAAGGTATTTAAGGTTTTTTCATCGGCATCCAATTAAGTTTTTTTCAATATGCGTTAATCTGCTGATTATTTATTATATTAATATCTTATTAACGTCATGCACAATGAAATTACTGCAAGTATGATAGTAAATGCTGTCACATTATTTAATGCTAGATGTAACACAAATTAAGCCCGTAGTCCTTTTTTTTTATCATTATAATGATTAATTTTGAAGCGTGAAAATATTAGATAAACATCTCAGAAAAAAAAACAATTATTTCTTTGTTGTCTTTAACAAGTTGTTATTGTTATGCAATGAATTCAGGAATAATATCATTAATTTAAAGTATGACTGTTCTAAAATGTTTTATTTTGCATTGACTTCAATAAAATTTATTTTTATTCCTTTTTTAATTATAATGGTTATTTTTTTGCTAATATAATATTATAATACATAGAAAATCTACACTTATTAATAAGAAAATCTAATTGTAAACTTAGATTTTCTCTTTATTTCACTGTATTTTATAATTTGCCTTTGTTTGAAGTATTGGAAGAAACCATAAAAATAACAAAAGTGAATATTCTATGTAATAACATAATTCATAAAAAAGCAAGGATATATAAAATGATAAAAATTATAAACTGAAGTAATTTAACATTTTTAAATAATAAAGTAATAATGAGGTAAGTTTTAATAAAAAAATAAAATAAAATAAAGAAAAAAAAATTCTCTTAATGTTTATTAAAAGATACATTTCATTAATTCATACTGATTCTCAATAGAGAAATTTTTATTGGTCAATTTATTAATCTATTTATAAATAATGCATTTTATATTATTATATTAAATGTTGAAATACTGAAAATATTTTAAATGTGTTTGGTTTTTACTGAATATTTAAAATTTATGGGCTTTTATTGTGTGTGAGAATGTATTTATTTCATTAGTTACTTTGCATGTCATAATGCCATGTCGTGATCATATCTGTCTCAATTAGCCGTTATGATCTGGAAGTATCCAGCTCAAGAAATAACTAAATATCTCATATTTTACTACGTTGAATTTTTGTATTATTATTCCTCACTTTAAAACAAGTTTCATTATGATTTCATATTTAATTGTCATTTTCCTCTTTTTTTATTTATTAAGGAGTAGGTAAAAGTGGGGTTTTTATTAGAATTTCTATCATAATTTCAAGCAAATATCCTAATTTTTTACTCTATTCCTTTTAATAACAACTATAGTTTTCGGTTCAAATTTATTATATATTCTAAAATAAACTATTAAACTTAAAGCACATTTTTTTCAAGATAACATAAGAAGGAAAATTCTTTATTTCATCTAATATATAAATATTTTTAAATTGAAGAGCATTTTAATAAAGAAATATTCATATGTGTTTGGTATCAATCATACTCTATGGTAATTTTGCCAATATACCATATTATAAAGGGTATAATATAGTCGATAATGATCCATTTTATGAATTCAATTGACTTTGGATTACGTATCATAAATAAATGCTTAAATCCAATGTAGACTCTTTATTGTAAATGATAGGGAAATTATAACTATTGTATGCATCAGATTTATATCGTTTTTCAAGGAATATATATTTTGTACTTCAAAGTGAAGTAATTTTCTTCGGAAGAAATATACATACACGAAAAGCAATAAATTAACATAGTTTATCAGATTAATATATGTTGCATATTTTCTTTCATTCTATCATACACACATAAGTTGTGAACTTATAAACAAAAATAAACTTTAAACAAGATCAAACTTATAAACAAGAACGTGAAAACTCCGATAACTAATTAAACCTTAATATTTTAAGATATTTATAAATAATGGACAGTTTTATTTGTCCTATGTCAAATAATTAATAATCAGTTTCCATTATTATCATTTTTTTTACTGTTCATATTTTTAATGTTTCACTTTCAAGAAAATATGCTTATGAAAGAGCAACTAAATTTATTTAAATAAGTAATAAAAATATGAACCTTACATTTATCAAAACAATCTCATGACATAAAGTTTCAACTGTTAAATAATTCAACATTCTTACTAATGATTTTTTATGATAATTACTCATTCGATGTTACTAAAATATTTCAAATACAGCAAATATTTCAGCGACAATTTTTCAGATTATTTTTTCTATGGAAGAAATTTTAAAAACAATGACTGTCATCTGAGCTAAAATATCTAAATTTAGTTTATATTTGTATTTATTTATAAATTGTACCGTAGATAGGTATACAATTTTAATGTATAAATAACTTTTAAAATCCGAGTAATTGATAAAAATCTAATTGTATAAATATGCAAAGATTATCTTTTCATTGAAAAAATATTTTAAATAAAAAATCAATGAAGATCAAAGATAACACAGCAAAAATTATATGGTAGAAAACATGTGGTACAAGGACTGAATTATTGAAATTATTCCTTTTTATGAAGAGTCCACGGAGACAAAATCAATCATCATTGCAGCCACCATCACACGTTGTAACCACTGGCCTGGACGTCAACATAATTTAACACTTTGACTGCCAAGCAAAAATTGCAAATATTCACCACGGGGCCAAACTTTTTTTTTTTGTGTAATTTGTATTTTTTTCAACATAAAACTATACATAAAAACAATATTTTTCAATCTGACTCATTTTGTAACACATGGAGAGATTTTCATCCTGGCTACCAAAAATGATAGCCAAAGCACACCACGAAAGTTAGTATAAATTCTTAGTTAGTAAAGTTAGTGTAACAAAATCCAAAATGAAAATTCGTAAATTTAGAGAGAGATTAGTTTTCCAGTTGCTTGGTATGGCTTTAGATCCTGATCGTAATGAGCAAACAAGTAAAAAAACACACCACCTGATTGATAGGGTCCATAATGGTAAAAAGGTACGACGTAAATGCCATATATGCTATATAAATATTTCTAAAACAGAGGGTCGTGAACAAGCCAGAAAAAAGCAAAGCTAATTTCCACATACTGTGACAATTGTCCTGACCAGCCTCAAATGTGTCGTAATTGCTTCAATGCTAAACACTGAATGTAACTTTATCCTGAAATAAAGGCAATAACATGATGTATTTATATTCTTTTTACTTTCACAAATTGCAAATATATGTATTATCATATATTTTATATATATTTATCACATACTCTCTCTCTTTTTATATATATTCCCTTTTTTGTTGCATGTTCCAAATAATTAATTTTTCATAAAACTTAGCTCATAAAATCGTCACATATACAGATTTGCGCAAACCACGTATACTTAACACATCGTAGGGAGCCCAACAATCAAACTCCAATACGATTTTCATGTAACTGATAACATCTTTGATAGCCATGGCCTGAAGTGTTGAAACACCCTGGCTATCACATCGGATAGCCAGTGTCTCAACGAAAATATCACTGGATATCATATATGATAGCCATGGCAGTCAAAGTGGTAAAAGAAAATTTGAACGTATCCTTGGATTATAACAATCTATGCTACATTTTCATATATTCTCAAATTCAATCTGGTGTTCCTGGATGGTTTATCCTTGTCTACTAGCTGTGCAGCATTCACTACACTTTTCAAATTAGTGACATATTTGGAAAATAAACAGAACAAGAAAATGATTTAATCTAATGAGTGAAGAAGCACTCTCTAAAATTTTATATCATATGCAGACTCACATTATCACGTTGTAAATTAGCTGATGATAAGTGCTAAATTCAGAATGAAAATGATCCTTAGATCCAATTTTTAAAACATTAAGAACTTGCTGTTCAATCTAACAATAATGTTTACCGAATTGAGGAGTGATTTAAACATGAATACTATATTCATAGTGTTGTTGTCAAAGATTAGATTCGTTTGTAAAAGCAATGTTTTTTCATTCCAGAGTTCATGTCCGTCACCCGCTTGACATTAGCCATACAAATACCTGTTGTTTTGAGTCAAGGATAAAATAATCACTAATTTCCTTGCAAACATTCAACTGAGATGCAAGAGACGTCAATAGACGTCTAAATACATATTGATACCCATGAGATTGAATATGTTATGCTACGATTTTTTATGAGACTGAGCAATAAATCACTATGGGAACAATATGCATATCATCCCGTTTACAGTTACAACAAAAGGTATGATCAGTTTATTGGTCCAGTGTTCCCTCCTGCACTGAATGATATTATATTCTCCTCACAGTTTTAAAAATTAGATCTTCGTTTTTACCAAAGGATTATTCCTGTTTCTAATAATCCCATTAAAGTGATAGTTCCACTAAAGGAATCCATGTAGTCTTCCTCGGACCAACTCAGTAATTCGCTTGGAAGCATAGTTAAACAGTCTTTAATCATAAAGAATAGTTAAACATCTTGAATATCCTAAATTCAATCAGTCAAAGAATTAGGTTTTCAACATCTATCCTAAATCCCTTTGAAATTGTAGTTAGCTTAAATTATATATAAATATGATTTCTTTGTTGAAATAATTTTTAATTTTCCATTATTGAATTGAAAAATTGTTTGTTTTGGTTAGTCATTTGAAGATTGTTAGTGTCATGAAGTTTGTTTATAGATATGGAACAGTTAATTGAATACTTCAGAATTTGTGAATGAATAGAATTAGAATCTGATTCGCTTCAGAATAACAAATGGTGTTTCTAAAAGAATACAGATAAAGTTTTGGAAATTTTCAAGTTATCCATGAACCATACGCCATTTGTGCAAAATAGAGAAATAAAATCATCTATGCTTAGAAATTAAAAAAAATACAAGTATTATAGTGTGTAGAAAAATTCAAAGACGCAAGTGTTAAGTTTTGAGTAGTGAAATTAATATAACCTCATCTTAAAACTAAATGGTATATTAGCATATTTGAAATTATAGGTATTTTAAATTTAATTAATTAATGTTTAAGTATTTCAAATGTATTCTCAGCTGAAGAAAACTTAAGTACACATAAACATTAAATGTTGTTGAATATGTTATTTGAAGAATGTAAATGGTTTACTAATTGTGAACTATGATATGAAGGATTGTCGCATATTTGATGATACTTTCATTTGTAACTCAGATAATTCCTTCATTTAAAAGTTTGAGAATTAATGGGTTAATAAAATGAAGAAATCACTACAAATAATATTGACAGAAGTAATTGTAGTTTTCATAGACTCCTGTTATGCCAAAACATAATGAAAATAAATCTGCATTATTGAAATGAATTTCAATTTGCCTTTTTTTAAAATTTAAACATTTTTGAAAAATTATCTTTTTTTGGTTTGATTCTATAAAAAGGTAGAAAACTATTTCTGATCAACAAATGGTCTAGTATTATAATATGTTTCACTTGTAAACGGTAAAAATTAAAAAAATAATTAAAAATCTGAAAAAAATCTAATCTAATGTATGTAATGACAATAAGAATAAAAGTGACTAAAATCACTTGAAAATTAATAAAAATGGAGTAAATTGTTGATATATAAATGAAGACAAAATTTATACTTTGATCTTAACAATATAAATCTAAATTGTATCAAAAAGTAATTCATATAGTTGTAAAGTTTCGTAATATGTCATAGAAAATTTTTTTATGGATTCAAAATATAGATGTATCTTTAATTAAGTATATGTTATCAATAATTTATTTTTAAATATTTCATCCACATCAAATGTCGAAACATTTTACTTTATGAATAAAAAAAATTGAGGATTCTAACTTTGTCTAATATTAAAAGTTCATTTATCGAATATATGACTTCTTGATATTTTATGAATTAATTTCCAAATATAATTTAAATATTTTCTACATTTGGTATTCCTGAAACTATTTTCGCTATTTCATTCAAGTATATACATTTTAAAACACTATTCAATTCCGAAACAATATTTTATTTAAACGTCATTTTCTTACAAGCATGTTTCTTATCAAAAAAGTTAAATAATTCATCATGATATTTAGAACTGATTGATGTATATTTTATAATAAATAATTGCTCGCGTGTCTTTGTAAAATTCTACTCTATGTTAAAGAAAAAAAATTCTTAAACCTGCAATCTGTATTCGTTACGTTTTAAAATGTCAGATCAAAATGATTATGTTAAACTTTAAGAAACTACTCCCATTTAAATTGATAGTACTTTCAAGAAACTTGGAAACAGGTATTTAAAATACATTAAAAATAGATAAAGAACAATCTTTACTTTGATATTGATTTCTTTAATACAGATCGATACATTGATGTACGTGAAAAAGGCACATTCTCAATACATAAAATGATTTTACTACTATTATAGATTTTATAACATTAAAACTAGAATCAAGATATCAAATTGAAAATAATGAAATATATTTTCAAAATACGTATATTAATTCTTTATTAGTGATTAATTATTAAAACGTATTTTGTTCACTGCTGTGTATAGAGCTAAAATAACTGAATTCTTTCAACCTTTTGGGATTTAAATCGATTATTTTCGCTCCTAACGTATTAAAGGATTTAGATACTACAATGTGGATTCTGTTATATTTAATACTTCAAGTTTCAAAGCTAATATATATATCATCTGCTTTGAAGGCATTATATTTTAAATTACATTTGTAAGTGCAAATTAATTAATTTCTTGATTTCCTTTATTTATAATTAGATAATTAGTTTTAGAATGAATTTTAAATCTAAAGGAATATAATCAAATACAGACTCAGTATTATTTAAAATAATTTGTACGTAAAATTATGCTGGTTTCAAACATATGGAATTATAACTAATGTGTAATATTCTCTACTGTAATTTTTTTTTCAATTAAATCAGCATTTCTTTAGAGAAGTTGTTAAATAAACTATATGTAGAACAGAAAAAAATACCCATGAGATTATTATGTTTTATTGGGTATTTAATGAAATAAGGAAAATTCCTTTAAGGCTTGTTTGTAAAAAAATATTTAAATGTTTATATAAATTCTAAAGTATTTTACAAATCAACGCAACAGATAAACAAAGCATATTTTTAATGTATAATATTTTTTATTAAGTGAAAATTGTAATTAACATTATAAATTTTATTTCATAAAAGGTATAATGATTTAATAATTATATAATTAAAATTATACTCATAAATAAATTCTTTTCCCTTTAGCTATAATATTTTATTAACATTTAACCCTCCTAATTAACTAAAAACATATAGCTTATAAAATTACAAAGCAAAACAATTATTATTGAGTTTTTAAATACATTTTTTTTACATAATATTTTAATAGCCTCAATCAAATTTTGTTTTAAAAATATCTCACCAGAAAACTTTGTTTCTATTAAAGTTTATCTTTTTCTAAAGCAATATGAGAAATTTAATTCGTTTTTTTCCCTTTCTCCTTAAATATTTATTAAATTGTAGATTGCTTATTTTTTTCACTTGAATATATTTTTATTTAGTTTCTTAAATGAAAAATACACTCTTAATATACGATTTTCGAACTCATAAATTACAAGCAATCTCGTGATTTACATTTTGTATCATCAAATATAAATTCTATTCAAGAATACAATTTGCTACTTTGTATAGATGTAGAGAAACTGTTATCCACTATTTGTATTTTGTTTAGGAAGTGATTAGGATGAGATAACAATCTGATATTATATAGATCGAAAACGTGAAAAACAATGCTTTTGTTTTGGAAGCAAATAGAGCAGGATTTCCTATAGTATTTTTTTTTCTTTAAATCTTTTGATTATATTGAAAGATATTATGTTTAAAATCTTAATACCGTTTTCTACAGAGCCAATTACTATTAAAAGTAATAAAATATAATTAAAATATTTCTCCAGATACTTATTTTTTCAATTTATTAATCTAAAAATGTTTTCTATCTAATGGGAAATATATTGAGTTATTTATATTTCTGAAAAATAGGTCTTAATAAATAGATCTATAAAATAGGTCTTAAGAAATAGGTAAAAATATAGGTATAAGAATGCATTCAAATGAAATATATAAATCTTAGTTTAAGATTCATTAAAACATGCATCCACAATTCCTCCAAAGAATGTCTGTCTTATAGGAAAGATATCAACAATTAAAAGAAACAGTGCACAGACATATTAGGGGTAATTGCACAAAATATTTTCAGAAATTTGTCATTCATGGTTGTCAGAAAAAGTATTCCATTTGCATAGTTGACCGTGTGTCTACTGATGAAGACGTGGTTCCTATGATTTTTTTTTTCTTATTTGCTTTGCATTGTTTTTCTTAATCTTGTCTTATTTGTACTG
>JAPDSC010064629.1:0-10106 GCA_026290005.1 Latrodectus geometricus
CGTAGTGATGAAATAAGGATGTGAAACTAATATTTAAGATTTTCAAAAGAATAGTCAATGTAAGTATTATGTTTAAAGGGATAAAAATTTAAAATAAACTTCTTAATTTGTTCCATTATGAAATCTTCTTAAGGTGGGAATATTGACATGGTAATTTCAAAAAAATTTAATAATTTTTTTAAGCATATTTAAAGATATTTTTTGTCTAACGCACCATAGACATTAAAATTATTATTCACATTATTAGCGTAGTATAATGATTTTTATTGATATTTTAGATTATTTAGATTTTCTAATAGGTGTCATTAAATTTAATATGATAATTATCATACTCATTAAACCTCCTACATGATTGTTTACACGTAACAAATACTAGAACTGTTCAGTTACTTTGTTCATTGTTTAACCATATTCCGGACATTTTAGATTTTGAGCATTACATATTTAATTCAAATATGTTTTTTTTTATGATTTTTTTTTATCTTAACTGATAGATGTAACAATGAGTCTCAAAATCAGAGAGGCCACAGTTAAAATAATTCTTGAGCCTGAAAATTTAATGTATTCTTTATCCAAAAATTTACTTTGCTTTTGAGGGTGTTGTCCTAATTTTATGAGATTAATCATTACTTTCCATTGTAGTTAAAAATATCAATGAGCTGGCACTCAAAGAAATTTGTAATTTTTAAAATTCTCTCAATAAATTATTGAAATGTAAATTAAATAAATATTTTTAAGCATTTACTGCTTTAATATTTCTTGTAAAGTGTATTAAAAGATTTAACAATTATCTCAAATATTAAATGTAACATAAAAATACCAGATACATGTCAAAACAATAGATCTATATTTCCTTCTTATTCATTCTTCTCACAGGATAATTAACAATTACCATAAAAAAATCTTTCTCAATTTACTTGTTTTCGTCATTTGTGTTTAAATTAACTACTTTGTAATTTTATATATTTCTTTCCTAAAATATTTCTTTCCTAAAGTAAAATTTTTAATCTCTAAAAATTATATTATGTTTTTTTCCAAATGAACTAAATTACTGTTATGAATTGATTTAAATGGCGTTTTTAAAAATATTTATTTGTTTTGAATAATAATTCTGAATAAGATTACATAAACTTATAATTCTCGTTCCGGTAATTTATCTATAATCCGTCACATCATCTTTAGTAAATCAACATATAGATGGCAGCACTATGCCAAATATTTCTTTGTATGTATGGAATTTTACGTTTCGTTGTGAATTGGAAAGTCTTACATAAATTTAAATATAATTTTAATGTATATATATATATATATGCTCTTATTTTCTGAATAGTAAATACAAAGTCCAATTAAGAAATATTTTATAATTTAAAGATCTTATTTAATTATTTTTCGAAAATAAGAGGAACAATATTTTAACCCTTATTGATGCAAATGTTATGTATGTTAAGTTAAATGAAAATTTTCCCCCTTTCTTTTCTTTTTTTTTTCTTAAAAAAAAAGAAAAATTAAAAGAGGAAAAGAAGAGAAAATTTAAACAAGTAAATGTATATTTCTGAAGTTTCAACCATGATTTAGAAAGTGAAAAATAAAAAGTTTAAATTGTTTTACAATGCAAACAAAATTTTAAAATTAATTTTGTAAATATTAATTGTATTTTATCGTCAATAATGTCCAATAATTGATAATAATATCAATGATTTTTGACGGAGTGCTCAATTCAATCAAAATGTATACACTTAAATCCAAGCACACAGAACTACATTTTCATAAAAATGATAAACTTAATCTCTAAAATATAAACCGCCTGATAAAGTATTTGAATATATTGCCATCCGAAACGACTTAGCATAGACAACGGATCCTATTCTAGTATGATATGAACCTATGATAGAAACGGAAAACTCCCAAGTACCTACTTTTCACAGAAAAGTAATTAAAAATTCAGAGATGGATGGGGTCGAATCCAGAACTCTTAGCAATCATTTCGAAAAGCAGTACTATCTCTTTGGAATTTTTATTTTTTAGAGCCTACCTGTTTACTTTGTTAGATTGATAACTCTATGCAAAAAAAAAAAAAAAAAAAAAAAAAAAAAAACTGAATGTCGACTTAAATTGATTCACTGCAAAAAAGAATTAGAAACTCGTCACTTTAAAAATATTTAATAACATAATTTAATTTTACCATGCAATTTAATACACTGAAGTTGGATTTCGCAATAAATATACATTTTGCTTATTCAAGATAACTTATATTAGGTTGGGGAAAAAGAAATCCATTATTTTTACGTGAACTTTATGTAATTTCTTTTGGATTCGCTTTGTAAAAAGGTTTAAGACAGCTTTCATGTAGATTTTTAGGTCTTGCGCGTTACGACTGCTGACATGCGGTTAACTTCGATCATTTTTGATATTTTATAGACATTTTCGACAATGCTGTATCCACATGCGAGGTGCATGTCTAACATCAAAAATACCAGAACGGAATCGACGAAACAAAAACTGTACGTAACTGGTTGTTACAGACGCATATAGGACGATAAACACCTTTCACAATTTTAGCCACCCGGCTATCTTTTTCGCCGTTACAAGAGAAAAACGAAAATGTATCGAATTTTCTGTTTGTTATCTTCCATTTTTAAAACCTCGTATTCGTAACTGAATTAATCAAACAAAAGACCGCAAGAGGATATTTTAGTGTCAAATGTCAACTTTCCAACGAGCATAAATCTGAAATTGTTTGATAGATACCTCACGAGATAGCGATCACTACAGACGTCTACCGAAAAAATAATGGCTTACTTTTTCCCCCTACTAATATAACAAATTGTCAATTTTCTAGAATTTTAATGCTTTCTTTTCATAACTAATTTCCTTAAGTTATCTAATTATATAAATTAGAAACCTAAATCCAAGGTACAATTTTACAAATTTGTCAAATGTAAGATGATTGTGAAAATTTTTTGTATTTTATAAATTTGAATAATTCTTATATCATAATTCATATAAGTTTTAAGCCAAACACCATATCAAATTTTCATTATATTGAATTTTGTGACAAATTCTGTAAATATGGTAAATAAAATCTTTTTTTTTTTTTGCGTTAAGGGGATGCATTTTTTTGTCGGTCAACACATGAATACCATTACTTTATCAGTCAACACTTTTCACAAACACAGCAAGTCAAATCTCCTGATTCGACATCTGAACATCGGACGGCCGATGTCTCTCTCGGGTTCTATTCTAGATAAGCCCGAAAATAGTCATAGATAGTATGTCATATACTTATATCACAAAGGAGAAAACCTGAAAATTTGCGAAATTCACAGTCTGATAGGCATACAAGCAAAAAGCAAAACAAACCAAACCAATCTTCCGCTGCCGAAGAAAAATTGGGATCAAAACTGGATTTTGATCCCAAAAATATTCCATTCTAAAGAATATGGTCACAATACTATGACACATTAATCCATTATATGACACTAATTATAATAATGGAGCTTAATATTTTAAGATATTCATTGATTTACATAAAAAAAAATCAATGATTATTTATCATGAAAAAAAGAAACAGTAGAAAATAGAAATAAAAAAAGGGAGGAATGTTTCTGTCTTTCGATTCAATTATATCAAAATATATTTTTAATAAAAATTTCTCTTTACATTTTAATATATACAAATTTTAAGACTCGTCTCTTTACATTTTAAAACTCGCATGTAACTTTTAGTGGCGACTTTATTAAGAGTTACATGTTTTTAATATATAGTGTTTATTTCTTCTTGAAAAAAAAAAGATTCCTGTTTACTTTACTGTCGGATTTATCCGTAAGTCAATTTTTCCTTGTCAACTTCGATACCACGAATAATACATTTGAAGAAAATTCTATTTTAAGAGAGAAAAGACATTTTGGAAAAACAATTTTTTCGGTTACTTTAAAAAGCACTTCCCACATTGAGTTTCTTTCAAGTGATACGTTCGCTAATTTAATATGATGCCATTTCAAGTCAATGCTCAACGCGGAATCCCATGAAATTTAATGTGTTTCGACTGCTGTATTTTTTGAAAACGTTCCACATGCGTTAATATGTTATTTTATGATAACTGTGTATTGGAACAATGTAACAGATAATTATTTAAGAATGAATACCTCGTACATTTTTGAAAGAGTTAAACTAGGTTTCTTTGAAATTGTATTTGATAATGTCCTCTTACAGATCATGTTGACACTCTAAATCATCACGCTTAATTTTTTATGTTATGTTAAAAACATCAGTTTTTATGTGTCAGAAACGAATTGTTTTCTGTAAATTCGCATACTTGTCAGTTGACAAATGTATGATTAACTAGATGGTTGGAAGATGTCAAAATTATTTACGACGAACATTTCATTAGTTTTTAAATGAATAGCAATGACAGCTTTCGAAAGATGTATCAAATTTTATTGTAATAGTAATTTGTGTGTTAGGTTCACACATTGAACAAGATCTCAACTAGAATATATGTAATGAGAAATATTAATTTTTTTAATCAAAGATATGTTTAGAAACTCTCCATAACACAATTAGAGGCCAATTTTATTCAAACCGGATAGTTTGAATTATATAAGAAATTATGAATTGGTAAATCCCTTATTTATTTACAAAAATAAAAATAAAACTTGCTAATCTTTTAAGGAGCGTACGATCGATAAAGTCATATTCCTTCATTATCGTGATCTTTCATTGGACGTATTTTAGGGGAATTTTAACCATAAAGTGGTTGTTTTTTTCGTTACAGTTGAGATCATGTGTACATCACTTTATTTTACTTATAATTTGGTCTGTGAGTTAAACAAATAATCGTTTTCACCAATGATGTTGAATATACAATTTTTTCCACCCATCAAAAACGAGTCAATTTGTCAGTGGGATTAGCTCTTCAGTGAGCTGTTGGAAAGAAAATTTTGGCCAATATCTTAGTGGAATTGGTTATTTTATATATTATTGGAGATTTGTCTCTCTTGATACCGCTATTAAAAATAAATACTTATTAATTATTAAGTAAAGATAAATTTATTTCATGTAGCATGTAAACCACATTAAATATTAATATTTGATTGTTTATGCAAGCAATAAATAAATCCACTTTACGTTTAGTTTAAATAGGCAAGGACGATTTAAATGTTTTTTTAAATTGAGATTTTGAATTAGATTTCATCTATATACAATTTCAAACCATACTAACCATACATAACTTCCCGAAAAAAGATTTCTCGACATTTTGACTATTAAAATATTGATTCTCAATTTCATTATATTTTATTTTTTATTTTATTTATTTATTTTATTCTTAGAGAAAAATTTAGCAAATCATGTCTATTCCAAGGATATCTTTGATGCAAGTTTAATTCAGTTAACAAATTTTGGTACCCGTTATTAGACCAACAAATTGCCACATTTTGCATATGGTACAAGCAGAGAATCACTGGAAAATACTAGGTCAGAGTTTGATATAGTGTTTACGCGCTCATAACTATTATTTCGTCAACCACTGAAGATTGATTACCAAATAATATTTAATGACTTATTTTCAACGAAGCACTGTTGTGTCAGTGCAATCTGCAACATTGATTTTGACACGTTGACAAGTGTTGAGGCAATTGGGATTCTCATTGGATAAATAAATTTTTTTGTCAGTATTAATCTTTTTTCAAATATTTTTCGTATTCTGAAAATCGTTGTTGTTTAAATAAAGCTATAGGCATTTTCTTCTAACTTATCCATTTCTTTTTGATAAACACGAAAAAAATGGAGCTGCTTTTTAAATTTTGCATTTATCACACATGTATAACAATTGGTATTTGACGGGATTCTACAATAATTATCGATTAATTATTATAATAACATCGTTTCAAGTAGTTGCGTTGAAAACAGAAGTACATAAAGATGTATAAAGTTTTAAATGGTTGCACACATTTCTTTTAAAAAATTTGATTGAAGCACAGAAGACAAGAAAACAAAACGAATACTGTTATTGGAGTTATCATTTAAGTAATTACTTTCTCTGTTTAATAACAAAATAGGCGAATGTGATGGTAAATTGAATAAGTCAATTCTACGTTGGTTACCTCTTGCAACTTTTTTTAAACTTAATCTTGCAACTTTAAGTTTTAAAAGCTTAACTTTTTAAGTTATTCTTGCAGTACGTAACAGAGCTTAATCGTAAAGCGTAATTAGGTAATATAACGATCATAATAGTTGATTATGCCTGTTATATTACCTGATAAGGTTTAACCTGTTATGGTACCTAAGTCAAAACACGTGTTTACATGCTATCATGCTGAAGATCACAAAAACTATAACAATTTTGTATCCAACCGATACAAAGATCACAACACTAGTATTATGAAAATTAAGCTTCTTGGTTTATAAGGCCGTATTATTTTCATAAGTACATTCAGATTTGAATATATTTGTCATTTTTACAGGGAATGAATTTTAATTCATTGTTGATCCGATATACAATAATATCAATCGATTAAATGGTCTAATATACAATAACAAATTTCTAACACATTAGATTCTATTATTAGCAAATAAAGCTGAGACCAACTAACAAAAAAGTATTTCTCACTCACTTACGTAGAATTGTATTGATTTTAGAGCCACCGAATTCTAGATGTTCGAAGTCTTAGAGACGTCTCATAATGTCTTGTTTACACAAATAAAAAATATTATCTGGTTGAAGGAAATATTTTTAGTTAATATACTATATAATTATTAATTCACAATATCTGGTTTATCTCATTTGTGAGGAAATTTCAGGTATAACTCCACCCTTCCAAAGAAAAGTATAATAAAAGAAAACGCCCACACATTCTTAGTGTTTTTCAGATAAGTAAATAGTTTTGTAGTCCCATTAAAAGGTGGAACTGGAGCAAGGGATATGCGTCTAAGGTGTTGCATATCGAATCATAATATGATTTTTTCCACAATTATTTATTATTTATCAGATTAAATAAGTATGCTTGAGTACTTTTCCTCTAATTCATAAATATTATTTTTCGCTTATTCGCAGCTTTTATAAATCTCATTAGTAGAACTAGAATATTGCACCATATGATGAAAATACTGATAAATCTATCAATAAATCATTAAATATTGGCTTTCAGAGGCCGCGGTGGCCTGGTTAGTTGTGGGGCGTCGTTCTCGTTACTGAAAGATGGTGAGTTCGAATCCCGGCTTAGCCGAAGATCCATTGTGTTCACTAATGGCGACTGGGGCATGTAAAATATGTCAGGTCGCAATGTCCTCCATGTTCCCACTACAAATTAATACCTCTGGAGGAGGTCGGAGCCAGGCTTTGGTTCTACCCTGCTTTCAATCCCTAAATTAGATGATTTAGATGGTGCTGCCATCTATGAGCCAAAAGTCGTACTTCCACCTTCGTTTGAGGGTGCTCTATTCAAAAACGGAAGACGCTCTCTCTCTGATTCTTTATTCGCCTAATCTCTGACTGGCGGACTTGGCATTGCGAAGTGTCATCAGAAACAATATATTGGCTTCCAAGAAATGATTTATAACAAGACAATCTTATAAAAGCAACTGAAGTTCCTGCAGTAAACAACTTATGAATCTAAATGTTATAAAGGTTGCATACCTTTATTTCTGTGTGGCTATGTTTAATTTTAAAGTAATTATTTAACTTTTTTTTTTCTTAAGCAATTTTTCTAATTTTAAATAACAAAATTTTTTTTAAAAAATCATTTGAGTAAAACATTTATTTATTCCATAACAAAACTGCAGAGATTTTGCAGAATTTTTTGGACTTATCCTTATGAAAATGCTTTTTGTTAAGCTACCCACAATTCAAATGGCCAATAAAGCGCATTGTAATGAATGAACAGAAAAGCAACTTATTTTATTATTTTTTTTATGTTTTATTTTTCAATTTTCTCATGCACATGATGCAAATAAGATTTTTCTTATTTGAACTGAGCTAAGCTTGAATGCTTAGATTTACTATCAAAGTATAGGACCACTGTTTCTACAATACATTATTGCTTATGGCTGTAGTTTTAAGGATAGGAATCAGGATATTTGCTTAGTTCCTTGGACATGGGGATTTAATTTTAATTGGTATTCACATACAGAAGTCGAAACAAGAACTAGCATATTTTCTAAACAATGAAAAATTCCAATAAAAATACCTTAAAAAGACACTAATTAATAAGCATATGCTTGTGTCAGGAAGGAGGATCTACACCAACACATATTTTTTTACAATGATTGAAATTCTATCCAATACCATCCTTTAAGAAAAGAATGCATTTATGAATTGCAACAGTAGCAAATAATAATTCAAAGATCACAACAAAATATGGTAAAACTATATTTTATGGTGCTCCCTTGGCAAACATAACGATTTTTATTTGGCTATCAATTTTATTGGTGATTTTTGTTGGCACAGAACAATCAATTGCTCTGTTGCAATCAGAATACGATTGAGTTTTGCCGAGCTTGTCGATCAATCGCGATTACAACTTGGCGAGAATCAAAGGGGCATCCTAAAGTATAGTCTAACCCAAAATATATATACTATTCATAAAATATAAAGTTAAAAATTGAAAACGTATATTAAGTAATTTTTCACTTTATAATAATGAGCTCTTTAAAATTTTCAATATACTTATATATTTTCCCCATTAAACAATTCATAAAAACTGTTTTCATTTTTTACTAGAAAGAATATAAATTATTTTACTTAGCAAAAGAAACAAAAATTTTTCATGAATATTATTTTTATATCAAAAATAAAAAAAGATTCCATTTTCGTTTAACATTTCTTTTAACCTTTAACACCACAACATTACAAAAATTATCAAATTACTATCTTTAGACATTAAACATTTTGAATCTTAATTAATGAGCCAATGAATTTCGCCAAAAATATCGAAATATGAATAAGTGCCAAGTTACTTAATTTTGACTTGTCATCATCATTCAAACTTTCATCTTTTAATTGAGGAAAAAGGTAAAATAAAATCCCTAAAAAAATTGTATTTTTTTTTTTTCTTTTAATAAATTTCATAATGATCCAAACAGCATTTTTCCATAAAACTGACCTAAACTCCCCTCTCATTAACCTAAAAATTCATTTATCTTTTGCACAAAAGCACTTACCAAGATTTAACTTACGGCTAAGTGCGTTGGCGATTTGCCAGTGATTTGGCGACCGTTTGGTGCCACTCCTACCATTAAGAAAATCATTTGACATATCGACAAGAGATGGCGCCACGTAACTACAATCCAACTCTTATTTATTAGAAATTTATCAGCTGAGTGGAAATGATGAAATCAATTATTTTTGGCTCAGTAAGAGAAGGGGAAACAGAGAGGAAGACATTTGCTTTATAAGCACAAATTTCTACTTAAATTTTCATCTACTCGAAAATAGTAAAATTTTCTTGAGCACAAAATGAATATTTTTGACATTAAAAATAAGAAGAAAATTAGGATTAGAATTTTTAACTTAAGAATTACCATAATTACATGGTAATATGGGATAGAAATATTATCAAAATACCAAACCCTGACATTTAATTCAAAATATTGCAGCAATAAGTTAAATGATAGCTGCTAAATTTATTATAAATTCCAAATATATAATAAAAAACAAATTTGTTTTTATAATTATTTTTTATACCTTGGTTTAATAATATTTGTTTTTTCTTAATATACCATATGTATTTTGTTTAATTTTATTAACATGGTTATATAGTGAAAATAAAATTTTTAAAAATAAATATATTACAATTGCTTAGAAATTTTGATAAAATATAGAAAAAAATTGATGTGCTTAAAGTAATACATCAAAATTACTTACTATTTTTAGAATTTAGTGATGCTATTTTGCGGAGTGAAATAGATCTTACCAGAATTACGACATTAAAATTAGAGATTAAAACTCTGCGAAGCATTTAAGATAAAAAAAATTTGAATCTAGAAGCATTTTATCAATATTTGTTGTTTTGAAAAAACCAAAATAAAATGAATTTATTAATATCAAAGAAAAAAAGACTCAAGATCGATCCAAAAGATTTAAATGCATTTTTTCTTATATATATATA
>JAPDSC010064641.1:0-15274 GCA_026290005.1 Latrodectus geometricus
GGTTTCAGTATATACCCCTTAGAGAGAATTTCTGTAACTCAATAAGTGTTTTAAAGTGGGAAAATAATAGCCCTTATAATCTTAAATATTTAATAATTTACTAAATTAAAAATTCATCGTGTTTATACATTTGTTGAATATTAAGCAATCCAAAAACAATACATTTATAAATAAATTATAAGCAAAAATTATTATTTATATAGCTTACCAGTTCTTGCATGAACATTGTTCTTACTTTAAAAGTAAAACCAATATTATAATTTAAATATTTATGATCAAAGACGTGTTTTGAGAATTCAGTAAGCTACATAAAAATCATTAGATTTATAAATAATTCAAAAATATTATACCTAATGCTTGAACTAAGCAATTTCTGTATTTAAAATATTCATTTTATATTTTATCTCGAGACAGTAGTGTGGCACAATTATTTTCTTTTTTATATAAGTAAATTATTTAGCAAATATTGTTCAAAAACATTCTATAAGATTCATTAGTGCGAGATATTTGTTATTCAGATCCCTAATTTGAGCTAGATATTTATTATTTGGCTTATATTTATTATGTGTTGATTGCTATTTTTTAAATAAACTGGATAAGGTTTTATAACTGAATATTATTTATTCGATTTAAATTTAATTATGCGTTCAAATGACATTCTTGACTAGGGACATTCTCTTTCCTAATTACTTATAACAATTATATATATGCTTATAAAAATATTACTTATATATTTATTTCAATAATATATGTGAAATAAAAAGCAAATGACCTATTTTTGTTTTTATAGGTATTGTTTTGGAAAAAGAAGCTAATGATTAAAAGTACTTATTAAATTTGTTATATACATTTAAAAATGCAAGCTGTTTTCTCTTTGTTATGGTGAATTCCTTAGATTTCTTATATCGAAAACCTTCAAATCATTTTACCTTGTGTTCTTACAGCAATAAATAAATATTACTTCAGCGATAACTGTTAAACTACTAAAGTCAACTCCTTTTATGGGCTGAAATATTTTTTCCATATTAATTACTTTTCAATTGAGGTTTGCAGTATCTTTTTGGATTCAGAACTTTGGTAAAAAATCCGTGTTCCTGTATTTTCACATTAGGGGTAAATTAACTTTTATATTTTGAAAAATGTAATTTTACAAAAAAATAGTATTCTCACAAATTTTTACCGTGTGTAATGGTTTCAAAAAAAAAGTTTTACACAGTTGTCTATTTCTTTTTCTTCATCTTTTAATATTATTTTAGGAATGAATGAAAAAATGTGATAAAAATAATATTAATTTAAATTTAATGTATGCAAGTTGTCACATAAAATGTTATATTAAATTGAATTGATTATAAACTTTTTTGCTGTTTAGTTCATATAGATAAACACAAATATTGGTAGAAGCGTTACAATTAGCGTCCACATTATTTATTATAATGCAGTGAATTTAAAATTACAAAATTTGACGTTTCTTAGAAGCCACACAATAAATGTATTTACGTGCATTGATTTTACTGTTTATGATTTTTCTAAATTTAAGACCTCTATCATTCTCTAAATTAAGATTTTTATAAGATATTTAAAGGAGTAAAAGGGAGCAATTTAAACTTTACTTCATTATAACTGTGATATATAGGAATTTATATTTTAAGTTATGTGAAAAATAATTTTAAAAATTGTTTGAGGAAAGGGAAAATTTTGCTTACCTCCTCTAATCAAATACATTATGAGTTTTTATTTTGAAGAATAGTGAAACGATTGTTTTTGAATTTATTTATAATTCCACAGCATTATATCTCTAAATATCTGGTAAATGAAGCCAATAAAATTCATGAAAATAATTTTGCTTATAGCAGTATAAATTGTTTAAGTATATGAAATTATAGCAAAAGAGTCTATATTTTTAACATATTTAAGTATTTTTAAAACATTTCTTGATTAAGAAAATTAACTTTTGCACTTATTCTTAGCAGAAATAAATCTAGCATACTAAAAATGTTCTAAAGATGAAGCATTTTATAGGAAATTCTAATTTTAAAATTTTATAAACATTCATACTAAAATTCATATACTGTTTTAAAAATGCATTCACTACAAATATTTTATAAGAACTTTTTAAGCTACACAAGCAGATTTATGTAATTTTTCTACACTTATAGAAAAGTTTGTGTTTTTATTATGTTTATGTAATTTAGAAGTATTATATGTAGTTCAATAAATTAGTTTTGATTATACTGTAAATTATATCGTAATATTTAGCAAAAGTACGAAAGAGTGGATTCAAGTTACATAAATTATTTCTTATTTTATATAACACCACCATTTTTTTTATATTTCAGATTTTCATGATTTTAATTTATCAAAATAATTTAAAATTATGCTTGTATTTGGGATAGCCCTTAAAGAAAAAACTAAACGTAATTTAAAAATTGGATAAATTTGATGTACTGCTTAGTGGAACACTATTTTGCCAAATATTCCAATGATTCCGATATGGAAAAAAAAATCAAAGTAGCATCTTAAAATGCTTTTCTCGACAACCTTGTAACTAAATTAGCAGTATCAATAACTAAAAGTTTTCAAGATTTTTGGTATTTTGGGGCAAACTTTTAAAAATTCTATCAGTAACAATCATGACTAATAATGACTCAAAACAATAACGCAGAAATTTGCTTTTTTACATACATAATTAAAGAAACAATACAGAAGTAATCACTTTCGAATAACACAAAAATGGGAAAATGAATTATTTAATATATGAAAATATTTTATGCTTAATTTTCAAGATCAGTTTTTCTTCTCCCATAAATATTTATTTATGAGAGAAGTTACATTTCATTATTTTTCATACACGCTATTCGAGGAAAATATAAAACAGTTTTGTGTAAAATGATATATTTGTCGCTATATATAATGTCGATAAATGAATTTCATAAAATTTAGTGGCGTTTTTGAAAATAATGCGAGCATTGTTAAAGTTAAATATTAAAATAATTTTTAATTTTTTTTCTCTTTTGCATTTCAAATAAATAAAATACGTAAGATGTGTAGCAATACAAGTAAATGTATTGTAAGATATAATAGAAAACTTAAAAATATTTTGTATGTTTTAAAATAAAAATATTTTTAGAAATTTAAAAATATCTAAATTAGAAATTTTATAGTAATAATTCTTACCATAATAATTCTTTTTTACCATGTAGCCATCAAATAGTTAATAAATTACCTAAACCAATTTTCATTTTTAATTAAATTATTGAAAAATATTTTGTTCAAGACTTTAATCAAAATTCATTTTAATAGTATTCGAGTAGGAAACAAATTTGGCATAATTAATAATTTCCTTTTTTTTATAGAATATTAATTTTTATTTAATTTAGAAATAAATATGAAAAATAATGAATAATCCAAATAACTTTTTCCACTTTTTAAGGGAATAATATGATTATATCTTCAAAATTTAGCTATTATGTTTGCCTAATAAATTATATAAAAAACAATGTAATATATTAAATATTTAAACAATCAAATATTTTATGAATAATGGATTTTCTATGTAAATTGCTCAAAACTTTGTTCTTATATATGATGTTTGGAGAATGCATAGTTGTTTTATTTCCTTAAATAATATCCTGTTTATTTAATTGCAAATATATATGTCGCTACTAAGCTAAATCTATTACATTGTAATTAAATGGTAAACTTTCACTAAAAACTAAATTATATTAAATAAAGTATTTTATAAAGTTTGGTTGTTTATCTCAGAGAGAATTCATTAGTTTTATTTTATTTTATTAATTAATTAGTTGTTTAGCTGAGAAAGAATTGTTAATTTTTATAAATTGGTTCCCATTTGTAAACATCATCTTAAATATATCCTATATAAGCAATTTAATAGCAATCAGACATATATTCATTACATATTCTAAGCAATTGATACGTTAACCATTTAAACATGCTAAAACAACTTACAAAATCCGTAAATTCAGTAGTTAGTGTTTAATTTTAAATATTTCAAATGGATTTTGTTGTTTTTAGAATATTTCTTTTACAGATTCAGTTTTTAGGATCATACTTACTTTCTCATAAATTATTTTATAGTTATAAATAGACAGTTTGTTTTTTATTTACGTTTAAAAATACTGAACCAAAGATGACAAGAAGTTGAAAAATATTTTCATGAAATGTTTATTTATATTTGAAGGGGAACAGAGGAGATTCAGAGGAGAAAGAGCAGTAGGAAAATCAATTCAAAAACATGACTAGCTTTCAAATTGCTCGCTGTATCGTGAATTTCTTTAGAGTAAGAAAATTTCCCAAGACGTTATTTCTAACTTCTTCGATCTTTCTTTCTGAACAGAAAAGAAATATTTCTAAAGAAAAAGTAGAAAAAACTTCATTTCCTGCATTTCCTCCTTTGTGGGCAGATTATAAGAGGCACCAAGACTTTTTGGGAACAAATATTTACAAAAAAATGAATCGATCAATCGGTTTGATTGAATAAATTAAATTATGAAAATCACTATAATAAATTAAGTAGTTAGAAAAGCAAGCCATGTATTTAAACCAAATATTTATTTTCATCATGGTAAGCACTTTCATATATTCTAGTTTCTGTCTGGGTAAAAACATCTTTTTTCTTCGCAGTGCAAACACAATATAAACTTTAGATAATTCAAGGAAATTGAAAACTATAATTAAAATAATATATTCTTAAATTCTTTGTGCAATATTAATTTGAATTATTGCAAATTAAAATCAATTAATTAAGTAGATTACCTTTAGATTTGATAAAGAATAAGATAACCAGAAAATATTTAATCGTTTTCTCAATTTATTTGTTCTCCAAACTTATGTGTATTTTTCAATGTCTATGGACTTCATGAAAAGCAAAATAT
Source organism: Latrodectus geometricus (assembly GCA_026290005.1). Classification (NCBI taxonomy): domain Eukaryota; kingdom Metazoa; phylum Arthropoda; class Arachnida; order Araneae; family Theridiidae; genus Latrodectus; species Latrodectus geometricus. Next base: position 4,896 of record JAPDSC010064641.1, read on the forward strand.
CCCTTGGAAAAATTCATTGTCAACCGTAATTCAGCCTATCAAGTTAGTTATGAAAGAAAGTATTTTGAAATGTTGCCACACAGCAATGGGTGGCCGAATAGTTTAATGCTGCTGTAAGGGTTAATTTAATATCCACCTCATTAATAACCTTCCTGAAGGAATTGGACAGTATATACATTTTGGTATGGAGAAAACCTGAAAGTTCCCAAGTATGTGTTTCTATAAACCCTCTTGAAGAAGCTTAAATTCCATCTTTCGTTTTTCAACAATGGATGAGAATAAGCCCTGGACCTTCAAATTTGAAAAATTCTTTGATTACATGAAAAATTCTTCATCTTGTGCTGTTGAAAACAGTGAGATCACATGTAGTTAAGTCTTAGAAATGAAGAGATCTGGAAGTCATCCCTTAATATCTCAAACGCTCAAGTAATTATATATGTTTGCAAATTATTTTAACCGATTTATTAACAGATTTAATTAATGGTAATTTTCTATGATGCAACTACAATATCATTTAGCTCTGTAATCCTATAAGTAAATCGCATATTTTACAGTGGATAAGGATACAAATAAGTAACAAGAATATCTTCTCTAAGAATATGAATACTTATGGTTAAAAATTCAAGCAGAATTTTTATGAAAAATTGTTTTGCAAGTCGATTTTAGATTGTCCTCTCTGAAAATTACTCTCTGTTGATCTGATTTACTCTGAATATAACGCAACTAATTTATGTATTATGATAATTTAAAATGATTTGGTTTTAAAATATATTCTGATATAATGCTGTATGAATTGTACTTAGAAACATTATCACCCTTTTTAGTACTTTTTCCTCATTTTTAAGAATTATTGTATTTATTAAAATTTTAATTTATGGATTGGTATTTATTCAAGCTACTCGCTAATTTTGAATAAAACTTCTAACTAGTTTACTGATATAAATTTACTAATTAAATATATTGACGAAAATTTCTGTTTTAAAATCAGGTGTGATAATTTAAAAAAAAATTGTAGAATTTTGTGATTTATAATTTTATTATTATGCAGTTAAATAATTATTTATTAGTTTAATTTTTTAGAAGTAGGATTGCTATAAATATGTATGTGCTCGTGTGTGTTTTTATTTAAAACAACAACTTAGGAAATTGCGTTGATTTAACACAAAATATTTGGCACTGCAATGAAATTGGAGGATAAGGATCTTATGATCTGACCTGCTCTCATTTTATGCACATAGGCTTAAGCAAATAAATGGTAGGGGCCTAGTAATGGTCACTACCATTTATTACTTGTTAGATAAATGTATTCGGAGTGGAATGCTATAAGAATTCTTTTCCACTTTTTAATTTAACAGGTCATTGAGTTTCGGATCTACTCATGTACATATTTAATGTTTCTTGTGGAGTTTTTGTATGATTGGTTAATTAAAACATTTCAATACTATCCGCCATCTACTACATATCTTCCTGAAAAGACTATTAGTAAGCAAACATTTTAAAAGTTAGTCTAATTACAATAGACTTTCGGTACTTAGACTAATCTCTAAACTCTGTCAAATTTACTTACATTGTTTAGAGAAACTATACTTGGCTAAAATCATCATATTTTATATTTTTCCTATGATCAGTACCTAACATATGTCCGGAAAGTATTTTTAGTTACTACAAAATATGTTTTGCCCTATGATATATTAATATAATATGAAATTTAATTCATAAATAAATGAAAAAATTTCAAAAGAACAGAAATCAATCAGTTACTTATATGAAATATAAATATATATAATTAGTGATTACTTATCTAATTAATTGTAAATAGCTCTCGAATTATGTTGATAACTTTTAGCAGATGTTAACAAATATATTTTATCTTGTACAGTTAATAAATATTAAAATCTCAAAATTGTTTCTAACAATTAATTATATGTAATGTATAGCAATTACGTTTATTCTTACGCATATGCGTACTTAATTACTTAATTTTGTAACTGAAGAGTAAATAACTAATGCTTATTAATTTCATCTTTATACTATTGTTAGAGTTTGATAAAATTTTTATGCCTACAAAAATATACATTTATTATGTTTTCCGCATTATTACTCAAAATATGTTACATATAATAAGTACTTGTTCACTGAAGATAATGTTTAATAAATCTTCAGTTGTGAAAATTAATGTTTAAGTACATTTTATTCATTTATATTCCAAATAGTTTAAAGCAATGGATACCATTTTTAAGCTAATCTCACTCAGAGAAGCAGCAGTTTCTAGTGAATACAGATGAGAATATGTAAGCATGTTTCATAACAATGAATCAAGGTTTCGTGTCCAAAAATATGAAAAAAGGCAATTGTAAAAAAGGCAGATGTGCTTTTAAGAGCAGGAATTGCATATGCGTGAAAATAAAAGTGTTTAAAATATTGGTAAAAATATTATGATTTTCAGAAGATAAAAAGGGGATTCTGAGTTCTAATGTTGTTTTACAGACATATTAAATAAGAAGGACAGCATAAAATACAGTAAATTTTCATAGAAAGAATTTATTATTTTTAAATACCTTTTCAAACATGCATGTGTAAAGAATATGTACTAATGTGTATCAGAAAAAATTAGAAAATGTTTTACCAATATCTACCTTATGTCCATTAATTCCATTAACTTACCAAAGAATAATTTTTCAATATGTATATATGAGAAACTGAGATAAAAATGCATCAGAAAATTTACGCTATATGATATTGGTTTAAAAATTTATCACACTTATTCCTAATATTGGAATAATATTTAACATAATAGAAATTTATTTAAATACTACAATGTGAATTATATTGTTGGATATTCTGGGGGAAGATCTTTACAATATATAATCACAAAACATATTAATGTATTTTCTTAAAACATTCAAGCAAAATGCAATTAAAAAAAAAGCAAGTTGAATGTTTCCTCTCCTTCATAAAACAGTACAATTAACTTTTCTTTTAATAAAGTAAATTCTAAAAATGTTACTTATTTTTATGATTCGCTTTAATTTGCTACTCAAGAAAATAAAAAATGATATGAAATATTCAACGTGTTTATCTCTTCATTTGAGTGGTGTACTTTAAATTTTGATTTCATAAAGAAGGAATATAAGTTTAACCACCATCTATTGAAAATATTTAAGCTACATCTTTAAGAAAAAGATATTTATTATAACGCGTTGACACAAATAGATCATAAAGCTGGCTGTATTTACTATTCTTCATCAATAAAGTTACTTTGGCACTTGAACATTGATTATTTTCATACATAAAATTACGATGCTGAAAAATTTAGAAAAATAACACTGAATATGTTTATTCATGTACAATAATTGAAATTGAGCTAATGGAATTTTCGATATTGATAACAGGCGGAGCATTTAAAAGACCTAGAAGCATTAAGTTAGAGATTTGCCTGTTCTGTTTGGGAAAAATAACGGATATAAAGTGTAAATATACTGGAACTAGCAACATACTGGCGTCAATTAATTTCTTTAAGATGTAATAACTTGATATCCCATACTTAATTGTGAAAACAAATACTGCATTTGCTTTAACGATTCAATTTTCATGAAAATTCTTCTGTTGAGCGATAGCTCCTGGGAGATGAAAATAACCAAATTGATTTCTTAATGAATTTTCATCCCGTATTGAAGCAAATGATACATTTCTGGCATGAACCACGTAATATAGAAAATAATTAATGGTTTCTATGAAGAAAATTATAGAATAGAAGCAAAATTTGTTTACATAAAAATTGTTTTCATTAGCAATCTAATATTAAAACATATATTCACGAAAATTTACAATATTAAGCATTAATAAATCAATGAGAGTTGACGCAACTGATTTGTATCTATGATAAAATATTTATCAGAACATATTTTAAAATGATAAAACTTTTGTGACATATTTTAAAACTATTTTAACAAACTTCGATATTTTTAAAAGTTAAACACCTATAATTAAGAAGGAAATATTGAATATAGATTTCAAACCCCATTTTGATTATTAAGGGATATCTTTGGGTTAATTTATTTCCTTAATCATCTGATTTTTTTTCTAATAAAATGTAAAAAAAATGTAATAAAATCTAGATGTCAGTCAATAATTGTATTAAATTTTATGTATCCCAAGAAAAAGTTAATTGTCAAGAAAAACATTTAATAAATTATTCAAATTCATTAGAAAATCTTTAACTTTTCATTTTATAGTATTGAATAATTTTTAACAAATTTTCGAGTGGTAAACTTTTCTGTAACACACTTTTAACAATATTTCAAGTAATAAAATTAAACATAATTTTATTTCGGTTATAATTTTTTACATACACTCTATCACAAAAATATGTGCACACAAAAAGATCGTACTGCCGTCACGATACAAATTAGTAATATAGTTTGGTAAGTAATACGTAAATGATTAAAGTTTCGACGTCAATGAGATAAGGGTAATGAAGTTATGCGCATATACGATGCACAGTTGAGAAAATTTGAAATCATGATTGCTCATCTCACATGATTATTTAAACAAATTTTCCAACTTAGATACAAAGTATTATGACTAGAGATGCGTCGAAGACTTAATTAGTAATAGTATGAAGACTTCAGGACATTGTCAAACAGTAAGGAGGAGAGTAAAATAGTCTAAAAGTAGCGGATTAGTTGAACAAGCTTAATTTGGTTGCAGCGACAGAAAATGCTCGATTGAATTCAATTGATTACAGAAAGAACAGTGCCTTTGCGAATGTTTTAACGCCGCTGAAACTCAAATGTAAGCAAAGATAGCGAAATCATAAGAGTAGCCATGTTTTCATCAAAAACGTCGTTAGAATCACTTCCACCCCATTTACTACTTTCCAGACATTCGGTGGTATCAAAAAGAAATTATTTGGCGATGACTGCTTGATTCAAGTATTAAGAACCGATGAGTATTAAGATGCATACCACTGACCTTACAAACTGGGCAGTGAATTTGTTGATCTCGGACAAGCTGGAATGTGATCAATTAGAGTCTTGTGATGTTCAACAATGAATCCAGATTTAGTCTCAATGCTAATTGAGATATTGGATTGGGAGAATCCAGGTCATAACTCTATTAGACATTTGTTGCCAAAAGACGTACAGCAATTTCCCAAAAAGTGACAGAGCAAAGAGATATATTTTTGTTCACACGATCACCTCATGTGATCACCATTTTAAGACAAGCAAATATGAGAATGATATTTTGACGATTGTTGTATTGCCTTGCAAATCATCCAAATGCGGTCAGTAATACAATGCTCGTCCACATATCGCGTGATTCTCTCAACAATCGTCAAGGATATGACATACTCCCTTGGCCTGGTAAGTCACCGGACTTATCATAAATACAGTTCGTTTTGAACAGGTTTGGATAGCAGCAAAAACAATTTTGGAATATAGTGAATTAGTGCACAATTGCAAAGATTATGGCATTATCCTTCGAATACATAACTGCAAATAAATTCTTCTCAGAAATAGGTTTAAGGGAGTTCATTTTAGTATATTTTCAGAGTATGGAATATTTAATGCAGAAAAGAAAAAAGGCTAAAATTCAAACGATGTAAAAAATCTCCTTATTAAGATTAATGATTTTTGCACACTTATGGGTCGAGTTTTTAAAAATTTATATACATTTTCAAGAAACAAGTACCTAAAATAAAATTTAAATTTAAATACATTTTAATGAAAGTTTTCTTATGTAATGCAGTTTGAAACATATATGATTTATGTGTTACAAATTATATTAAAAATATTGTTAATATAAATACTTAAAATACTTGTTTTGCTTTAATTTTTATTTTTGTTCCACACAATTCATATACAAAACTTATAATTTCTTCAAAGCTTTGGAAAAAGTTCATAAAATTGAAGTCCAGGATTTCAAATGTCAGACAATTATATCCTTTTGCAAATGAAAATGAATGGCACTAAGATATTATGTGTTTAAAGAGGTATCTGAACAGTTATTGACATGGCCTTCTGATTTTTTTGTGATAATAAAATATTTGTTATTCAATTTATAGTTAAAGGGAGTTAGAATCTAAAACAAAATGTAGTAATACGTAAAAAACTAATAACTTTACTTAAAAAATCATATCAGGGTTTTAAAATTTATTCTATCAAATTTAATGGAAGTTTAAACTATTTTCTACATGAAAACATGTTCTTATTTTTCCAAAATATAATATGCAATTGGATATTTTTTATGAAGCTAATTTTCGAGGTCATTTATTGAAGTCTTATAGAGAATCAAGGTACTTCAAGAAGAAATGTTTAAAGAAATAAGATTTTTCAATCAGCATTTCAATTTGAACCTTATGATGGCTTATGATGGTCGTTTATTTTAAAGTACCTCCATTTGATAAATAAAAATTGAAAAGCAATGAAAAGTGGAAAGGGGAGAGACTTGTAAAAAAAAAAGAAAACAAAAACATCATTTCCAAATTTAACCAATTCGGTAGTTTATTAGCTTTTTTTTAACTTCTGCAGTAGCAATTTTTACTTCACTAAAATGCAACTCATTTTAATAACATTGAGAATATTAATATTGATTTTGAAAAAAATATATTTTAAACAATAAACATTAAAAACGTCTCTGCTTGAAAATTTAAAATAGTTTCCCCATTGAAAAAATTTTGCTTTTGAAGTTAAATTCGATAAAATAACAGTTAAATGAGTTAAAAGTGGATGGTTAAATGTTTTATTCTAATATAAAGCTGATAAATAATTATATTATTGCTACTATATTTCCATGTTTCATTTTGGTTTTCCATTATTTTAATATATTTAAATTTCACGCTGTATATTGCTTAAAATTACAAGTCATTCTTATAATTTTAAACAAATATTATAGAGGAACAGATAATATTAGTTTGGGGAAAAAGCAATCCATTACTTTTTCGGTAGACGTCTGTAGTGATCGATACCTCGTGAGGTATCTATCAAACAATTTCAGATTTATGCTCGTTGGAAAGGTGACATTTGACACTAAAATATCCTCTTGCGGTTTTTTGTTTGATTAATTAAGTTCCGAGTACAAGGTTTTAAAAATGGAAGATAACAAACAAAAAATTCGAACATTTTCGTTTTTCTCTTGTAACGGCGAAAAAGATAGCCGGGTGGCTAAAATTGTGAAAGATGTTTATCGTCCTATATAAGACTATAACAACCAGTTACGTACAATTTTTGTTTCGTCGATTCCATTCGGGTATTTTTGATGTTAGAGATGCACCTCGCATGTGGATACAGCATCGTCGAAAATGTCTATAAAATATCAAAAATGATCGAAGTTAACCGCATGTCAGCAGTCGTAACGCGCAAGACCTAAAAATCTACTTGAAAGCTGTTTTAAACCTTTTTACAAAGTGAATCCAAAAGAAGTTACATAAAGTTCACGTAAAAATAATGGATTTCTTTTTCCCCAAACTAATATAAGGCATGTATTCATGCGAATCTCAATTAATATTAAAAGATTATATTATATGGAACATATTGCTAAATTTAAATTTTTGTTGGTATAAAATTGAAATAAAATTTTTCAAGGTATAAAATTGTCTTGATTTATAAACTTATTTTCATGTTGCTTTGTACAGGTGTATTTTTTAAAAATCAAGTTTTATAATGTTTGAATCAAATAATTGTATTTATTATTTGGTTCAAATATTTTCCAAATGTTTCTATTTTTATCTGGAATAATTAAGACAAGTGGTTATCCCTATGAATACATGAATATATTAATGTGATAACACTCATTATTTGAAATATATTTTTGAACTTCAATTCAAGAGATAAACAGAAATATAGAAGTGTTCTCAAATTTGTTGGTATTATATTTGAGTAAAATTTTATATAAAATAACTGAAATAAAATTTATTTAAAATAGTAAGAATTGAAATTTTTTGCATCTTTATTTGTTCTGACAAAAAGCTACGCAAAAGATATTATCTACTAAAAATATTTTGGAAGTTTGTAGAAATTTATAAAGAAAATCGTTAGAGTATGTAATAAGTATTAGAGTAATAATAGTAAATTTTAAAGTAGAAAAATAAATTTGAATGTCAGTGAATTAACTTTTCATTCATGCATTTTATCTGAGTTGTAGCATTTTTTTATGCAAAACATAATTTAGGTTTTTTTATATCATTTTCTAAATTATTTCTGAATATTATAGAATTTCACATGGTATATTTTAAGAGACATTTTTATAGAACAAATAAAGTTGAATGTAGAATGTAAAAACACCTGAATTATTTTCAGCTTGAAAAGGAGTTACATAAGCTTCATTAACGCAAGCTGCTATAATAATAAATAAATATAGTAATTCAAGTAATTAAGTTTGTGTATATTTTTAAAATATAAAAACATTTAAATTCAATTATTGAAAACTATTTTTATTAATAAATAAGAAATTAAAATTTAATTTCAGATATATTATAACTACTAAGATTGAATATTCCATTACTTATTGACTAATCACAACATTTTATTACAAACTACATCATAATAAAAGATTGCATCATCTGGTGCAAGTACAACTTACTAGGAAATGATCTTTTACTGATCCTTTTGTAGACAATGATAATCCTTTCAAGGAAATTTTAAGAAATAATTCTTTATAATTCATTGTTATAATTTCTTTATTGAAACTGAAGATGATAATTTGTTTTATGTAAAAATGATTATAACTCTGCAAATTTATCACAAAACACCTTTGCTTAATTCGCAGTTGTATGCACCTTCAGTCATGCTATTTTGGAATTTATCGAAGTAATAATTTTATTTTCGTTGAAATATCTGTAAAATATTTATTGAAACTATTCACGTGAATGAATAACAAAATGCTATGATTGCATAAATGCTTTGTATATAAGAATTGTGACAAAAAATTATGTTATGCATGTGCTTCTTTTAGTTGATTTGAAATATATTGTGATAATATGCATTTGCAACACATGCATTATTGTATGTTTAGAAAGGCATAAGAAATAACTTGAATTAATTTGAGCATAAGAGATAATCAAAAGAAAACACATACACTTATCATGATTATTTGCCTAATTTTCTAATCCAGAACATACTGTACTTTTTTTCATGAAATTTACAATAGAACTGTTTCATTGTGAAAAATATAATTGATTTTTAAAAATTGTAGCAATATTCTTTAAAATACATTAAATTTATGTTTTCTATGAATAATAAAATTATTTGTACAGTTTAATGGTTTTGAATATAACCCTTTATTCTCGTTGCTTGTCACCAACATATGTGGTATAAGTTGTTTCAGTTCTTTTCACAAGAGCAACACATGTGACTTAAAGCCTTTTCCAAATTTGAAATTTTGCTTTTCCCAAAAATGGTTGAGATGAAATGCAATAGGTTATTTTCATTCCCGATAAGTTTCCTGTTTTTGGTGCTTGAATCAATTTTTTTATGCATTGTATTTAAAAAAATCTAACATTGAATCCCATTATTCAAATAAGAAAACATTTTTCAAACCATTTTTTGAAAAAAAGTTTATTTTTTATCAATATTTTCATCATAACGAAATCAAGAAATACAACATTTATTTTATTGAAATTTAATAGATGCTCTTTTCAAAAGTATTTTTTTTTAATTTAAAAATATGAACTTATGTAAAATTAAAATAATTATCTCAAATCACAAGTATCTTTTTTTCTTAGTACAACTTTTAAAACAGGTCTGAGAAAATTTTATAAAGTAATAACTTTGAAAAATAGATATAATGAAAATAATAAATATTTTCCATGAATAAATGTATTTTGTAACAAAAAAGGAAAATAAATCAACAAATTTTAAGAAATGAATATTTTGTTAAATAATCTGAAATTTTTTTTATAACCATTTGAATAATATTTTTCCATTTTCTTAAACCTTTTCTAAAATGTATTTCATCGACTTTTTATATTTGACAGAAAGCAAAATATTTTACCTTTTTTAGTATTTACATTTTAAAGAGCTTAAGAAGCGAAAAATAAATTCTTGGAAAATTTTCAAAAGCTATTTTAAATATTTTTTAATAAAATTGGTTTCCGCGTTTGTTTGCTTTATGACATTGCCATTTTATCGGTCTTTTTTGTTTCATCCTAAATTAAAACATTATTTTAATTTTTTTTTGTCTTTATTTAAGTTTTGAATATTTATTATACAAAATTAATTAAATCTGAAAAAGTAAATTTTTCATATTTAAAAAAGTAAATATAAAAAAGTAAATCATATCTAAGGATTACAATTATCATCGCTATTTTGTCTTGATATCTCTGCTGGCACATGTAATCTCACAGAATAAATGAAGATTGAGTCTTATGTTAATGAAGA
>JAPDSC010064641.1:20274-41109 GCA_026290005.1 Latrodectus geometricus
TTCAAAAAATATAATACACATTCATATTGAATCTAATTTTATAATGGAATATAATGTCTTATAATGGATAATCAATTTGTCTTTAAAAATTAATTAGAAATGCACAATATTTAGTATAAATTTGAATTTAAATGTAATCGTGACTACAGTTTTAATAGAATTATTTTAATTATTTTTTTTTACTTCAATTATATAAATATTTATTTGAATGTTCTAATATTAAAGATAGTACTTTAAGAATCTTATGATTTCTGTATATTATACTGAATAAGAAAATAATTTAAACCAAGCTATTGTGAACAATAGAATCTTTAATTATAATTCCCTCTGCAAATGCAAAAAAAAATAACCCAGTTTATTAAATTCATTTATTGAAAAACATGACTTTTGATTTAACGAAATTACAAAGATAATTTACCTTGTTTGTACTAAAAATTAATGTATATCAAAACTAATCTGAGATTAAAAGTTTTAATGATATAAAAAAAAACTGACATTGAGTAAAATGAGAGTGTTACGTCTCAAGATTTTAATACAATATTTATTGTAAATTAAATTGAAATCAATCATATTAATCAGTTGATTTTAATTTGTTAAATCATATTACGCATACTAAAATACCTCTTTTTTGTTAACCATATAACCATTCGATGAAACAAAGTTTCTAAACAAAGTGAACTAACTAAAAAATTTAATATAAATTTAATTTTTTTGCAAATTTTAGTCTAAGTAAACTACAAATATTTTTATACTTTTGCTGATAGTTACATTTTCAAATATTTCTCATGGAACGTTTTTCCGGCTTTATTTTTCTGTAAAATTCAAACTTGTCACAATTGAAAAACTGGGTTAGATATATCTTTGAATAGGATTAATTTGAAAAGTAAACTACCAAAAAGTGTAACAAAACATGTAAAAAGCAGCTAGCTATGCGTTAAGAATAACTTTCCTTTCCACTTATATGTTATTTAAACATGACAATGAAGAAAAATATTCAACATGACTTTAATTTGTTAATGCGCTTAGGTATGCTTCCAATTGAAGGCAAAATAGATACATTTACTGGATATTGTAAGGAATGATATCAATTGTTAATATTCAGCATCAATTTGTACATCCCTATAAATAAAAGCAATTTTAACTTATTGCGTGTTATTAATAAGAATTATGGGTTTTTGAGCTTGCTTACTTTAGGCATATTTCCTTAAATCACACTTTGCTTTTTTTTTCTTGAGAGTTAATAGCTCTTTGTTGGAATTCAAACATACATTGAAAGTTTATCAGATACAAAAATTTTAACTGTTACAGAATAAAAAGTTTTATGTAATTATTCTTTATCATGAATTGATTTCATGGCTTCAACTGTTAATTACAAATACTACAAAATGTTATCACAAAGTTACAAATGCATTATTAATCAAAAGCCACTATTGTTTATGGATTACAAATCACGTTTTTGAAATTATTTATAATATTTCTAATTATAAATAGTAATTTAATAATAAAACATTTTGTATTTAACCTGAAAAATTACATTGAGCATCCTCATTCTATTATAATGTGGTTAAATTATGAAAATTATAAGTATAAGTTACTTATATCCGATTATTAAACGTAATAATATTGATAAAGAAACTAATATATCTGTAAATTTATCCTGATTTGCGTGCTTCAAAACTTAAAGAAATCAGTTAAAAATGTGAAAATTGCTTACTTTCTTTTTTAACCATAGTATTATAAGCATTTTAAATGCTAAAGGCAATATTTCAAAGAAATCCAATTTTTATAATACATTCATATATAATGAACTAAGATTTCAAATTTTATGCACAGAATTTAAATTATAATTTTATAGCATCATATGCTTTGTTAGATTTTAATTAATATTACTTATAATAGTCATTCTCCTTTATCATCGACAGCACAAATATCTAAACATAATATATATTCATACTTATTAAAATTCACGTAAGTGATATATAATGTAAAAATCATTAATTAATAATTTCTAACAGTTAATGAAGTGATTCAATGATTAATTCCATGATTTTATTAAATATAAGTACAAAAAGTGAAGTACATTATGTTATTTCTATGACAGTCTAAGTTTCAGTAATAATTAAATATGGAATATTGAGTATAACATGTTCCTCAGATATTAAATAATTTGATACTATGGAAATGTTTTGAAAAGAAATAAGAAGAAATGAAGTTATCTGCAGATCTTCTATTTGTATAGAGAACAAATATACTTATCGATTGGGTTTACACCAATAAATAAATTAGGGTATTTTACTTTCATTTTAATACGTTAGAATTATGTGAAAATAATGAGCTTTAGTATTTTGTTCAATATATTAAGCAGTAGATCTTCATTCTATGCATAATCTAAACTGTCAAATAGATTCCTTATTAAAACAGTAATTACTTGTTACAAATGTGGGCTGATAGAGTAATAATCTCTTATCCTACCAATTTGCAAAACTACCTCATTTTAAGGATACACACTTGCTCTCAATGCAATCTTGTGCAGTTTACCGTCTAGTTTGAATGTAAGCGTCATTAACGAGAAAATGAGCTGTAAGATATTGCATGTTTAGAATAGGTAACACTTATTTAATTATTCATTCAAAGCTTTATAAATTTTAATAATGTAATAAAACTGATTAAAATGTTGCTATAATAATTTCATTTGAAGCTTAAATTATGTTATCTATTTGATATTATGAATGTGTAATCTAGAAATGATTTAAATAATAGCAAAGAAATGTTTTTTTCATTTCACAATTAAAAAAGGAAAACAATTAATATTTCATTATAAGTATTTAGAAATGCAATTTTTTTATTTCAAAATAGCACATCTCAATTCTATCTGCATTTAAGCAACAGTTATAAAACTAGCTGAAAATATTGAAAGAAAAGAGTTTCTTTGAAAATACTTTGAAAAAAAAGTACATTTTTCTTGTAAAATTCTTTTTTAACATAAGGAATCCGATATATTTAATACTCTTTTTATTTATATAAAAACAGACATTTTAAATATATTTATGATCTAAAAAGTACTTAAAACTGTTTTACAATCACCCGAAATAGTATTATATTGTTGGTATTTAAAATATGGGCCCAGAATGTATCATTATACAAACTGCAGGAAATAGTGTGAAAATAACATTATTGTGTAACATTAGTGATATCAGTGTAAGATGTTGTTAAAGAACATTTGATATTGAATATTAGTGAATCATTTAACATGTACTTATGAATTCTATATTCGTTTGAGGAAAAAAAAATTATAAATATGATCAATTATTAGAAGAAATTAGAAACAATTATAGCTAACATTATTAAAAAGGCTTATTTATGATGATCAAAAATAGAGAAAATTAATTTGTCGTATTAAAGAGTTCAGTATTTCAAAGTAGTTTTTCACAAATAAAAAACTAAATGAGTTCTTTTAAAGATGTAATAATTTTAAGGAAATAAAGGGGTATCCATCATTCCAAAAAATATGGCCATCAACTAAACTTAAAATTAAAAAATGAGATAAAACACAGAATTTCAAATATAAAGCCTTGTATAGTAAATTTCCTCATTATATAGACTTAAGATGGCAGAATATTTTCTTAAGTCTATATAATGCTTTTGTCTATATAATAGAATCTAATGATTCTGCTAAATAGTTATTATATGTACAAGTGAATAAGGTCATGCGTGATAGCACTGTTAGGCAGACGTTATCTCCAATGTTTAAAAGTTCTAATTGAACCATCGAGAAAATTATATCTTAAATAGTTAATCGTTTAAATGCGCAATGTCATGTCATTCATATGCCCTTTTCTGTCACAAAGTTCTATGCGAAAATTATGAATTAGATTCAAATATAAAAGAAACGATAAATGTTAATTAGATATCCCAATATACTACCGTGGACGTTGAATAAGTATGTAGATACCGACTGTCACAACACAAATAGTATTCGTTAAGATATGGAGGTAAATATGTTAGAAAGCTCCATTAAAGCTCAACGAAATATACTTTTTTCTTAAAATGCATTGATTAATAATTCATTTGAATCGACTCTCTCTTCTTGATTAATCCTAATCCTTAAAAACTAATTATTCCAAATTTGCAGCATTATTTTATGTTAATAAAAAGTTAAGTGATTTTATTGAAAAAAAATACCCAATTTCTACAAGCTACTATAGTCGGAAAACCTACTCAAGAAAAAAATTCAAATGTGTTAATGCAAAATTTTCTATCCTTTAGAAAAACTTTTAAATGGGTTACAATCTTCCAAGATATATGACTGGACTAAAATAATTTAGCATCATGAGGAGTACTGTCAAATTGCCTGAACAAGCCGTAATGGGTTTTACTGTCAAATAAGTAATTGTCTTCAGGCATAAATTGTCATAGATAATTTGGGCTCGAACTCGCCTATCACAAGGATGGACACCTAGAAAACCCTTAAGCATCCACTCCTACAGAAATATTAGGGATTTTCGAGATTTCCTCATTGGTGACATGTCACTTGAATATGTTGCAATGCAGTCTTGGTTCTAATTTTACATAATTTTTACTCTTCGTAATAGGTTTCAATTTTTTATGAACAGAAGTGTAATTGTTCTTCTAAATTTAATTTTGGCTATATTGCAGTTCTTATTGATAAAACAAACCAAAATTAATTTCAACAATTGTTAAAAAAAAATCACATAAACACAACAAATTATCAGTGAAAAAGTGTACTCGAACTTTGAAAATAAACCCTTATAGCTCCCCTGAAGGTAATTGCTCCTCTTAAAAAAGTGAAATAAGAAAAATACATATGTTAACTATATTTAACCTATGTGGTATAAATACTGTTATAAAAGGAAATCTACTAAATTCTTAATCATTTTAATGTTGTTTATGCACTGATAAATAAATTAATTTATTATTGTACTTTAAAATAAATTAGGATTTATCAATTGATATAGATTGAAATGTATTCTTTAAAGTTTATAAGAACATTATAAATATAAAATACATGCATTCATAGATTAAATATTTCAATAATAAGTGATCTGATACTTTATTTATTGGATAATTTTGTTTTAAACAATTAAAATCTAAATTTTATAAAAAAAATACACAAATATTAATGAAATTATAAAATTTCATGAAATCCTGTTGTTTGAAAACGATAAAGCACTTTTTTATACTATGAAATTATAATTTTAATACTTTGATAACTTTAATATTCAAATTATATTAACTCTGAAAAATAAATATTAAAGTTATCACTATTATACATTTTTAACTTTAATATTAAATTTCCATTTATTTTAAAAGAAGAATAGCATAAAGAATATTCTCCTGAATACTATATTCTCTTTTAAATGCAATGCTAAAAATATTATTATATCATTCCTTCAGAAAAAATCTTAAATCAAATTATTTTATCTGTTATTCTGGGAAACTTTAAAGATATTCCAGGTGTTACAAATACGCTGCAAAAATATTATTTCTTATGTAAAATTTCCAATTTTTCATCCAAATATTTTCTATGGATCATTATGATAATGTTCTGAAATATAATCCCTAAAAAAAGGGATGGAAATTTCTCTTAGCTTCTTGCAGTAAGAATATATATTTTTCAGTTAACATAAATACCTTAAGATATATTTGTTTTAAGTGAAGCCAGAAATTTAAAGGAAGACTTTAACTGCTGTCAACAACATGATAGCAGTTAAAGAACATATCATTAAAGTGACATATGATATATCAACTAATGACATATCGATGAACATATCATCGATATGTCATTAGTTTGTGTACCCTGTAAACTGAAGAAAATATTTAATTTTTACCAATCGTTTGAATATATTTATAAAATTATTTTCAAAACAACATACAACTTAAATAGAAAGTCCTTTTCAAAGTATATAGTTTTCACTAACTTTTGTTGACACAAAACTTTGGGTTTTTGCATGTAACATACAATAAATAGACATTTATTGAAAAGAATTTTGTGTTTGGATAATTTTCACAATTAAATTTGTAATTAATAATTTTTACCATTATAAAAGTTTTCCTCAATAAATTACAATTAACCGTTTCACACATCAAAAAACAGCAAAATATAAAAACATAAAAAATAATTTTTAAACTTATATCACACAAAAATATAATTTTTTAAGATATTACTATAATATTTACTAAATATTAATTGTACATAAAATAATGTGGACAAGTTTGTGGAAATAAAACAATAAATTAAAAATTGGGAAATTAATTTAGAGTTACTCTTAATACTAACATACTAGCATATAGTAACACCATGTTTGATGGAGATCAGTCATGAATTAAAAATAATACTTCATGCTGATAGCGGTTTATATTTTTCAGAAATTCCCGAGATAAATATGGTATACATGTATTCAAAAGTATTATAAGAAATGAAACGAAAAATATCCCTTAGCAACTTCTGTATACGAAGATTAACTATCATAAGGATTCATATGAATACTTGTTTTGAGAGTTTAAGCACAACAAATGGAGAATGTTTTATCTGGAATTTTACTTTAATGAGAGGAAACACCTTAAGTATAGTAAGAAAGAATCATAGCTTTACTGGTTGTAAATACGCAGTGCCAATTTATAAGATTTATTTTAGTTTGCAACAAAAAATTCATAAGTCAATTAAATACTATTGAGGGTAGATAAATTGAAATATTTCCTATTTTTAAGTAATTTCTGTGTTCTACATACAGTACGAAGAAGCGCGTATTTGTATGTGAACAACTTATCTAAAGATATATATTACGGATTTTTTTTTATATTCATATTACGAGCTCAATTGCTTATGGAAAAAGTTACCTTAATGTATTAGTTGCACTCAGTTTTAAATTTTTACTTGTAAGGCTTATAGACATTTTGAACCAAATGTTTGAACCAAATAATCCATACAATTATTTGATTAAAACATTAGAAAACTTGATTCTTAAAAAATACACCTATACAAAGCAACATAAAAATAAGTTTATAAATCAAGACAATTTTATACCTTGAAAAATTTTATTTCAATTTTATACCAACAAAATTTTAAATTTAGCAATCCACTCCATATAATATAATCTTTTAATATTAATTGAGATTCACATGAATGCATGCCTTATATTAGGTTGGAGAAAAAGAAATCCATTATTTTTACGTGAACTTTATGTAACTTGTTTTGGATTCACTTTGTAAAAAGGTTTAAAACAGCTTTCAAGTAGATTTTTAGGTCTTGCGCGTTACGACTGCTGACATGCGGTTAAGTTCGATCATTTTTGATATTTTATAGACATTTTCGACGATGCTGTATCCACATGCGAGGTGCATCTCTAACATCAAAAATACCCGAACGGAATCGACGAAACAAAAATTGTACATAACTGGTTGTTACAGTCTTATATAGGACGATAAACACCTTTCACAATTTTAGCCACCCGACTATCTTTTTCGCCGTTACAAGAGAAAAACGAAAATGTATCGAATTTTCTGTTTGTTGTCTTCCATTTTTAAAACCTTGTACTTGTAACAGAATTAATCAAACAAAAAACCGCAAGAGGATATTTTAATGTCAAATGTCACCCTTCCAACGAGCATAAATCTGAAATTGTTTGATAGATACCTCACGAGATATCGATCACTACAGACGTCTACCGAAAAAATAATGGATTACGTTTTTCCCAAACTAATATTATCTATTCCTCTATAATATTTGTTTAAATATTTGGCTTGTAATTTTAAGCAATATACAGCGTGAAATTTAAATATATTAAAATAATGGAAAACCAAAATGAAACATGGAAATATAGTACAAATAATATAGTTATTTATCAGCTTTATATTAGAATAAAACATTTAACCATCCACTTTTAACTCATTTAACTGTTATTTTATCGAATTTATCTTTAAAAGCAAAATTTTCTCAATGGGGAAACTATTTTAAATTTTCAAGCAGAAATGTTTTTAATGTTTATTGTTTAAAATATATTTTTTTCAAAATCAATATTAATATTCTCAATGTTATTAAAATGAGTTGCATTTTAGTCAAGTAAAAATTGCTACTGCAGAAGTTAAAAAAAAAGCTAATAAACTTCCAAATACGTTAAATTTGGAAATGATGTTTTTTTTTTTTTTCTTTTTTCTTTTCTTTTTTTTTTTTTTTACAAGTCTTTTCCCCTTTCCACTTTTCATTGCTTTTCAATTTTTATTTATCAAATGGAGGTACTTTAAAATAAACGACCATCATGAGCCATCATAAGGTTCAAATTGAAATGCTGATTGAAAAATCTTATTTCTTTAAACATTTCTTCTTGAAGTACCTTAATTCTCTAAGACTTCAATAAATGACCTCGAAATTTAGCTTGATAAAAAATATCCAATTGCATATTATATTTTGGAAAAATAAGAACATGTTTTCATGTAGAAAATAGTTTAAACTTCCATTAAATTTGATAGAACAAATTTTAAAACCCTGATATGATTTTTTAACTAAAATTATTAGTTTTTAACGTATTACCACATTTTGTTTTAGATTCTAACTCTCTTTAACTATAAATTGAATAACAAATATTTTATTATCACAAAAAAATCAGAAGGCCATGTCAGTAATTGTTCAGATACCTCTTTAAACAATTAATATCTTAATGCCATTCATTTTCATTTGCAAAAGGATATAATTGTCTGACATATGAAATCCTGGACTTCAATTTTATGAACGTTTTCCAAAGCTTTGAAATTATAAGTATTGTATACATTTTACATTTTTTTAATATAATTTGTAACACATAAATCATATATATTTCAAACTGCATTACATAAGAAAACTTTCATTAAAATGTATTTAAATTTAAATTTTATTTTAGGTACTTGTTTCTTGAATATGTATGTAAATTTTTAAAAACTCGACCCATAAGTGTGCAAAAATCATATATCTTAATAAGGAGATTTTTACATCGTTTGAATTTTAGCCTTTTTACATTTCTGCATTAAATATTCCATATTCTGAAAATATACTAAAATGAACTCCCTTAAACCTTTTTTTGAGTAGAATTCATTTGCAGTTATGTATTCGAAGGATAATGTCATAATCTTTTCAATTGTGCACTAATTCACTATATTCCAAGATTGTTGTTGCTGCTATCCAAGCCTGCTCAAAACGAACTGTATTCATGATAAGTCCAGTAACTTACCAGGCCAAGGGAGTATGTCATATCCTTAACGATTGTTGAGAGAATCACGCGATATGTGGACGAGCATTGTATTACTGACAAGTAGCATTTGGATGATTTGAATGGCAATACAACAATCGTCAAAATCTCATTCTCATATTTGCTTGTCTTAAAATGGTGATCACATGAGGTGATCGTGTGAACAAAAATATATCTCTCTGCACTGTCACTTTTTGGGAAATTGTTGTACGTCTTTTGGCAACAAATGTCTATTAGAGTCATGACCTCGATTCTCCCAATCCCATATCTCCATTAGCATAGAGACTAAATCTGGATTCATTGTTGAACATCACAAGACTCTAATTGATCACATTCCCAGCTTGTCTGAGATCAACAAACTCACTGCCTAGTGTGTAAGGTCAGTGGTATGCATCTTAATACTCATCGATTCTTAATACTTGAATCAAGCAGTCATCTCCAAATAATTTCTTTTTGATACCACCGAATGTCTGGAAAGTAAATGGGTTGAAATAATTCTAACGACGTTTATGATGAAAACATGGCTACTCTTATGTTTTCGCTATCTTTGCTTACATTTGAGTTTCAGCGACGTTAAAACATTTGCAAGGGCACTGTTCTTTCTGTAATCTATTGAATTCAATCGAGCATTTTCTGTCGCTGCAAACAAATTAAGCTTGTTCAACTAATCCGCTACTTTTAGACTATTTTACTCTCCTCCTCACTGTTTGACAAAGTCCTGAAGTCTTCATACTATTACTGTTTAAGTCTTCGATGCATCTCTAGTCATAATACTTTGCATCTAAGTTGGAAAATTTGTTTAAATAATCCTGTGAAATGAGCAATCATGATTTCAAATTTTTTCAGCTGTGCATCGTATATGCGCATAACTTCATTACCCTTATCTCATTAACGTCCAAACTTAAATTATTTACGTATTACTTACCAGACTATATTACTAATTTGTATCGTGATGGCAGTACGATTTTTTTTGTGTGCACATATTTTTGTGATAGAGTGTATGTAAAAAATTATGTTACCGAAATAAAATTATGTTTAATTTTATTACTCGAAATATTGTTAAAAGTGTGTTACAGAAAAGTTTACCACTCGAAAATTTGTTAAAAATTATTCAATACTATAAAATGAAAAGTTAAAGATTTTCTAGTGAATATGAATAATTTATTTAATGTTTTTCTTGACAATTAACTTTTTTCTTAGGATACATAAAATTTGATACAATTATTGACTGACATCTAGATTTTATTACATTTTTTTTTACATTTTATTAGAAAAGAAAATCAGATGATTAAGGAAATAAATTAACCCAAAGATATCCCTTAACAATCAAAATGGAGTTTGAAATCTATATTCAATATTTCCTTCTTAATTATAGGTGTTTAACTTTTAAAAATATCAAAGTTTGTTAAAATAGTTTTAAAAAATGCCGCAAAAGTTTTATCATTTTAAAATATGTTCTGATAAATATTTTATCATAGATACAAATCAGTTGTGTCAACTATCATTGATTTATTAATGCTTAATATTGTAAATTTTAATGAATATATATTTTAATATTAGGTTGCTAATGAAAACAGTTTTTGTGTAAACAAATTTTGCTTCTATTCTATAATTTTCTTTATAGAAACCGTTAATTATTTTCTATATTACGTGGTTCATGCCAGAAATGTATCATTTGCTTCAATACGGGATAAAAATTCATTAAGAAATCAATTTGATTATTTTCATCTCCCAAGAGCTATCGCTCAACAGAAGAATTTTCATGGGAATTGAATCGTTAAAGCAAATGCAGTATTTTTTTTTTCACAATTAAGTAAGGGATATCGAGTTATTACATCTTAAAGAAATTAATTGACGCCAGTATGTTGCTAGTTCCAGTATATTTACACTTTATAGCCGTTATTTTTCCAACAGAGCATGCAATTCTCTAACTTAATACTTCTAGGTCTTTTAAATGCTCCGCCTGTTATCAATATAGAAAATTCCATTAGCTCAAGTTCAATTATTGTACATGAATAAACTTATTCAGTGTTATTTTTCTAAATTTTTCAGCATCGTAATTTTATGTATGAAAATAATCAATGTTCAAGTGCCAAAGTAACTTTATTGATGAAGAATAGTAAATACAGACAGCTTTATGATCTATTTGCGTCAACGCGTTATAAGAAATGTCTTTTTCTTAAAGAAGTATCTTAAATATTTTAAGTTGATGGTGGTTAAAATTATATTCCTTCCTTATGAAATCAAAATTTCAAGTACACTACTCAAATGAAGAGATAAACTCGTTGAATATTTCATATCATTTTTTATTTTCTTGAGTAGCTAATTAAAGCGAATCATAAAAATAAGTAACATTTTTAGAATTTACTTTATTAAAAGAAAAGTTAATTGTACTGTTTTATGAAGGAGAGGAAACATTCAACTTCGAATTTTTGCTTGAATGTTTTGAGAAATCTTTTAAAATATACATTAATATGTTTTGTGATTATATATTGTAAAAATAGTCAACCAGAATATCCAACAATATAATTCACATTGTAGTATTTAAATAAATTTCTATTATGTTAAATATTATTCCAATATTAGAAAGAAGTGAGATAAATATTTAAACCAATATCATATAGCGTAAATTTTCTGATGTATTTTCATCTCAGTTTCTCATATATACATATTGAAAAATTATTCTTTGGTAAGTTAATGGAATTAATGGACATAGGGTAGATATTGGTAAAACATTTTCTAATTTTTTCTGATACACATTAGTACATATTCTTTACACATGCATGTTTGAAAAGGTATTTAAAAATAATAAATTCTTTCTATGAAAATTTACTGTATTTTATGCTGTCCTTCTTATTTAATATGTCTGTAAAACAACATTAGCACTCAGAATCCCCTTTTTATCTTCTGAAAATCATAATATTTTTACCAATATTTTAAACACTTTTATTTTCACGCATATGCAATTCCTGCTCTTAAAAGCACATCTGCCTTTTTTACAATTGCCTTTTTTCATATTTTTGGACACGAAACCTTGATTCATTGTTATGAAACATGCTTACATATTCTCATCTGTATTCACTAGAAACTGCTGCTTCTCTGAGTGAGATTAGCTTAAAAATGGTATCCATTGCTTTAAACTATTTGGAATATCAATGAATAAAATGTATTTAAACATTAATTTTCACAACTGAAGATTTATTAAACATTATCTTCAGTGAACAAGTACTTATTATATGTAACATATTTTGAGTAATAATGCGGAAAACATAATGAATGTATATTTTTGTAGGCATAAAAATTTTATCAAACTCTAACAATAGTATAAAGATGAAATTAATAAGCATTAGTTATTTACAGTTCAGTTACAAAATTAAGTAATTAAGTACGCATATGCGTAAGAATAAACGTAATTGTTATACATTACATATAATTAATTGTTAGAAATAATTTTGAGATTTTAATATTTATTAACTGTGCAAGATAAAATATATTTGTTAACATCTGCTAAAAGTTATCAACATAATTCGAGAGCTATTTACAATTAATTAGATAAGTAATCACCAATTATATATATTTATATTTCATATAAGTAACTGATTGATTTCTGTTCTTTTGAAATTTTTTCATTTATTTATGAATTAAATTTCATATTATATTAATATATCATAGGGCAAAACATATTTTGTAGTAACTAAAAATACTTTCCGGACATATGTTAGGTACTGATCATAGGAAAAATATAAAATATGATAATTTTAGCCAAGTATAGTTTCTCTAAACAGTGTAAGTAAATTTGACAGAGTTTAGAGATTAGTCTAAGTACCGAAAGTCTATTGTACTTAGACTAACTTTTAAAATGTTTGCTTACTAATAGTCTTTTCAGGAAGATATGTAGTAGATGGCGGATAGTATTGAAATGTTTTAATTAACCAATCATACAAAAACCCTCCAAGAAACATAAAATATGTACATGAGTAGATCCGAAACTCAATGACCTGTTAAATTAAAAAGTGGAAAAGAATTCTTATAGCATTCCACTCCGAATACATTTATCTAACAAGTAATAAATGGTAGTGACCATTACTAGGTTCCATACCATTTATTTGCTTAAGTCTATGTGCATAAAACGAGAGCAGGTCAGATCATAAGATCCTTATCCTCAAATTTCATTGCATACCAAATATTTTGTGTTAAATCAACGCAATTTCCTAAATTGTTATTTTAAATAAAAACACACACGAGCACATACATATTTATAGCAATCATACTCCTAAAAAATTAAACTAATAAATAATTATTTAGCTGCATAATAATAAAATTATAAATCACAAAATTCTACAATTTTTTTTTAAATTATCACACCTGATTTTAAAACAGAAATTTTCGTCAATATATTTAATTAGCATATTTATATCAGTAAACTAGTTAGAAGTTTTATTCAAAATTAGCGAGTAGCTTGAATAAATACCAATCCATAAATTAAAATTTTAATAAATACAATAATTCTTAAAAATGAGGAAAAAGTACTAAAAAGGGTGATAATGTTTCTAAGTACAATTCATACAGCATTATATCAGAATATATTTTAAAAGCAAATCATTTTAAATTATTATAATAGATGAATTAGTTGCGTTATATTCAGAGTAAATCAGATCAACAGAGAGCAATTTTCAGAGAGGACAATCTAAAATCGACTTGCAAAACAATTTTTCATAAAAATTCTGCTTGAATTGTTAACCATAAGTATTCATATTCTTAGAGAAGATATTCTTGTTACTTATTTGTATCCTTATCCACTGTAAAATATGCGATTTACTTATAGGATTACAGAGCTAAATGATATTGTAGCTGCATCATAGAAAATTACCATTAATTAAATCTGTTAATAAATCGGTTAAAATAATTTGCAAACATATATAATTACTTAAGCGTTTGAGATATTAAAGGGTAACTTCCAGATCTCTTAATTTCTAAGACTTAACTACATGTGATCTCACTGTTTTCAACAGCACAAGACGAAGAATTTTTCATGTAATCAAAGAATTTTTCAAATTTGAAGGTCCAGGGCTTATTCTCATCCATTGTTGAAAAACGAAAGATGGAATTTAAGCTTCTTCAAGAGGGTTTATAGAAACACATACTTGGGAACTTTCAGGTTTTCTCCATACCAAAATGTATATACTGTCCAATTCCTTCAGGAAGGTTATTAATGAGGTGGATATTAAATTAACCCTTACAGCAGCATTAAACTATTCGGCCACCCATTGCTGTGTGGCAACATTTCAAAATACTTTCTTTCATAACTAACTTGATAGGCTGAATTACGGTTGACAATGAATTTTTCCAAGGGATATTTTGCTTTTCATGAAGTCCATAGACATTAAAAAATGCACATAAGTTTCGGGAACAAATAAATTGAGAAAACAATTAAATATTTTCTGGTTATCTTATTCTTTATCAAATCTAAAGGTAATCTACTTAATTAATTGATTTTAATTTGCAATAATTCAAATTAATATTGCACAAAGAATTTAAGAATATATTATTTTAATTATAGTTTTCAATTTCCTTTAATTATCTAAAGTTTATATTGTGTTTGCACTGCGAAGAAAAAAGATGTTTTTACCCAGACAGTAACTAGAATATATGAAAGTGCTTACCATAATAAAAATAAATATTTGGTTTAAATACATGGCTTGAATTTCTAACTACTTAATTTATTATAGTGATTTTCATAACTTAATTTATTCAATTAAACCGATTGATTGATTCATTTTTTTGTAAATATTTGTTCCCAAAAAGTCTTGGTGCCTCTTATAATCTGCCCACAAAGGAAGAAATGCAGGAAATGAAGTTTTTTCTACTTTTGCTTTAGAAATATTTCTTTTCTGTTCAGAAAGAAAGATCGAAGAAGTTAGAAATAACGTCTTGGGAAATTTTCTAACTCTAAAGAAATTCACGATACAGCGAGCAATTTGAAAGCTAGTCAGGTTTTTGAATTGATTTTCCTACTGCTCTTTATACTGAATCTCCTCTGTTCCCCTTCAAATATAAACAAACATTTCATGAAAATATTTTTAAACTTCTTGTCATCTTTGGTTCAGTATTTTTAAACGTAAACAAAAAACAAACTGTATATATATAACTATAAAATAATTTATGAGAAAGTAAGTATGATCCTAAAAACTGAATCTGTAAAGAAATATTCTAAAAACAACAAAATCCATTTAAGATATTTAAAATTAAACACTAACTACTGAATTTACGGATTTTGTAAGTTGTTTTAGCATGTTTAAATGGTTAACGTATCAATTGCTTAGAATATGTACTGAATATACGTCTGATTGCTATTAAATTGCTTATATAGGATATATTTACGATGATGTTTACAAATTGGAACCAATTTATAAAAATTAACAATTCTTTCTCAGCTAAACAATTAATTAATTAATAAGATAAAATAAAACTAATGAATTCTCTCTGAGATAAACAACCAAACTTTATAAAATACTTTATTTAATATAATTTAGTTTTTAGTGAAAGTTTACCATTTAATTACAATGTAATAGATTTAGCTTTGTAGCGACATATATATTTACAATTAAATAAACAGGATATTATTTAAGTAAATAAAACAACTATGCATTCTCCAAACATCATATATAAGAACAAAGTTTTGAGCAATTTACATAGAAAATCCATTATTCATAAAATATTTGATTGTTTAAATATTTAATATATTACATTGTTTTTTATATAATTTATTAGGCAAACATAATAGCTAAATTTTGAAGATATAATCATATTATTCCCTTAAAAAGTGGAAAAAGTTATTTGGATTATTCATTATTTTTCATATTTATTTCTAAATTAAATAAAAATTAATATTCTATAAAAAAAGGAAATTATTAATTATGCCAAATTTGTTTCCTACTCAAATATTATTAAAATGAATTTTGATTAAAGTCTTGAACAAAATATTTTTCAATAATTTAATTAAAAATGAAAATTAGTTTAGGAAATTTATTAACTATTTGATGGCTACAAGGTAAAAAAGAATTATTATTGTAAGAATTATTACCATAAAATTTCTAATTTAGATATTTTTAAATTTCTAAAAATATTTTTATTTTAAAACATACAAAATATTTTTAAGTTTTCTATTATATCTTACAATACATTTACTTGTATTGCTAAACATCTTACATCTTTTATTTATTTGAAATAAAAAAGAGAAAAAAAATTAAAAATTATTTTAATATTTAACTTTAACAATGCTCGCATTATTTTCAAAAACGCCACTAAATTTTATGAAATTCATTTATCGACATTATATATAGCGACAAATATATCATTTTACACAAAACTGTTTTATATTTTCTTCTAATAGCGTATATGAAAAATAATGAAATGTAACTTCTCTTATAAATAATAAATATTTGTGAGAGAAGAAAAACTGATCTTGAAAATTAAGCATAAAATATTTTCATATATTAAATAATTCATTTTCCCATTTTTGTGTTATTCGAAAGTGATTACTTATGTATTGTTTCCTTAATTATGCATGTAAAAAAGCAAATTTCTGCGTTATTGTTTTGAGTCATTATTAGTCATGATTGTTACTGATAGAATTTTTAAAATTTTGCCCCAAAATACCAAAAATCTTGAAAACTTTTAGTTATTGATACTGCTAATTTAGTTACAAGGTTGTCGAGAAAAGCATTTTAAGATGCTACTTTGATTTTTTTTCCATATCGGAATCATTGGAATATTTGGCAAAATAGTGTTCCACTAAGCAGTACATCAAATTTATCCAATTTTTAAATTACGTTTAGTTTTTTCTTTAAGGGCTATCCTAAATACAAGCATAATTTTAAATTATTTTGATAAATTAAAATCCTGAAAATCTGAACTATATAAAAAATGGTGGTGTTATATAAAATAAGAAATAATTTATGTAACTTAAATCCACTCTTTCGTACTTTTGCTAAATATTATGATATAATTTACAGTATAATCAAAACTAATTTTTTGAACTACATATAATACTTCTAAATTACATAAACATAAGAAAAACACAAACTTTTCTATAAGTGTAGAAATATTACATAAATCTGCTTGTGTAGCTTAAAAAGTTCTGATAAAATATTTGTAGTGAATGCATTTTTAAAACAGTATATGAATTTTAGTATGAATGTTTATAAAATTTTAAAATAAGAATTTCATATAAAATGCTTCATTTTTAGAACATTTTTAGTGTGCTAGATTTATTTCTGCTATATTACAGTTATAATGAAATAAAGTTTAAATTGCTCCCTTTTACTCCTTTAAATATCTTATAAAAATCTTAATTTAGAGAATGATAGAGGTCTTAAATTTAGAAAAATCATAAACAGTAAAATCAATGCACGTAAATACATTTATTGTGTGGCTTCTAAAAAAACGTTAAATTTTGTAATTTTAAATTCACTGCATTATAATAAATAATGTGGACGCTAATTGTAACACTTCTGCCAATATTTGTGTTTATCTATATGAATTAAACAGCAAAAAACTTTATAAAATCAATTCAATTTAATATAACATTTTATGTGACAACTTGCATACATTAAATTTAAATTAATATTATTTTTATCACATTTTTTCATTCATTCCTAAAATAATATTATAAGATGAAGAAAAAGAAATAAACAACTGTGTAAAACTTTTTTTTGAAATCATTACACACCGTAAAAATTTGTGAGAATACTATTTTTTTGTAAAATTACATTTTTCAAAATATAAACGTTAATTTACCCCTAATGTGAAAATACAGGAACACGGATTTTTTACCAAAGTTCAGAATCCAAAAAGATACTGCAAACCTCAATTGAAAAGTAATTAATATGGAAAAAATATTACAGCCCATAAAAGGAGTTGAATTTATTAGTTTAACAGAACTTTCACAGATATATATTGTAAGACTGCAGATGTGTTTATGAAATAGAGTGTTAAGTGTGACATAATTATCATTATACAGGGTGTACAAGTTTGTGATTTTTTTTTGAAACGAATGTATTTATAAGTGAAATTCCTAATCAACTCGCACATATGTTCTGACTCGTAGCATAATTCATTTAATATTCTGCATAATATGCCACGTCGCAGTCTGCATCCCAAAGCCAAGAAATCTCATCAGAATGTTAGATACAATGTCTAGATTAATTCCAATGCAGCTTTAATTTGGCACTTTGTTATAAACTTAATTTTTGTGTGAAATTGTCGTATCTTAAAAGTTATTTCTTTTAAACAATGAAATAAAATCATTCGCTTATTAAGCATATAGATAATCTCTGTAAGATGGATTAATCAAGTTAATTCTGCATTCGGATAATTTCTTAAAAAGTACAAGTTTGCAGATTATGTGGTTAATTTTAGTACGTTGATATAGTTATATGAGAATATGACTGAAACTTATTTCCTTTGATTCTCTATTTTATTTTTTGTTTTCTCCTATAGATTTTTAATATATTTTTTCTTTGGATATGTCCTATGAAGTAAAGTTGGAAATCACGTGTTTAACAAAATTTGTTCTATATTTTGTTAGATTACTTTAGTTGTGTATTTTACAGAAGATTAAGCATGAATTTAAAAAATGAATTATATTATATTGAGCATTTTTTTATGTTCCTTTTAATTTTAGGAAACTTATAACGTATTACTGATTAAGAAAATCCATTTATTATTTAATCTGATTGATAGTGCTAGTTATTTTGTTTCAAATTAAAACATTAAACTAAATTTATTGTTGAATAGTAACTAATATCTGTCTATACTCTAGTAATTAATTACTTTTACCTACATTGGAATGATCTTTAAAAATTTGAAACCCTAAAACACGATTTTTGTTTTCAAGTTCTCTTGAAAAAGCTATATTTTATTAACAAGGAACTTAAAAATTTTATTTCAATTTTTAATCTAGAAACAGTTTGAAGAGATTTAATTCATTAACACGTGAATTACTAGTTATTGGAGAATTTCTTATTTTGTAACGCATCATCAAAGTCCAAAATATTGGAAAATGTTAGACTTTGGATAGTAAGTATTACAAACAAAGGGATTTTAGATATATAAATATAAAAGAATTTTTCACCAGACTATACGCACCTACATTCATTTCCATTAGGTCCTCAACTATTCCTAGAATTTCAACTAGAAACTCAAATCGACTAATTTGTTGCTCTCCTGCAAAGAGTAAGCAAAGTTCCTGAGTAGCACAGCTCTCCCAATATAAATCTTTAAGAAAATTTTAAAAAAAACTTTGATGAATTACCTAGATTGAAGTCAAGGAAAATATATTTTATGAATTCATAAGCACTTATATTCTAATTTCTCAAGAATATCAAAAAATCAATTCAAAAATCTTTTCATGTATCACTGAAAACAAATAATGATTAGACAGAGGCCAGAAAATTGTTAGACAAGAGATAATTAGTCAGTAATTATAATTTTTATATAACAAAGTGGATTATAAAATTAATGGAATTATTTTCGTTGAATTTCAAATAAATAAAATTCCTATATTTTTTTAATCTTGTATTATTATGTCTCCT
Organism: Latrodectus geometricus; assembly: GCA_026290005.1. Classification (NCBI taxonomy): domain Eukaryota; kingdom Metazoa; phylum Arthropoda; class Arachnida; order Araneae; family Theridiidae; genus Latrodectus; species Latrodectus geometricus. The sequence continues at coordinate 40,109 of JAPDSC010064641.1, forward strand.
AATGATTAAATTTCAAAATATATAAAGAGAGTGCGCTGAAGTAATATTTATTTATTGCTGTAAGAACACATGGTAAAATGATTTGAAGGTTTTCGATATAAGAAATCTAAGGAATTCACCATAACAAAGAGAAAACAGCTTGCATTTTTAAATGTATATAACAAATTTAATAAATACGTTTAATCATTAGGTTCTTTTTCCAAAACAATACCTATAAAAACAAAAATAGGTCATTTGCTTTTTATTTCACATATATTATTGAAATAAGTATATAAGTAATATTTTTATAAGCATATATATAATTGTTATAAGTAATTAGAAAAGAGAATGTCCCTAGTCAAGAATATCATTTGAACGCATAATTAAATTTAAATCGAATAAATAATATTCAGTTATAAAACCTTATCCAGTTTATTTAAATAATAGCAATCAAGACATAATAAATATAAGCCAAATAATAAGTACCTAGCTCAAATTAGGGATCTGAATAACAAATATCTCTCACTAATGAATCTTGTAGAATGTTTTTGAACAATATTTGCTAAATAATTTACTTATATAGAAAAGAAAATAATTGTGTCACACTACTGTCTCGAGATAAAATATAAAATGAATATTTTAAATACAGAAATTGCTAAGTTTAAGCATTAGGTATAATATTTTTTAATTATTTATAAATCTAATTATTTTTATGTAGCTTACTGAATTCTCAAAACACGTCTTTGATCATAAATATTTAAATTATAATATTGGTTTTATTTTTAAAGTAAGAACAATGTTCATGTAAGAACTGGTAAACTATATAAATAATAATTTTTGCTTATAATTTATTTATAAATGTATTGTTTTTGGATTGCTTAATATCCAATAAATGTATAAACAAGATGAATTTTTAATTTAGTAAATTATTAAATATTTAAGATTATAAGGGCTATTATTTTCCCATTTTAAAATACTTATTGAGTTACAGAAATTCTCTCTAAGGGGTATATACTGAAACC
>JAPDSC010064652.1:0-15777 GCA_026290005.1 Latrodectus geometricus
AATAAATGACTAATTTGGATACCGGTGTGGCACTATGGACCCCATCTTTTCCGGTGTGGACCCCATCTTTTTCGGAAGTAGCTGTCATCGTACTGACAACCGAGCTACTCTATCCGTCTTTACACTGTATGAGCGGGTACTAGATGTAGTGTAAATAAGCCCATTTATAGTTATTAATCTGATGACATTGTTGTTATTAATGACACTTGGCAAAGCCAAACTCACCCGTCTGGGACTGGGCGAATGAAGTCCGAAAGAGCATGTATTTCGCTTAAGAACAGAGTATCCCCCATACGAGGGTGGAAGTACGACATTCACTCATAGATCGCAGCACTATATGGATCTTCCTATTTAGAGATAGAAGGCCAGCGAAGACCCAAGGCCTTTCTCCTAACACCCCCACAGGTATTAATTTGATATGGAAACATGAAGGACATTGCGACCTTGACATATTTTACGTGCCCCTGTCACCATTAGTAAACACGACGAATCTTCGGATAAGCCGTGATTCGAACTCACTACCTTCCAGTAACGAGAACGACACCCTAACCAACCAGAAAACCGTGGTCTTAACGAGATTATACGTTTTTATAATGCCGATCTCCCAATATGTCTGCCCTCTCTAGAAATACTTAAGAGAGGGCGTTGAGATCCTGCATTCCATTTTGTATAACCTTCAAAAACACACACAAGCTCGTTTATCACAAGCAGTGGTTGGGTGTTGACCATTGCGAGTTACAATATCAGGGAACCATAATCCAGACTTTCGATTGGCAACAATCCTACCTCAGCCCAATTTCTAAACTTGCTTTGTATTTTCCTTCCAATGAAAGTATTTTTTTCTTCCAATTCGAAGTATAACATGATCTTTTAAACTTAAAAAGATATTTCTGAATGAGGAATCCACCTCACAGCTCATGTTGGGCTTCAGATACTTTTTGTACCTACTTGCTCTTTCAAATGCACTGAAATGCGCTAATTATTTATATATTCCAACCTCTTCCTACGTTCTTGTGGTTTTGACATTTAATGGCCAGCAGTATGTGTAATAATTTACATTTTTGATGAGTTATTGACTATTAAAAGTGCATGTATAGAGTGTCTATAATAAATATTCAATATCATTCAAACATTATCTTTCAAATATGTTTTCTTAAGATAATGCTTTTCTATTTAACTACACTAAAGTTTTTGTTTTATTTTTAAGTATTCCAAATTATAAGCAGTAGAAAATATCAGATATATGACTATATATTCGTTTGTAATAAATTTGGCTATAAATGATAATGAAGATATTTTACTGAAAATTCTATCAAGATATTCAACATTTTTCTTTTATCTATCCCTGTTTCATTGTTACAAGAAAAATTAAGATAGTCTGAGGACGCATTGTATGCAACATATGCCTAATTCAGCTGAAGAATCATCATGTTGAGAAGGGTTTACACATTAAAACCGTAGGATCCCATGTCCTTCTAACAGTAGGACCAAGAGAGCAGGAAGCCAATTTAGATGTCGACTTCGTCATTTGAGCATACTTCAAAATCAAGCGAGCATTCGCTGTGTGAATTGGCTTTTCAATTAACAGAAATAGGCTTACAGAAACGTTTTACAAACAAAACAGAATATTCTTGTTATACGTAATAATTGAACTGGATTATATATTTCCTTTTAATCTGAACAGGATAAACCTGAAAACGAAACACTTTCAAATTTATTTAATACCGAATGGGTGACTATTATTTTGTTAAAATTAATGATTTCGAACTTTTGATATCAGTTATGATTTCAAAAATTTGCACTCGTATATTATCAATGCGGTAAAGGTGCCGTAGAATCCATCATGCCAATTTTTAAAATTTTTTTTTGGCGACGGAAAAACGTTGCCAAGATGATGTAATTGTGGCATAATAAATTCCTGAAAAATCTTTTACATTTAAATAATAAATCTGCTAAATAAAGAACATAAATATATATTTTTGAAAAATAAAGATTTGAAAAAAAGAAAATATAAGAATATTAATTAAAATATGAAAAGGGAACAAAATGTTTTACATTTCTTCTTGATGACGTAAACACTACGATTGCCAAAGTATAATTCTTATTACTCGCCATCTCTATGACGTCATAAGAATCGGGTTGCCAGATGGACAAGGAAATCTGCCAAAAATATTAACAAACTTAAAAATAGAAGTGATGGATTATGCAGTAACTGTGCCATCCATAGAGCTAGGTTTATGGTGACATCTATATTTCATTTTCTTTTTTACAAGTTGTAAGATTTCATTTCGATTTCTTATTTTTAATATTAAAAATATTAATTTCTATAATTCTTTTCATTTTCAGGACAGAGATTTGCCTTGATGGAGGAGAAGGTAGTTCTTTCATCTATTTTAAGAAAATTCAAATTGAGATCATTAGATCCCAGGGATAAAGTCCATATACTCGGTGAATTGGTCTTGAGGCCGTTAAATGGACTACGGGTACAGATTAGAGAACGAACTGATGCTTTTGACTTCCACACTGTTTATTATCGAGAATAAAATTGAGAATTAAAGCATTGCATTTTAAAATAAATTTATTCTTAATCATGATGAAAAGAGAAAAGGCTCATTAAAAATTATGTGGTTACAGTGATTGGAACAACTTTGATATACCCCCCTCCCAAAAAAAAATTACGCGCCAAATCTGGCACTCCCTACGGACTTTTTAGGGCTGCTGTTTCTTATTTTGGTGTTACCAATTTAGGTGTTTTCAGCTTTTAGGTATTTGCTGTTGCCAAATTAAGTATTTTCTTGTATTTTGTACCATTTTCTGAGTTTTTTTAAAAGTTTTTTATCTATTAATTATTTGTATTTAACGAGAATCCATCATGGCAAATGAAAAAGGTATTATGGTTAGTGAGGGAAAAAAATTCTCCAAATTTCCGATTTAGAGGGGTATATCAAAGTAGTTCCCAGTGATTGAGTTAATCACATATTTTTCAGTTAAATAGATAGTTTTGTCTTATATAAAATAAGTATCTTCTGCTAAAATATTAAGGCGGTGCATAGTTTCATTATAAAAATAAAAGGCTATTGAAATTTTTTCTCCCAATTTTAACTAAATATTTTTCCCAATAGTTTTCCTGACAAGATAGAAAATTATTGCAAGTTCAAAGTGCAAATGAGATTCAACTTGGAAAATAAATTAAATTTTTTTCGTGACAATTACATTTTTTTTTCAGTATTAAAGAATAATATAATTAGAGATATGTTAATGATTTCTCAACATAGTTAATGAAATTTGGACAAATATTACCGGCATTCTTGAGTGAAAAAGTGCTGTAATATTAAAGAAGGTAGATGCAATTTTAAATATAGATGATGAAAATTGTAAAAAAAAAGTTTGTAAACGTAGAATATCATTGAAAATAAGGAAATTCCTGTATTTGATTTTAAATAAAATATTTGTTTAAAAATTTAATATATTTTTTGATAAAACCAAGTCACACTCTCATAAGCTAAAGTAAATTCTCATTTTGGAAAAACTAAAAAATAAAGCTAGGACTCATTTGCTTACACAAACATACTTATAAAAATTCCCGTTAATCTGCGCTTTAGGTCCCCTACTCTGCCAACTTGGCGATAAATGCACCAAGCGTGGTAAACCGGACGTTTTTATACCTAATGAGCTCTTTATGGCAACCATTTGGAGGAAATATTTTGAGCTTTTTCGCGTATGCTCTAAAACCGTTAAAAATCGTATTCCATTATCGCCATGGCAACAGCGTTTTTGAAAACCCGCCAAGTACGATGCCCACAGCACACTTTCGCCAAGTTGGCAGAGTAGGGGACATAAAGCGCATTTTCACCAAAATTCCATTATAAAAAGTTTTTTTTTATTTGTAAAATAACAAAATATTAACTTTTTTTTTTCAATTTTTTTAAGTATAAAAAGATATCTGAATGTTAATTGGTTTTCATATTTTACATTTGTGTTATTTTCTGCTCATGCCTAACAAAAATATTTTAAAACAATAGAAATGCTGTTACTTCTCCATCATTGAAAAAGAAGAGAAAATCTTGTTGAAAATCGCATTCATGCTTTTTTATATTTCTTCGATAATAAAGTTAGTGAAAACGCTTCATGTAATTTTCTATTTTGGAATATATATTATTTATTTTGTTATAAGTCTTATGTAAGTACACGATGGTAATCATCTGATCTTTTTACTTCACCAGAACCTGTATAGTTTAAATATTATAATGGCATTATAGTAGGCCACAACTAATCATTTTAACGTATTGCGATTGATTTCCTTCAAGTTCTCTTTTGTTTGCTGAATTCTTGCATTCTAAGGCTACTACTTGAATTTTTTAGTCCTCAAGAAAAGAAAACGTTATTCGGTTTCTAATTTAATTAAGTGTAGTGATTTCCATAGAAATGAATACCAATTGCACTAAAATCATTGGAAGTATAACAACAGAGTTTGTTGGATATTTTAAAAATATGTGTCTGGAATTTAATATCATGAAAATAGATACTTATTAAGGAGAAATAAATAGTGATTATTGAATCGAAAACATTTCCATAGAAATCAAGCATCAACAAATTTGAATACACCTATGCGAAATGAAATATAAGGATCGATGTACGAACATATGTTGAAATTTTTTGTATGAATTTATGAAATATACACAGTCAAGTCACATTAATGTAACCACCTCTCTAATCCAGAATAACCACCTTTTGCAGAGGGTAGCTGGAAGATGTAGAGGAAAAGAGAAAATTAAGTTCTAGAGATGTCTCCTGGGATATTGAGCCATGCCGAGTTTAGTTCTGTAGCCAGATATGCTAAATTACGCGGATATCCTGCCGCGAACAATCCGATCGAGATGGTACTATTGCTTCTCGATTGGGTTTAAATCAGATGAGTTTGCCTGCCAGTGGAGAACGGTAAACTCATCCTGGAGATCTTCGAACCATGCACGCGCACTGCCAGCTGCATGACACCTGAAAGTGTCCAGCTTGTAGATGCATGTAAGGAGTGGGTATGGTCTATAAGAACAGATATGCACTTATATATATATATATATCCATAGTGCCTTACACATTGATGAGGGAGGCCAGGATAACATTCAACAGACCATAATGCTGCATCCTCCAGCTTGCACCGATCCGGCAATGATTTCAAGGTGTTTGCTTTCAAAGTTTTCATATCGTATATGCCAATGCCCATTTGTTAAATGGAATATAAAATGTGATTAATCGGAAAATGCTACTTATCACCACTCAATAGACACACAGTTGAGGTATTCGTATGCGAATTCCAGCCATCGTCGCCGATGAACAGCAGTCAGCATAGGTTCATGAACCAGGTGTCTACTTTGGAGGCCCAAAACAAGCAATAATCGCTGAACAGTAATTTGGGAGGCATTGATGGAAGTCCCTTGGTTCATCGGGGGGGGGGACAGTTGCCAAATGATATAACGTCTATTCACCCGAACTCATCTCCACAGCCAAAGTTCACCATTATCATCTATGGGCAATGGTGCACCACATTTGCCACGTCATTTTTTTGACTGAGACATTTTGCCGTGCATGGTTTAATTTTACCTAAACGGCATGCGAACAGTTCTCAAACTTAGCCAAGCCAGAAATGCTTTCACTCTTGGCCTGAAAGCGAATGATCATGTTTTTTTAGACGTTGGATAAATTGCCCCATTTCAACATTTTGCCAATGACTGCAATGTTTTTCGAAGCTTCGATACACCCTTTATATATGCTCAACTGCACTGCGCTGCCACCTGTGATTGGTTATTTAACTTCGATGTTGAAACTGTGAGGTGGTCATATTAATGTGGATGGACCTTGTATTTTTGAGATTGGAAGATTATAACTATGTAAAGTGGTCTAAAAGTCACGCAGACAGGAAATTTTAATTTTAAAATGCTAAGAACGGTGTTTCACATAGTATTTTAAATTTCAGTATTCTTGAAGTAATAACTATATTCTTAAAAATGACCCTTTCTATTCTTATTTTAATGCGAACAGATTTATATTTCGAATTTGTAATGTGATTGTGAAACTAGACAATTAACTGTCACCAAGCTCTTTTGGTTTCGTTCTCTGACTGTGGTGGTGACAAGAGGACAGAATCTATATTCGTTTTCGAGTGAGGAGATGAGTTGTTTTTAATGACGAGGCAGGATAATATATAAATTCCGCATCTGGCAGATGAAAAATAAATTTGAAATGTGTTGAAAACATAAATTAGTGTTTGTGTTTAGTGTATAATAAGTTTCATGCTTAAAAATAATACCATACTTAAAAATCTATAAAAACTCTCTGTAACTAAGCTCTCATAAAAATAGAAACTTTGCAAATACGAACATTTTTTGTATATAAACATTCGAAATTTTTTAAAAGACAAAATTTTTCTCTACGAGTATCTTATCAAAATTTCTAAACTATTAATATTTACAACTTAAAAGTGAAACCCACAGTATCGAGAAAAAAATAATGATTCGTTCTTTTAATTAGCACTAAAATTTAAAGAGGAAAGGACTATTATGCAAATAGTTCAATGAAATGTTTCTCCGTCTTGTAATTTTTTTTCTATTGCTGTTATTATGAAAAATAAAAAATAGATTCATATTCATAGGTAAGAAATACATATATGTTTCGTAACAATAAAACTTACCTATATAAATTTCAAATAAGAAACGTAATATAAAGAATCTGAAATATGTGTATGTCTACGAAAAAACTCATTAAAATGTTATGTTATTGTAATGAACATACTCTGAAATAAAACAAATTTATTTGATATTGCAGAAAGTAAAAATTTGTTGGGGTGAAATAACAGGGATGTGTGTGTGACGCTTCTGATATACTAATACCTATGTATAATTTAAAATCTTGTCATTATAGCAGTTAGTTATTTACCATGTTTGTAAATAAATTGAAGAGTTATAAAAATTATACTTGATAGCAAGAATTACTAAACTGCTATTTGAAATTAATGCAGATGAATAAAAGTTTTTAAATGGAAAAATCAAGTAATTAATTAAAATGTATAAATACTCTTAGAAAAATATTTATTAAAACCAATATATTTATCTGCAGCAAACCGTGTCCTACAAGATTTAATTGATTTAAATCTTGTATAATATAAGCTGACACCTGAAAAAAACTCAAAATAAATTTGGGGTTTCTGCTATTGCAATTCTACTATTGAAAAAAATGCAGAAAACGTATTTTATCACGAGTCTCAAGCTTTACTTATGTAAAATTATAAATGGGCTGAAGAAAATTCAAGAGAGTGAGCACTAGCATACTTGCCTGTACCTAGTCCTTAGTTAAACTCTACTAGTTATAACTGGATGTAAGCTATACCGGGTGGAAATTTTCAAAATTTAGAAAGAGGAACTAAGTAGAAGACCTCATTGGGCCATCTGTCACCCTCAGAATTATAATTTTACTTAGAGGAATTATAATTTCACTTTAAAAGGATCATGACAAACTTAATGTTCCAACACACTTTTTAATGAACTAGACAAATCTTCATTCAATTCGGAATTTGCATTCAATACTATCTAATAATAAGAATGACGCTCTAGCCAATCAGGCCACGTGATCTTAAGCCACTCGGAATTACAGTCGTAGATGATTAGGAAAATGAATTTATTATATGATGAGGCAAAAACTTCTTATATTCGAAAATTTATCTGAAATTTTTTTACGCAAAGATTTATGCTTTATATTGTGCAAGAAGAACACGAATATTATTTGCTGTTTAACTTTTTTTAATTTTAAATATTTACTATATTGACATATTTAAATCACTTTCTTATTGTTTTTTAAACTCAAGAATTGAATAATTTCTTGTATGAAGACACTGTAGTACATTATGAAAAGTTGGAAAAATACGAAACTATGTAAGCTATGAAAGCATGGCTGTCCTACACATGGCAATAGTAAAAATAAAAGAACTTGATTATAGTTTAAATAAACAGAAATTATGCTTATAAAATTTAACATGTTGTGTCATTCCCTTAAAAATCATTTAAAACTTAATTTAAAATCAATTAACTCAAAATATATGAGGCTGGCTCAAGAATGCTTCAGGTTTTAATAGTGTTGTGTCGCGAAGTTCTTGTAAAGTGATTTCGAAGTGAATTCATTGCTAACTTTGTTTGAAAATAAAAGTTTTCCCGGTAGTTTTGATATTATTTTATACGCATTTTGTATTGAAATATTTTATTTTAAGTATGTGTTTATTGCAAACAAACAATAAAATATTAGGATGTTTAGTATCATATATTTATTAAGGAGCTTTCTACTATCTACCCTTCCGATTTTGATTGATTTCAGGTATATAAATCAGTATGCTTGAGTGCTTTCATTTTACTTGATTTTTTTTTTATTTGGAAGTTATACTTGCCATTTTTTAAAAATAAAGTTAAACTATATTTTACGTCAGGTTTTAAGTAATTTCCTTATTTAAATTAGTATGCACATTTTTAAAATTTATCCCGAATACTCTTTTTTTTTTATTTTTGATTAATTCGATATATTTTTTTTTCTTAATCAATTTAACAATTGAATGAAAAATAGGTAAAGTTTACCTTAGGGTACTCCTTAATATTTAAGTTAATTTTTTGGCGTTAAAATCGATGCCAAAATGTTAATAACAAAATAGAAGTTATAAAACTAAGTTAGTTAAATCGCTGAAAATACTAGAGTTACCAGAAATTAAATTTTATCCTCAAATTTTTCATAAAACCAAAAGATATCCTAATCTACACTTTACCGGATAAATAATATTGGGACTTTTTTGCTCATATCATATACTTTTTGCATATATTGTAAAACAAAATTTTTTCGTTGTAATCTTTGTCGGAAAAATGGTTTAAATTATTTCCCAGATTAATAAAATGATTTAAATAATTTTCTATCATTGTTAATTAGCAATAAATTTCATAGTTAAGATAATAATTAATGTATCTTTTTCATAAAATGTTAATCCAAGAAAACACTTTTCCTTCATTAGTATTTTTTAAAAAATTTAATAAGAATTCAACAGTTTTTGATAGTTATCTTTTATCTGCTCTTAATCTTTTACTAAAGTAAATACTTCTCTGTTAATAAAAATATCTATTATAAGGCAAAATAATTAAATGTTAGATAATTATTAATAAAGTTAACTATGTAAAGTGTTTGAAGGTCATTGCTCATATCAATATGTGTTAACTTCAGTTGGAAACTTTTTGTTTATTATGATATTGCAGGCAGATAAAAGAAGATTGCTCAGTTTTTATTGTAAATTCTTTTTTATTAGTGTGACTTTTCATGATTTCGAATTTTCTCATTAATTGATATTATATGAATATATGTAAGTTTAGATTCAAAGAATCACCATTCTATACATTTACTTATATTTCCCAAATTTGATAAAATGTCATGCGACAATACTGGAAGGTAAATTTTATACAAACTTTGAAAATTTGTATCAAAACATGTATTGATAAATGAAACAAGCTTTAATTAAATAATGTTGCTCATTACCATTAAATCAGAAGCCTTAATAATATTGTTTGTTTTGATGATTTTAACTCAAAAGTAATAAATGTTGCTTTTTGGAAAGCATTCTGTGTAATTCCATTCAGCAAGACTCAACCACCAGACAATTGTATAAATAATAATTTAGTTAATATTTTTGTAATTAATTGGACATTTAAGATTTTCTTATAACTTACCATTATCAATGAATTACATGCATCATAAAAATTATTATTTTATATTTTATTTAAATATTAAAATCACTACACAAAATATAGTTCATTTGGATTCACACAATACAAAAAATAATTCATGTATAAAAAAATGTAACTATAAAGCATACAAAATAAAAGAATATAATTTTTATAGTATACTACAAAGCATACATAATAAGCAGCAAAAATGTGTGATTTATAATGCAGATTTTATACTAAAAGCTTTATGGAAAAAAAGTATGAAAAACTTTGTTATTCAAACTTTTTTTCCATATCTTTTGCAATAAATATTCATACCAAATCTTTTATATTAAATATTAAATTCCTCCAATGTTATTTAGAAGGACACTACTGTATTGATCTCTTAGAAAAATTGAAGATATATTTTCAAAATTTTAGATGCTAGAAGATTATTAGAATATTTAGAAATTTTTTTTACAATATTATATGTTAATGTAGCTTTATTCTTCGATAAATAAAATATATGTCAGGAAATTAATTTATCTTTTTTTAAATAATTTATACTATGTTTTATACGATTTCTTGAATTATTTTTGCAAACAATGCTTTCATTGCAAAATCCAACTTTTTGCATTTTATTCTGATTTGTTTCCAATATTGCCGAAATGTTCATAATAACCATAATTTCTGGGTCTATAATATAAAATAAATTTTTTTTAAATACCATTCCCTAGAGATTTTATCTTTAAGAAAAATAAGCTCTTTTTTTAAAAAAACTTTTTTTTTTCAAATTGCTTTAGAAATAATTCTAACAATTTTGAAAAAGTATTACAATATTGATTCACAATTTTTAAAATATTTTTTAATACCTTTAATAACATTTTTATCTATATTTAAAATTTTAAATAAATTGGCTGAAATTTAATTTGGAGAAAATTTATGTTTAACAATACTATCTTATAGATTAAAACTTTTAAAAAAGTTGAGCTTATTAATATAATTATGTTCTAAATTATTTATTTTCATTTAGCTGATTTTGGTATCTTTGATAAAGAATTGCATCCTCATTCACCTTATAAGAATATGCATTGCTCTAGTTGTGCCTCTCTTTCATCTGTAAAACATCCTATGTTTGATGAGTGAGTATTAACTTTTGTATATTTTCTTATTTAATTTTATTTGTAAACATATTTATATGTTTTTCATTTTTTTTAGGGAAGAATCAGAGCAAATGCGTTTAAGAAAATTGCTTCAAGAGAAAATATTAAAAATTGAAAAAGAAAATTTGGTACATATGTTTATATAAAAATTAATTTTAATTTCTTAAATTATAATCAGATATTTAATTTATGGTTGTATTTAACATATGAGTAAATTAAATAACATTTTTTTATGACAGTACATCCAACCCTTAAAATAATTAAAATTTGGATTTTTCAAAAAAAAAAAAATTTTTTTTATTTGTATGTTAATTTAACAGAAGTTTCCCTTTTTTCCAGTTTTATATTTTGCCAAATGAGACATTTCGTATAAAAAAAAAAATAAAGCATGTTTATTTTCTATAAAGATTCTATTTCCTTATGACTGGAAAATTTCTTATAATATTTTCTTATTACAAATTTTATAAATAAATTATTATTATAAAATATTCTATTTCGTTTTATTCTGCAGACAACCATTTTGAAACTTTACTAAGCAGATTTTAGTTAAAGGATATATAAAATAACATTTTAATAAAATTCAAATAATATTCTGGTTTTAACCAATTATATGTATTTTTGAATTTGCTTTGAAACTAGTAAATTCTATGAGGATAAATTGTGTTTCTTGATGCATATTGGATGATGAGGGCAATTACTTCACACCTTTACTTTATTCCGTGTCTGGATGAATTCAAATTTGAAAACTAAGAATTTTAAACTTTCCAAAAGCGAATTGATGGATTTTTTTTTTTTTAAGAAATCATATTTTTCATTAATATAGATATTTCCTTTATTATAACAATTATCAAAAAGTAACTTACATGTTTTTTCATTGTACTAAATATGTAGTTGTATTTTATAAAATATAATTGGATTTTAACTGTTTTTACAAAATTATAATTTTGTAATCAATTTAGCTTGTAATATCTTCCTTCATTTGCTATATCCTCCTTTAATTTCCACTGGAAAGGAGAATAATTAAAAATATCAAGAGTCAAAATGAGTTTAGTTAAAAGGAAAATGGCTGAAAATTGTGCATAATAAGAAAATTAAAGATTAACTACATTTCTTATTTTTGTATTATATATACTGACCTGTGATTTAAAATTTAATTTTCTGAATATATATGTATATATATCTTACTGTCATTGAATGTAAATGCTTTGTAAACACAAATGCCTATTCCATTATTTTACTTCATTTCTGTTGTAAAGCAGTTATGTTCTCTATAAAATTTAATCAGAATGATACTAATGCTGACTGAGCTTGAATAATCTTAGATATTCGATAAAATTCTTATAAAAATTTTAACGCATTAATTTTTTTTAATTAAGATAATTAATTTTTTTTAATAATTTTTAATTATTTTTTAAATTAATTTTTTTTAAATTTCTCTCCTATTATAAATATAAATTTACAGAAAAGTAACTATAATGTTTGATTTTCTAATCTTAAATCAGTGGTATCACTATTCAAAATTATTTATGGTTTATTTACCTTTAAAAATGTAAAATTTATTCTGTCATTTAAAATATGGTTCAATCTAAAAATAACTTTTTGACACATTAGTTAAAAAATTTATTATTATGAAATTAATGCATATTGTCAATAAAACAATTTGCTAATTAATGAAAATTTGAAAAAAATATTGAAGTTGTATAAATTAAAATATATGTCAAAAATAAAAAAAAATAAAAAAATTTTGGAAAGCTAATAATTGTGAGGATGTATATAAAAAAACAATCTCTTGAATTTAAATCAAGAGAGTTGAAATTTTAAGGCATAAAAATATGTTAAAATGTAGCATAAAATATTTTAAAATAAAATTGGCTTCGATTGGGATTGAAATTCTTGTGTCTGTTAGTGACTTAGTGGGTGTGAGTAAAGGGCAGGTTTATCATTCATTTGCTGCTGCATCTATTTTGTTTTCTTTTTTCCTTCTTAATTGTGTGTTTTACACATTTCTTTTAACAAGTTCATTTGCAAATTTTATGTGGTGAAGTTACAAGATTTATCCTGGTCCAAAGACCTCAAATATCTGAAATGAATATTACTATTGTAGAATATTACCATTAATTTAAAAATTCTTGTGTACATTTAAGTTTTATAAATGTTTCAAATTTGTGTTTGATATTTAAGTTGTAGTATATACATTTCAATTTTGTAAAGTTTGAAAGTTGGGGTAATATTCATATTGGACCATATTCAGGGGTGTGCAATCATTGTACGATCTGCAAATTAGCCTAGTTGATCTTAAAACAAGTTGAAATAAATTTTGCATGTATTGTTTTTAATTTATTGCATTAAGATATGAAATTAGTTTTATTATATTTATTAAAGCCTTGACTACATATTGTCCATATTAAATTTATGACAAAATATTTCTTTACTAATTCAACATTTATAAATATTTAAATATGTATGTATTTAATTGTTTATAATACTCAATTGAATAAAATCTGTTTATTTCCATTGTTCAGTGTGTTTAATATACTTATTTTCTCTCAATTTTTAAATGAATATTTTATGTATAAGATTTATTTATAAAGTTTCTTAAGTCTTACCATTCTTTAAGTTTTTAAAATGTATTACATTAATATATAAAATAAATATTTTAATTAAAATATTGAAAATTAAGAATGTGTCTCAATCTGAACTTTCTACTTAGTTTACTGGTAAAATTGTAATTTGTTATTTTATCATAGCATATGCCATAATTTTACCTAAGTTATTTTTTTACTTAAACTACTTGAGTATATTTTCTTTGACAACCTGATATTCTTATTTTTTTAGAGTAAAATATTTATCACTATCAGTTATCTTTATTTCTGAATGATATTGTTGGTAATAAAATATTAAATTGTATTGGAATTAGGAGGCTGTTAAGAAGGAACTCCAAGAAAATTCAAAAAAGACCGATATTCATGATGATCTGAAAAGCAAACAAACTATGAAAAAACTCATTAATAGAAAGGTTAGTTTTTGCCCTTTCTATTAATTTTAAATTTTTGAGTATTTTGTAAAATTCTAAGTATTTTGTATTTATATTACTGTGATAAAACTTTTATGCATTTGTGTATCTTATTATTAGTCAGTTTAAAAATCATTTATTTATTTTAAAATTGTTGGCTAAATTTTGTTTTGTAATTTTCAATATTATGCATGTATAATATTGAAATATTATTGCTTATTATGAATATATATTGCTTATTATATATATTGAAAGACTATGTCAGTTTTTTAGATGTTTTGAATAATTTTAAGAATGCCATATACTTTATTTTTTAATCTGAAGTAAAAGAATTGAACAATGTGTTTAACAGCATTTATCTGTAATTAAACTATATAGATTAAGTACAATTAGAAATTACATACACTTTCATGTTTTTGGAAATTAAATATTTTAAAGAAAGTTTAATGTATCTCTAAAAGAAACAGTGCATACATATTTTATTTTAAAATTATTGCTCTTTTTATCATAAGAAGAAAAACTGAAATTGAACATTATGAAATATTTCTTTTGTAGAGGTGTAGTTCTTTTTAATTGATAATAGAAATAAAACAATGACTATTTCAGCTACATAAATCATGCAATTTATTCATTCTGATCTTATCATAGAGTTATTGTTTTTACCATAGAGTTATTTTTTTTATCTGTTTATTAGAAGTTGTTTTAAAATAATAATTTTATCTATAAATTATTAATTTATTTTAAAATTGCAGGTGAGGCAACTCATTATTTTTCACATTCAAGGATCCCATATTTCATTCTAGCTAATTTTAAACTAATAGAAATGGATGTTGGTCTTCTGCATGCTCATCTATCAGGATTGGTTTTTTGGGAATTTTCTGGGTTTCATCCTATATGTGGCATGTGATAATGACTCACTATCATGAAATTCTCTCGGAATACAAATGTGGTAGTTGTTAAAATGCCTTACAATAAATAAATACCATTGAACCATTAAATATCCATTAATATCCTAAATAGCCATTAATATCCTAAAACTATGTCTGTGACATGGTTCTAAAGCTGGAAATACTGTGTCATTATACAATACTATTAATTAATTTTTGTTCAGCATTTGATAAAAATTAAACAGAGATAAAACATTCTAGCTTAAAATAATGTACATAAAAAATTTGTTTGTGTAATGTTAAAATATATCAAATATTTTGTTTCTGTTACTATTTGATAATTCCATATAATTGCTGATTTTCTTTCCATTTTTAGGTAAAACCAAAGAATTTTAAAGAACTAAAACACTTTCGAATACCATCATCATCTGACAGTAAAAAATTCATTGAAGATCCTGATCAGCCACAGAATTGTTGCAGTTAGTGTTATAATATATCTTTAGACATTCACAGTTAAATATGTAAAGTGAATTTATATATGATAATTTATAGGATTCATCTAGAATGCTTAACATACAATTTTTTGAGTTTTATTTATAATTGGATTATAAAATATAATTTAGGAGATTTAAAAATTATGTATTTATTAAGTTATATCATTTTCATCTTCATTGAAATTATGTCATATTCATATATATGTATTCATTGTTTTATGTACTGTTAAAATAATATAATTATTTTCTGTCATTTAA
Organism: Latrodectus geometricus; assembly: GCA_026290005.1. Taxonomy (NCBI): domain Eukaryota; kingdom Metazoa; phylum Arthropoda; class Arachnida; order Araneae; family Theridiidae; genus Latrodectus; species Latrodectus geometricus. The sequence goes on from JAPDSC010064652.1 coordinate 15,535, forward strand.
GTAAATTTATCCAATCTTATATATACTGTCTTGAGTTAATTTAACATAATATATTAAAACTTAATTGAATTATATTTTTATATTCCGCTGTATCTGTCATAAGAGGGAAATATATGCTACTTTTATTTTATGCTTAACTCGCTCTTTTCTAAATCAATATTAGTTATTGCAAATTTTCTTTAGGCTAGAAGTGAGTAAGTAAGTTAGAAGTGAAATTTAGGTTATGAAGTATTTTACATTTTA
>JAPDSC010064659.1:0-20361 GCA_026290005.1 Latrodectus geometricus
TAAGATATTTGTGCTTACAAATAAAAGAGTTTTTTTATTCAATCATATTTTTGGTCAAACAATAAATTTAAATAAAGTTATTTTAAAATAGTTTCAGAAAGTACTTTATATAACTAATTTATTTTCATCCAGTATGATTTAAACACCTAAATATTTATGTAATACCCAGCAATGAAAAATATTTTAATAATATTTTAATAGGGAAAATAGTTTCATATTTTAATAAAATTGTAGTAGAAACTTAAACTATTAATAACATATGTCATATATTCCTTCCGAGTGTGAATCTTGTATTTTTTGGTTATGATACATTTTCTTTATTCAAATTGTTTCTTAAACAGATTTCAGCATTTAAGGTGAAATATCTATACCTCATTAAAAAAAATTTGGAGTACTAAAATGCAAAAACAATTGTTGAAAATTGCGTTAATCGACATAAATAGCACATAAAAATGAAAACTTTTGAGAATTACTTCTCATTCGTAGTTTATATGATATCACCGAAAATACCTGTCCAAATATTTATTCTTTCATCTCAAAATGCATGACTCATATAATTTTAGAAATAAAGTAATGTTACCATTCTGTTCATCAATTTATTACAGGGTTATCACTTAGTTGCAAGGAAATTCTAAATTTATCAGTAAACTCGCCATTGCAATATTCAATAATAACACCAATCGAAACATTTGTGATAAATCTTAAGCCGTTCTTGTCTGAAATACTTAGTAATCATCATGCTATGCATTACTATGTAGCCCTCTGTTCAAAGTACACTGGTGTGCAAAACTTAAGCAACAGATGGTTTTTCTGCCATAACTCCACAAGAAATCATCTGAGGGACATGGAATTCAAACATGAGACACATCATTTTGTACTTAAAGAATGACGAAAGCATAGTTGCACAAAAAGGAATACAATGCATACAGTATGGAATCAAACAAGCTTTATTGAACTCACAATATCAATGTACAAGATCATCTGTCCAAGAGGAACAATAACAAACAGATGTTCTTTAGTATGAGATATGCTCTCCCCTTACTGCAATGGTTTCTTAGCACCGTCTCCCCATACTCAGTACCAGATTGTCTAGCAGTTCTTGCGATAAGAGTGCCCATTCCTCAAACAGCATCTGCTTCAGTTGCTGCATGTTTCCCGGGGGATGCAATAGTGCCGCAATACGTTTCCCCAAAGCATCCCACACATATTCTATGGGATTTAAATCAGGGGAATACGCATTGTATTCATTTTTTATTTTTGTGCAACTGTGCTTTCGTCATCCTTTAAGTACAAAATAATGTGTCCCATATCTAAATTTCATGTATTTCAGATGATTTCTCGCGGAGTTATGGCTGAAAAACCACCTGTTGCTTAAGTTTTGCACACCAATGAGTTATTACACAAATTATTAATGCACAATAATGTACATTAATGAATCAAAATCCACTTCAATTCTAAATGTCTCATATATGGAAATAAATATTCGATTCTCCTTTACTGCAACAAAAATACACCAATTTTTCATGGATATTATCAATCTAGACAAACTAAGCATAAATCTTCGTGATATTTTGATTAGTTTACAATTGTGTACACAATAGTAAAATAATGGAATGATTAAATTATAGAATCATTCAATGCTTGTTATTGATTTCCTTTTTCAATTCTTCTTAAAATATTGCAAATTTGAAAATCTTACATGAGTCTTCTGAAGATTATGGAACAATTGTATATTACCAATTATCTTTCAGATATATTTGTTATATATGTTGACATTTTCAAAGAATTTTAAAATAATTTTCAAACAGTACTTAATCTACTAAAAGATTATTATTTGAAACGATTTGGTCTATTATTATATATTTTTAGCAAATATACACAAAACTAATTTCCTTCAAAAATGCATTTTTCACACATTTTTAATCAATTATTTTAGAACTGCTTAGCACATTTGAAAGTTTGATCAATTTCAGCATGGGTTTCTTTAATTCAAACTTTGGGAGTTCCGGATAATAGTAAAATGTGTTGCATGCCTAATATTTTCAAATAGGTACATTTATTTCACTTCAAAATGATGAGTTTTTATATTTTCTTTATTTTTCACAAAATGATGAAAAATAGTCCAAATTATTCAAAAGCAATTAAAAATACATTGAAACTATATTTTTTTACTAAATGAAATTTAAAAGATATATTAATTTTCATTATTACACTATAAATTAGATGTGAAAATGGATTTTAAGAAAACACTTTCTCTTGACTTATTGAGAAGTCTTGATTTTACAAAATTATTTAACGAAATTTTATGAAAACATGACATTTTCAAACTGAAAAACAAATTTTTTCAGATTTATTGACTCCATTTGCAATTATTATGTTAATGCAATTATTTATTGAAGATTTAAGAAAGTAAAGAGTTTAGTAACAATTTGGAAGAGCCAAGATCAGTTTTGAAGCTGAAATATGTATCAAATAAACTAATTTCTCAAAATGAGGAAACATTGATTTTTCAACTATCAAAATGTTACCCAATGCGGATACTTTAGAAATTAGAATTGATTAATAAGGAATTAAAGCAATATTTTGCCAAATTGGCTTCGTTTTAAATATCTTATTATTATAAAGTATTTATTAAATGCATACATACATAGATAGAGTACCATTCAAATAAAAAGAATTCAAATTTTTACTTCTTAACTGTCAATAAATCTTGAAAGGCTAAAATTTAAAAAAAATAATATTATTCCAATCTAATAAGAAATTAATTTTCTTTTAAGTAAATACCTGAAATGATTTATGTAAGATCGAAGCAAATTGTACAAATCTGGCTTCAATGAAGCTAAAAAACAATTTTTTTTAATTTCATTTCATTCTTTTAAGGTAATAAAACCTAAAATTATTCAAGTATTTTTAACCCACACACATATAAACAACGCTATAATTCTTTACAAATATATTAAATATTGAATAAAAATACTACATTTTATTCATGATAAATTTTTAATAATTAAAATTCCTTTGACAATTTCATTTGTAACAAGTAAATTATTTATCAAAATTTTTATGCATATTTGTATACAATGTAAGATAATTATTAAAAGAGAAATGGTAAAACACACATACAATGATATCATCTAGACAGCGTTATTCATGATTAATTGTAAAGTACTTATTAATGAAAAAATCACGTTCATTTCAAGGGAATATATATATAGTTTAAAGCAAATGCTTATATCGGAAAACAGAAAACAAAAGGAAACATATTCACATTATGTAAATGTTTGAAAACTTGATCAATTTTCTTCTATATATAATCTTTTCATGTATAGATTTAATCAATACATATAGGTTAACATCTTATAAAAAATAAAGATTTTCAAAAGAAAATATATTTTTTTACGCAGAAAGCAAACAAAAATAAAAAATTGTTTCCTTATAAAATACCCGAGGGAAAACTTAATATGTATAAAAATAGATTTATAATGATGAGAAAGTTCAAGCGAATGTATCTGTTTGCAAGGATATAATTAGATATATTTAAGAACTTTTTTTCGTGCTTTTTTTCTTATTAAAAGTATAGTCTTTACTATAAGATATTTTTTGTCTATTAAAAAAACATATTAATGATTAAGAATAAAAAATAAAACATGTATAATAAAATATAAATATTAAATTTCAAGTTTCAATCTTATTTTACTTGTAAATAATTTTAATAGAAAATACATTTTTGACATTAAATTAGAAATATCATTAATGGGTTTACTTTTTTATAAATTATGAGTCAGAAGAGGAAAATTATTAAGTTTTTACTTTATTAAAATATGTGTTTGTGCGTCTATAAAATGAAAATAAAAAAATTGTAATATTAAATTATATCGTAAACATGTGTCATTGTGAGTAAATTATCTTAATTTTGCCGAAAAATATTTCAATTAAAAAAATATTACTATTTTCCTAAAATTCTAGATACTAGTTTTTTATTGTTTTCTTAAGATATGAATTTGAAATTAATTAAGTATTGCCGCATCTATTGGTAATAATGCAATTTATGTATAATTAGTAATTTGATAGTTGAAATATTCCATTATTAATTTACACATGAAATAATGTAAATATATTTAGTAAATATGTATCTCATGTATCACCACTCAACATATATATTCTCTTTGATTCAAAAGCCTTATAAATATTAAATGGCAATTTATAAATAAATAAAATCTATTTTAGCAAAATATTATACAAAATTTAAAAAGTCACTAAAATATTTAAAAAGTTTGTACTCAAATTTGATTATGTTTTATTGACATTAAATGTGAACTAAAATAGACTGAATACAGGTATTTAATTCATTAGCGCATGTTTTTTTGTATAATATTGTGGCTTAAGAAAGGCTTATTAAAAGTGGAGAATAATACGTGTCTAATTAAGAAAATATGTAGTTCAAAAAATTTTCCCCAACATTTAAAATCATGCAACTACTGAAAATCAACTAAATATTAAAACGAATATAGATTTGATTATAGAGTATGAATGTCACTTTTGTATTAATCTTTAACTTAATTAACTTATATTTAAAGTTTTCCCACATATTTGATAGAAAATAATTAATTAATATTTTCACTCGAGTACGTTTCGACAATTTTAATACCCTCTAAATTCAAAATAGTAAATATTTTATGAAATTTAATCATTACCATGAAATAAAGGAATAATTTAAAAGAAATATCATTAATAAAATTATTAGAAGTTGAATTTAAATGATCTTCAGTATTAGATTTATTAGAACACAATTTCCTGTACTGATTCAGAATGGCTTCATTTTATCACATATTTACAAAAAAAATTGTATTATTAAATTTCGCTTATGAAGAACCACATAACACTTTTAGCAAATTATAACATGATAATATTTATCTCAGCATGATCATTAGTTTATAAGGTGAAAAACGGCATTCAAAATGAAAGAAGTTTTTAATTAAATAGTTTTATCTAAATGATCAATTTAGATAAATAAATAAAAAAGAAATATTATTATTACCGAAATGAAGCAAAAATACTAAACGCAAAAGTTAAAAATCTCCTAAAATTTGTTGTCAAAGATATTTTCAATTTTAATATTAATGTTTTAATGTTCAGATTTTAAATCATAATTTATCTAATTGCATGCCCATAATTAGGGAAAAATGATTTTTATGGTTCAGTACTTAACTAAGTTCATAAAAATAAATCATACAGCACACTAGATACTCTAATAGCTTAAAATTTTAATATCTACAACATTTAGACAAATTTTATCTCGAAGAAGTAAAACAACATTTCCTGAAAATGGGATTAGCAGAAATTAAATTTAGGTATTTATCATACTTCCCATTAACTTCGATATAAAGGATGTCCACTAAAATCCCTTGTAACTATTTAAATTTTGGAACGGCTACTGCTGTTTCTATAAACATGGTGTCTAGGTATTGTAAATCGGATATGTACTACCAAATGAGACTACTCATAGCACCACCTGGTGTAAAACTGAGGAGTTAGCTTTCGTATCTAGAAACGAAATCACATCTTCCCTTTATGTCTTATCTTTTTCGAGATATGAAGGCTAACTCCTCAGTTTTACACCAGATGGCGCTGTTAGTGGTCTCATATTGAGAGCATATCCGATTTATTATACCTAGACATCACGTTTACAAAAATAGCCGCAGCCATTCCGAAATTAAGAGGGTGACAAGGGACTTTGGTGGGTCCTGTATACACAAGCTATCTACTAATAAACATTTGAACATTTACGCAAATAATGATACCTGTTCTACTCATCTATGCCAAGTTTTCTGTTATTAAATATCATGCAGGAAACAGTACTGCCATTAGTAGCAGGGAAGATGCCATGAAATTCAGAGCGTCTGATTGCAAGAGAAGCGCAGTTATCAGAGATCACGAAAGCCGATCCTTAAAAGGCATATGCAGGGAATTAACATTCAAAAGTCGTTTTTTTGAAAAGTAGTTTTAAAAATAAGATAGGAAAACTGTGTGGTGGTATTCGGAATGGCTTTCGACCTACGATACTATGAGATGGAGACAAACAAGCGCTGTCCAAAGACATTCGGAAAAACTGAACCAAACTTTAAAAATTATAAAAATCATCAAGGTATGTTTTTTTTAACCATCAATCGAACTTAAGCACATTTGCTTGATTTTTAAAGTTGTGGTGCCACTCATAACCTCTTTATCATAAAAAATCATAAAAAATAATGTACGGTTGAGGTCACGTTAAAAAGGGATCGTAGATGAGTGGAAATACCTTATGTAGAATGAGAAATCCAGGTTCAAGCTCTACCAGCTAGAGGATAGATTCTCGGTTTGGCATACGTCTAGAGAAAGCCATTTTCAGAATGAATTTTGTTCACAATAAAGTTGGGTGGAGTCGGAATTACAGCCTGGGAGTGTTTTTCGTGGTATGGCGACCTTGGTCTCAATTCATATTAGGCTCAAAGCAGACATTTACTACATTATTATTCACAACAATATGATTCCTATGCAGAGATAATTTAAGGGGTTGGATCACTGTTATTTACAGGATCCCTACCCAATTTGTCATGTTGCGACATGTATTTTAGATTGGAATGTAAAAATAGGTTGAACTGACTTTTCTAGAACCAAAACATGAATCCTACAAATACATTTCGAAGAGTTGGATTACGGAGTTAAGGGGTGTAGCAACCGTCTAAAACCAAAAAAAGAGTTTACATGTCTTTTCGAAGCCGAGTAGAAAAAAGACCACAATATATCATCCAAAACGCTTGTAGAAAATATGCTCAAAAGGTTAAAACTGTAACTGCCTCACGTGGAGGTTTTACCAACTATTAAATATGAATGAATTTTATTTTATTACAGAAGCCCAAATACTTAATGTTAGAAAAATTATATATGCCTAGAAGTTATATTGATACACGCACACATACACACAATAAGATCAATATCCTACACATTTTTTTTTTTTAATAAGTGGTTTCTTCCTCCCAATTCAAGAATGAAAAATCATTGCTACAATTTAGCAGCATGGCAATTAATTGCGTATAAAATAAGGAATTGAAGTATTTTTCTTCTTAATAACAAAAGAAGATTCAAAATATGTAATTAGCAATATACACGTGGAGAATTTTAATTCTCTTCATTATAATTTTTTTTCGCATTAAAATATACATTACAGATATTCTTGAAACTTTTATATAACAATAGATTTAAAACTTGATTTAATTGATTAAATATATCGATATACATGCACATCAATTTGATATTAAGTCTATGCAATTTGATAATAAGACACACAATTTGCATTTTTGAAATCTTAGAATAAATAATTTTTATGGAGAAAATTATAAATTCTGTAATATTTCAAAAATTTTCCAAATAAATAATGTCTATTCAATTAACTTTTGGAACACTAATTAAAGGCAATCATTTAATATTTAAATAAAAACTTTAAATTAGCTTTATTATTCTTCAAAATAAAGAAAAGTAAACTTGGATAACATATTAGGAAATGAAAATTTGGTTTTCATTTGTTAAAGTATTAAAAATAATACTATGCTATTTGACATTAATTTATTTAGAGTAAAAAATAATGAAATAATAATTCATAAGACCTTAAAAATTAAAATGAATAATTGTGATACATAAGAATTAGAAATTTAAAAATTGAGTAAAACAATTTTCATTAAAAGCTATATATTAAATATTAATTTATTCAAATACAAATATGTAACCAGAAACTATAAAAAGCAATTTTTTAAGCAATAAATTTTAAAACCTTGTAATTTTTTAAACTTAGTGTTAAATTTAATTACTGAGCCAAAATTAAGGTATTTGTATTTATAATGACAACACTAAATATATATTTTTTAATATTGTTTCTTCATTTTAGAAATTTAATATAAATGTATGCATTTTTTAAATAAATTGTCATTAGCAGTTATGAAAGTCTAAATAATTCTCAAATTATGAAAGATTAAATGTTTCTTTGAATATTTAAAAAAAGCTTTCTGTTCTTGCTAGATTACAAATATTTTATTGTTAATTCAATTACATACATAAGATGAATAATTAATGAAGCTAGAAAATAATTTAGTTTAAAAATATTATTTTAAGAAATTGCACTAAAACAGGGTTGACACCATGTTAACTTCTTGAAAAAAAATTATTAAATTTATTAATAATTTTTTATAATTCTTAATTTAGAATAGCATAGTATTTTAATATAGTTTTCTAATATTTTCTTCTTCAAAAGAGTTATGTGCATTTTAAATTTTCACTGTCAATTTTTGACATAATTATTTACCTACATACTTATGAATGCATATGAATTTATGAAAAAGTGTGCTGGTGACAGACCAGTTATTTCACTTACAACATACAAAGATGGTATTATGTTTTAGCAAATAACACTATTTAAAATTTTATTATTGTGTATTTTTCACCTTATCGTTAAGTAATTATCAATTAGTTACAAATTTTTTGCTTTGAGGAATGCAACTCCTCATTTGGACATGAAATTAGAACTTTATTATAAAGTAAACCAGGAAATTTTCACCCAATCCAATTTAAGATTCTGTAAAAATTCTACTCTAAAAAATGGTTTCTTGTCCCTACATTTCTCCTGATGTATTATTAAAGATATTTAACTGTTATAAGGTCAGATGTCCTACTAATTAATTTCAAAATTGTATTTACTTACTTGTAAATCATTTTCCTACTATTTTAGAGCTGTGTTTGAAATCATCATCCTGCTGCATGGCATTCGAAAGATGCCTGTAATTTTCTGAAACCATTTCTGAGTCATTCCATCCTTAGACCACTTCTAATCTAATTCCTCCGTTCATTGATAAGACTTGGAATCCTTTTTTATGTCTTTTGGACAAGGAGTATCACCTAGGCCATTACTTATGAAACTTAGTAAATTTGAGTGCATAGCTCCAAAGGATCTTCCAATACTTTGTTCATGTTTCGTGCTCTTTAATAAATTTTAATTGGAGCTTCCAACTAATCATTAATAATATTAAATAAGTTATCCCAAATTTTGAGTGTATATATATATATATATATATATATATATATATACACTCGTAAAATAGTACATTCTTATTTATCAATTAACAGAAAATAGCAAAGCTTATAAATTATAATTTACATATAATAGCATTGATTAAAAAAATCATCATTTTTAGCCAATCTAAGAACATGTTTCTTTTCTATCGGAAAAAATGAAAACGGTAATTATTTAAAAAGTAAAAAATTTGAACTGGGTAATATATGACATTTTCTAAAAAATTTTCTTAAATTATCTTAATTAGTTTATAAGTTTAAATATAACTTCAACTATATATCGTATGTTAATTTAAAAGTTATTTGAAATTCTATTAATAATTGTTTCAAAAATTCATTGATGAAATTAAATGTTAAATAATACCGAGGTCTTGATATTTAAATTTTAAATATATTACAGAATACTAAGCATGATGAATAAATTGATTACACTTTTACAGAAAACTTTTATTCATACATCTGATCATAAATTATATTTTGCAGTATATTTGAATACTTTTCATTTAAAGTCAATATGTTATGTATTATAAATTATGTTTAGAAAGTATTTAATTTAAAACTAATCATTTTAACATTTGTTAGAAATTTAAAATAAAAGGCATTAAAATGCATTATTTTTTTATTAATTTCAAAGTTATTTCGCATAAAAACTTAATTTAGAAATAAAATTCTCAAACTAGTTATTGCACACTTGTATGTGCATGGAATTATAATTTTATGATGAAATATATATACATTCATGTAACTTTATAGAAAACGAAATGAAATGACACTTCTTAAACAACATTAGCATTTTTGTCAGAGAAACACAGTTTAAATAAATTTTAAACAATAAATTGACACTAATTTTGCATTGAAATGATTGAAATAAATTGGGTTGCTTTACAGAATATTACTTTATCGAAGTAAAGAAAATCAGAACTAGAAAACAGATCAAAGGGAAGCGAATAAAAGAAATAATAAGGAAAGATAGAGTTTAATTCATGAACTCTATAAAGATGTAACTTTTATCTATTTCAGACCTATGTTATGCAAGAAAATTTCTGAATTAATAAAAGGAAATGTATAAGAATGGATTTCTAAGTCCTTTTGATATCATTTTTTAAAAATAAAATCAAAAGGAATCGTTTGATAACATTACATATAAATGAGACATTCCTTGTTAGATTTGTTAAGTAACTCTCAAGAGGATTAATTTCTCAGGATATTACCAAGATATTTTATCTTTTCTTAAAAGCTGAGAAATTCTTTTTAAAAAACTGTTTTATAGAAAATTCTGTGTATCAAAATTAAAGGAATGAATTCGTGATTGAAGGTAGTAAATAAAATTTAATTCCATGTACCCTTTAAAACTACCAATATTCGTTAAGTATCAGGTTATTTATTTGTGCATGTGTTTCTTGTGTACCGAACATTTTAAATATACAAATATGGCGTTGAGTTATAATTTTGTCTTATGATAGAGTTTCACTTATACATTAAAGTTATCATTATTTAATTAGCTACCTTTTGTTTAATTTATACACACAACATATGACAGAAGGGTTATCGTGACCTTCTGGCACAACAGATACAATAATATGAAATAGCATAAATCTCAATCCCTTTAGGCTATCGTTCGCAATTATAAAAGTTAGAAAATATGTTGGTAATTTTTCTTATCCTTACACGAGGCATCCCAATAACTTTTCACCAGGTAACAATGCAATATGTGATTGATAGCCATGAAGTGGACAGTGATTTAAAATTATTTATCTGAAAAGTATTAATTATAAAAGTAGAAAATAACAAAAATTAAAAGTGGAAAATCTAGGAAAACTGTTAACTTAAAAATAACTCCTTATGGTACATTCAGGTGAACTTTTTAAATAAATTAATCAATATAAAAATATTATAATAATATCCTCTAAAATACAATGAAAAGTTGAAAAAGAAATTTAAATTAATGAAATATAGTTTAAATATGGAATGCTTGTAAAAAAATAATTAATACGTGTTATTTTTTTAATTTTTATTAAAAGTTTAAACATTAATCAATGAGAAATCAGACAAGATGCAACCTCTAAATCAAATTAAATATTAATATTATGTGAAAAAAACTGGTTCTTCAAAATATTTAATTAATTAACACACCTTTTACCAAAATCTAGCCTAATGCATAATTTTTACATATCGGAATTTAATTAAACTTAACACAGTTGTTAGACAATTTATTGAATGAAATAAAAACGTTCACGTGAAACAATTTATTTAGATTTATTCAAAAAATGATATTTTAAATCTTATTTAAGTACTTTTAATGGTTACTTAATGAAAACAATCAATATTTAACATTTAAATATCATATTTTTATATATTACGTAGTATGTAAAACTGTGAATAAATAATTTTGTTTGCAATAACTTACAAAAAATGCAAGCGATGCGAATTATTTTTAAAATGTCAGAAACACGATAACGTTTTTGTTAGAAAGTTTAATTTATTTTCAGAAGCTCGTTATTTTTGATTTTAAAAGTCTTTTCATGTAAAACCTTATTATTCTCGGCTTAAATGAGGACACACATGCCACTAACATATGTTTACTTGTAAAAATAAAGAACTATGAGATCTGCTTTAAATTTTGACATATTGACTAAAAGTGCAGCAATCATGCAGAAATAAATAATTGCTTCACAATTTACTAAATATCCAAAAGTGAAAGGAAAATAAATTACTCTTTTTTAAAATTACTAACATTTCATATTATTCTAGTTTAAATAACTTTTGTAATACAAACGCATATTTAAGTCCTGCAGAAATAGTGTTTTAAGTAATTAATAAATAAAAGATTATGCATATAAAAATGTAATTAAAATAAATTATGAATGTATACTTTTGAAATAGCTACGTAAAATCTGATTTTTTTATATTTTTTTATTAGGAATGTAGTGGTTTTTCTCTTGTATTATTAAAATATTCCCAAAATTAAATATAAATAGGAATTTATTTATGAATAGCATCTATACAAACATAAGTTTATAACTATTCAAAACATAATTTAATAGCATAATATGCAGGTTCATTTAGCATACACAAGCAGAAAACCCACAGATTCAGTCTTAATATCCTGAAGTATCATTTGATAAGGAGGACATTGTGACTAATTTTATTTTCCATAGCCATATTTGATTTACACGATAGATCTTTGGTTAGGTCACCTGGAAGAAACGAAGGTCGTTTTTATGCACCTGAGCTCGCCATCATAACTGTGGACGGAAAAACATAGTCATGGCATAACTTCTACAATGAAAAAAAGCAGGACTATAGCACTAGAACACATTGCAAAGACACACCGTTCATTGACGCCCTCCAATAACCATTAATATTTCTATACGGAGAGGACGTATACCCTCCTATTGCATAGAAAGATTGAGACATGTTCATGAACACACTCAAGACCACATAACCTACGTAAGAAAATATGTGAATAACCTAACCTCTTCATAACATCTACATACAACTCATTGTTGTCTGAAATCAAAGAACTAAGATACGAACAAAACCCCATGGATCTATATAATATAATAACCGGAATATTTTGACAAAAACAAATGATGTTAAAGTCATCACAAAATACCATATCCTTAGAACCGGTAAATGCTGAATGTACACAAATGAATGGCTAAACCAAGGGCTGTCTCACTCACACAATCCAAGATGGCTGCACTACAGAATTTATCTTACGGATATTGATAAAATTATACAAGATGAATTTTCCAATCTACGAGAAGCTGTACGACGTAGTAAAAATCAGGATTCACGGTTCATGAGGACTATTAAATCATAATTTGCCATGTATAAATGAGGAAAAATGTACAAAAATTCCTCAAAAATTATACTTAGATTACACACAAGCAGAAGATGATAACTATCCCAAATATAGAAGATGTTCCCCTTAACAAATTGACTTCAAAGCCAAAATATGAATACGAGGCAAAAATGAACTAGAAATAGATAGACAATAAATATTACCGGATCACCCACTTCTTTCCAAACAGCTCCTAGCACAAATAAGCGTAGAATACAACAATGTGTTATGTCTCTAAGTATGTGAACAACAGCAGTGAAGGGCATTGCTGTACTTCAAATATAGCTAAAGACAGCAAAGAACAAAATAGAAATGATGAATTCTTATGTACCAAATTAGAAGATACATCAACAGTAATAAAGTACCATGGTAGATATTCGGTTATCTTATATTTGAGCATAAACTAACTGTGCAACATCTAGCAATATATTTAGAGATTGGACAGAGAGACTGTTTCCCAAAAAGTACTGTCATAAAAATTATAAGTGAACCACCTAAGAACACAGTTTTTTCCAAATGTGCCTATGAGCGAAAACATTATAATATGTGAATGTCCCTACCTATTATACACTATTATAAGAGTAACACAAGATAGAGTCATTCAAAGAGGAAAACAAGGAATTCCAGTAAAGGATCATTCAGAAATAATGAAAGATAATGCACTAGGCCAAGTATACACGGTACATCCGAATAATGCCGAATGTTTCTATATCTGGCTGTTGTTACCCAAAATACAGGGATCAAAATTTTCACAAATCTAAGGACTATTGACAGTTACCAGTGGTGTACTGAGAAGCGTCAACGCTTAGAACTGCTAGAAAACATAAATTCCTAAGTATTAACACTACAAGAAGACTCCCACATACTCTCAGCTGAGCAAGTTATTTGCCATAATTCTAACAGCATGTAACACATTGAATCCAAAAAGCTATGGGATTCCTTTAAAGAGAGTATGAGTCATGACATACTGTACCAAATCTGACAAGCTAATCTAGAACTGGCCATTGAATTCAACGACAACTTCAATGAAACTCTCTTTCGTCTAGAAGATAAATGTTTAGCAATAAAAAAACCACAACTAATTACAACTTGGTTACCAGCACCACAATAAGATCCTTTCAGAGTTCTAAACTTCGATATTACACAAGAAAAAAATTGCTACATTAAAGAACTATTTTAATATATTACTCACAACAAACCACTTCTTAATGAGAATTAAAGAAACATGTATAACGTTACATACAGTTAGAGCGACTAACAAATAATATGACAGTTAAACTACTGAAAGACTAAACAACAACACATTTTGCTCATTAACTTTTACAAATAGGTGAAGGCACATATTTTTCTGACCAAACGAGCGATCTCATTGAACTCAACAATGAATTTTGCAACATAGCAAATACTGAGAACGATCTCTTAGACCAAATTTATCGAAACAAATGTTCATAACTATACCAATAAGTCAGAGGGAAGACTTAGCAACTAAACATAACACTGTCGAGGATATCAACTTTAATATTCAAAAGAAAATCTTTGGTGAAGAGCGAATATACAAATCGATTGATACGATGATAAACATTACAGAAAGTATCAATTTCACTACAGAATTTCAAATTCTTTGCTAGTACACAACCCTTACACTGCTTTAAACTGAAAATTGAACTTCGGATCATATTACTCAGATCATATTACCTCGATAATTCACCAAAACTATGTAATGGAGTGAAGATGATTATCTAACAACTATTGAATAACATCATCGCATCTGAACTTATAATTGGATAGGACAATGGGCACACAGTACTTATCCCTAAAATACCGCTAATCTTCACTGAACAGCCAGTTTTGCAGTTTAAACTATGAGATAAATTTATATTATATATATTTTCAATATTATTAATAATTTTTGAAAAATAACAATTTAATTTGTTTCCTCAACGGCATATTAAAATAAGTTTTCAGCTAATAAACTGTCGATTTTTATGTCAAATTTCAAAATTTCCTTCTAGATAAATAAAATTACTATACATTTAATTCTATGAAATTGGAATTAGCTTCTTATCCTTTACAACTTTTGCATTACAGTTTTTTTTTTTTTTTTTTTTTTGAAACGGTCTTATGATACGTGTTTTGTTATTCGTAAAATTCTATTAAAGCTATTTCATGTATACATTTAATTTTTTTCACAAAAATGAATTTTTTTTAGATGATTGTTGTCGGAAGAGTTTTAACATATTAAAATGACTCTTAGAATTACAAAGCAGTATTCGAGAAGCAATTTATACAAATCGTTATTACACTGCCAATAAAGAGAACATATCACAAGTTTTTACTTTTTATTCTCGAAAACATACTCTTTAAAATGAACGTGTATTGAGATAAAAGAGATATGCTTAAGGATTAATTTCGGAAAATGACATAAATTTTATTGCTTAATGGTTGCAGCGATGTAAGAAAAAAGGTTTTTTTTAGTTTTTATGTGATCTGTTAAACATAGATGTAGTAAAAAGTTAAATTTACATTTTTTAGAAAAGCTAAAGATTATTTAAATTCACTCTTTGAAAAAAGCAATTTGAATTTACAATTTTCCTTTCCACAAATCCAATTTAAGTATTACGAAAATATTATTTTTGTTGTTCTAATGAGATGATTAAAAAGAAAAAGAAAAGAAAAGAAATAAATGTATATTTGCATTGTGATTATAACGCTGAAATCGTTTCCATTTCTGAAAACATAACAATTCAAACTATAAATTTTCATAGCTATAGTTGTTTTCATAAAAACAATAGTTTTTCTTATAGGACTGAATGTTCAATTCAAAATAGTGAACATTTTTACGTTACTAGTTAGAAGTAATTTATTTTTTTAAAATTTATTTTGTTTAACTATACTGAAATTCTAATAATCCAAAATGCATGTAATCCCATTTAGGAGATTACATTCGTTAATTAGTTTACCTACTCAATAGCTGATTTTAAATAAAATGATTATACTTCAATCTTGAATTCGATTAAAATACTTTATTTTAAAATTAAACTGAAAATAAAAATTTCAAAACTTGAAAACATTTCCTAATTTTTTGCTGCAAACCCTTAAAGATTATTTTCAAGACCTCCATCATTTTATAAGCTCTTAAATATACATTAATGATTAAAAGAAAAGTTTTGATATTTTATTTTTGAAACAATAAATGTGCATGGAATGCATATGAAAGGGTGCAACAATTTTATGCGACACCATTAAAACATATTAAATGAAGCAACAATATTTCTTAAATTCTACCAATTGCTTACGTATCATGTGGCATAGTCTACAGTATATTACACATATGCAATTTGTATGCAATCAATAAGATTTATAAATTTATAATTAAATCTTATTGATTGTGCTGATCATTAAATAAAACGAAGCACTTATGATACAGTTCCAAAATAAATGTTTTTAAACATGCCTTAATGATTTTTAAATTTAAAACTTTCAAGCTATCTTATATTAAAATTATATAATAAAATACACAGTTAAAAATTTTACAATATTATGAAATTTTCTATTTGTTATTTAATTTAAGTAAAGTTTACACAATGCCCAATTTCAAAAAATGAAATGTGGAAATAAACAACTCATTTTTCAGTAAAATGTCATTATAATATGAATGAAACTAAAAGTACATTAAATGGTATTTTTAAGCTATTTTTATGCGTTTTTATAGATATTACTTTTTTTTTGAAGTTATACATCTCCAAAAATTGTTTTAACAAATTATAAAACTATATTTTCTAGATTTTGGTCAATATGTTATTAATTATATTGTCTCATGAAAGTAATAATTGTATTTATTCCAATTAGAAGTTAAAATTAACGCATTTAAAATTATAAATAATTTTATACGAAAGTTGTTGGTGTAAATGATTAAGTTTAATTAAAGAATTCAAAGTGAGAAATACACTCATGGCGTAGTTTAGATTTATTCAATTTAGGTATTTTACAAAAGATTATAATTCAAAATTTTTCTTCCAATGCGCACTCGATGTTATGATCTTTTTCTTATAAACGTGTTATTTGTCTTGATTTTTTCAAAATTTGATGTTTAAATTTTATACAAATAAACATAATATGAGTATTGTGTTAATTTTCTTTCTCATCATTATAGCATACGCATTACTGAAAAATATTAAGAAAGAAACTGTGATATTATAAGTTTATACATCTCCAGTTTTTAACACAATAAAAGGGAATATTTTTGAAATTGATGGAAATAAAAGGAAAAAAGTAACTTTTTATTCATAATATGCTTTCATAAGTTAATGCGTAAATTAACAACAATTGTCATTTCATTATTTAAACCATATAACACCTCAAAATAGTTATGTACACAATTTTACTCTGCAAATCAATAGATTTTAAAATTAAAATTAATGATTAGTCTGAAATCTGAAACGAAACTTTTATCTGAAATTCAACAAATATTCTAAACTTACATTACTTTACTGGGGAAGTGTATGCATACCATATACTAACAATTCCTTCATTTATTTAAACTTCCTTGACAGCAGCACTGTACTTGACAAACTTTGTAGAGTCTACTCGATATAGGAGATAAATCTACCGAAAACGCAAATGTCTCACTCTTTAGACATGGCACCTGCTCCTTCACCCTTCGTTTGAGATGTCTGAACAAACGAAATTCGATCGTCGAGGGAGTTGGTGGGTGGAAACATCGTCCAGACAGGGGAGTGTTTCCAAAGATCTCATTAGTTACGTTAACTCGATTATACCTGTCCTCCCCTTGTCACGTACTACTTGAAAAGACAAGAAGATTGTTCCAAAGAGCAGAAGTAAAATTTACAAATATGGATGATTTCCAATAAAATGCGAAGATGGAAATTAAGTTCATTTTTAACATCAAGATTATTTCATAAAGTTCTATTGCTCTTAAAGCTTCTAATCAGTTTGACAGAGTATAAGGTTCACTTTTCCTAATGTGTAAGGTTTCTCCAAATATTTGATTTATTAGAAATTCTAATTGTTATTAGAGAAATATGCTTATAATAAATATGCTTATTATAATAATGAAGTGCCCATCATTTCATAGAAGAATAATATGATTAAGAATAATAGAAGATGATTAAGAATAATAATAATATGATTAAGAATAATATGATTAAGAATAATAATAATAGAAGAATAATATATATGGTTTTAAATATAAAATATTTAATATAATTTTATTTTGTATTTTTATAAACTCTCTTTAAGAGTTTTGAATTCTCAGACATTTCAATGCTTATTTTGAGTAAAAATTCATTAAATTTGTATCGTTACGTTTGAAATAATAGAATGTTATTAAATTATACCAACAATATTAAAGCTAAATCGTATAATGATTAATACAATTATTTTTTATGTTTCATTGATTAATTATTTTAAACTATTCAAACTATTTAAATGCATTTAATGATATAATAATATAATGCACAAACATTTGGAAATTAATGCAACATTTCATTATGAACTTTTACTTAGATAAAAATTAATGCAGTTTAGATTTCCTCTGCAATCTGGAAAGTAATTTTCTGACTGATATATTTGAATAAATTTATTATATAATTAATCATAAGTTATGAGTATTGTTTTAACTAGTTCTAAATGTTGGAGTAAATTAATTTTTAAATGTAATTTATGATTTTTTTCTAGTTGCTTAGTATGGCCAAAATATTCCCCAGATGCGATATTTCAAATAATTTCATCTAGAAATCAAAATCTTCTTTTCTACTAAATACTATCTCCAAATTATGTTCTTCTAATGACTCACAGCCCACAGTTCTTCCACACACTAGGCCAAGGCCTTCCTCAGAAATTTCTTCGATTTCGTTTTCCTCTTCGCCAGGGCACTCCAATTCTTAATATTGGTTCCCATTGATTTGTACTTGACAATCTTGAGTATCATGGTGTTGACATTCATATGACAGATGTGATCGGCAAACGTTATACAATAATTTTTTATGTGTTTAATTGTATCAACATATATCCAGTATAACTCCTTGTATCTATATTGTTATACACCTTCAATATTTGCTACATTCATAACCTTTTCAATATCTTTATTTGGAAGATTACTAACGGAGTTTACAGTCAACTCGTCAAGGCCAAGATTTCGAAATCATGAATATGGGTCTAATAATAGTTTATATTGGAATGTATTTTAGTTTTTTACTAATTTTGAAAAGTAGAAACTAATTCGTTAAAACAACGATTAGAAGAAAATGTACTTCAATAGCTCAAAATATCCAAATTTCCCTAGATACTTACATTTGCGCCAAGGTATTCGAAGCTGTCAAAAAGTTAAAATTTGTAACATTCATTTTTAAGAAATTTTAATTTGACAGTCAGAATTGTCATTAGCATGTATTTACTTTTGCCCTCATTATCACAGAAGTACCTTTTAGCTGCTGATCCTTTGGTAACAGTTAATGCTTCAAATAAGGTCTTTTTAGTTTCATCAATCAAAACTATATTGTCAACATAGGTATGAATTGAGACTTATTTAGTAAAAATAATTTCTATAGTATTAATTCCAGAATCTCGAATAGTTCCATCTAAGATTATTTTGAAAAGAAAGAAACAAGGGTCTGTTTCCACCATTTCTGATTTCTATATAATTCTTCAATTATTCGTCGTCTGATTTCCAAATAATCTAGATAATGTTATTTAAGTTAAATTATGATTAATAAAAAATTATGTTTAAGATTAATTTTATTAGTCTGGTTAAATTCTCTGGGACACTCAGATAATCAAAAATTCTAAAGAACATTTGTTGATCTGTGATCATATTCATACCAGTTTTAGTATTCATTGAAAATTTGGCACAAGTTAAATATTGATTCACAGGAGGATTTCCCCCTCTTGAGAAAACATTGAGGTTTCCCAACTATGTTTTAATAAAATGTGATAATTTGTCAAATAAAATTGTCTAGAAAACTTTATATATTACATTCAACAGGCTGATACTGCAATTAAATGAGCAGATTGTAGGATCTCATATTTTATAAATTGGGCATAAAATGGCAAAAGTCTGATTCTAATGTAACGTTTCATCTTACAAGATAGACGAGATAATTACATGTTATGCGTCAGTTATATGAGGACCTCATTTCTTCAAGAACACTCAACTGAAATGTGATCAGGATTTGCCACAGTATTTGGTATAAATTGTTTGATAGCTTTTTTCAACGATTCAAGCGAGAATGAAAGTAATTGATTCCTTGCTGAGTCTGAATAATAAACTAATGAATTCGTTCTGGCAGGTGACCAATATCAAAAATGTCACTTAATTATTCTATTTATGTTTTTATAATACTAACAGAGTTATTAAAAAATTTTCTACTACAGAGGTTGATTCTAGATTTAAAGAT
>JAPDSC010064661.1:0-13570 GCA_026290005.1 Latrodectus geometricus
AAAAATAAATAAATCTAAGCCCATAAATTACGATATATTTTCTTTACAAAATGTATTTTTCTATGTACATTTTAATCAATCCCACCAAAATTCGTGAACTATCATTTGTAAGACACTGTACGCAAATTAGTTGAAAATATAGAAACTCATATTCAGGCTTTTAATTGAATATCATCATCTATAAACCATTTGTAGTATTTTGATTTCAATTGTGTTACATTTATTAGCTATAAATATGTTATATTATTAGATATTTAAGCTGTTATATTTGATAGAACACTTCGTAACTTTCCTTATGCGCAATTCATTTCAGTAATATTGAAACTAATTTTATTTTCCCCCATTGATTGCAGTCACTATTTAATTTTATTCCACATTGTTAATGAAATTTCTTTAAAATATACAATATATTTATTGAAATATCAAAGGACATCAAAATTATTTACATATTCTATGTAAACTACCCGGTATTACAGATACAGATGAAATACAATTTCTATGGAAACCTCATTTCCAACGTAATGGTTCACTAGCTTTTCTTTGCATTACGTAAGAATTAAAATATATTCTGGTTTATTTTTTTTCTAAGTAATCATTCCTGCAAAAATAAATGATCTGATTAACCATCAGATCTAGTACCATTTTTCATAATGATTTGCTACCAAAGAATGAATTACTAACAAAGATGCCAAATCAGCAGAAAAAGTTATGTTTTTTTTCTGCAATCAACAATATTTGCTAGACGAGGAAACCCCAATATTCAGTCTTAACAGAAAAAAAAAATGTTGATAGAAGCAAAATGATAAAACAAAAGGAATAGTCTCTTGGGAACCCTATAAATGGGCAGTAGAATATAAGAAAGTATTTTCACATTTGATAAGTTGTTTATTTTTCTGAATAAATTATATTTTGCTTATTACATTTCTTAGAAAGAAGCAAATAAAAAATAAGATTTTATAAAATGTTAAAAATTGTTGGTTAGCACAATGGGTTAAAATGTATTTATATTATTTGAAAAAAATTATAAATAGTTTTTTAAAAATTATAAATTGTAATCCATTGGCTATTGTGCAATATAAGTTGCAATAGAAAATAAAATATATCGTTTATGTGTAAACACTGATATTTTTAACTAAGTACAATGTACAAAAGAAATTAATATTTAAAATATTTGCACTAATTGAAAGAAAATGTATTCAAACACATTTGAGAGTCTCACAGTATGAACTTTGAAAAATTTTATACTATGTAAAAAAATCATCTCTTGGTTTTATGGCAAGATAGATATAAATAAAACAATTTTGAATGCATTTTTAATTAATACAAGATAGAACAATAAAGTATTCCCAATTTTGCTTATAACTTATCTTTATCTTT
Source organism: Latrodectus geometricus (assembly GCA_026290005.1). Taxonomy (NCBI): domain Eukaryota; kingdom Metazoa; phylum Arthropoda; class Arachnida; order Araneae; family Theridiidae; genus Latrodectus; species Latrodectus geometricus. The sequence continues at coordinate 1,378 of JAPDSC010064661.1, forward strand.
GATTTTAAAATTTGGAAAATAAATTTTCCAGCAATTATGAAAATAAATTATGATATCTTTTTGTAGTATATTATAAATACAAACTAAATATTTTTTTAAAATTTTTTGAACATACAAGGTAATTGGGCTAAGAAAACATTAAGAGAAATATTTGTGAATTGATTTAAATAAATTAGAAAATAAACTCCGATAATAGCACTATTGTGATTTAATTATATTAAGAAATAAATTCTTCAAATAGTGTTCTCAAACATAAACAAACAATTTAAAACATATTTAAATAATGAATGAATAAATATGGCTGCTCTTTTAATTCATCAAATCATTTATTAAATTAAATGGAAAATAATATATTTTAATCCAATTAATAAAACATTCAGTAAGCAATTATTTTTGAATAAATTAAAGAAGAATTTTTCATAAGTTTATAGCATGTCTTAATTGCTCGTTTGCTTTCTTCCTTCATTGTTATGCATATTATCAACTTAATGTGATTTTCCAAAAGGTACTTATTACATTATAATTAATTTGATAATATAATTAAAATAAGTGAGTCTAATTATAAACATGATTGAAAAATAATTTTTAAAAGCTGGAAAAATTTAACACACATGTTGAAAGTTATTGGATAGTATTTAAAATTAAATTTAAATTGAATAACCATTTATAACATTGCTTAAAATTAATTTTAATTAAATTTTAAATGTTAAAGCACATTCATAAACATTGATTAATAATAAGAATTGTTCTATCATAAAAAAATACTGTTGTATTTCTTATATAAACAAAGGTAAATGACTGGTTACATGAAGTGCGTTTGATTCAGCGCATAATAAAATATTAAAATCCATGTCTAAATAAGTGATGTCATAAAAAAATTAATCTAAAATTTTATAACTTATGTATGATAGAAAGAATACAGTATTCTATCTGAAATGGTGTGAAATTTAATCTATTTTTTAAATTATTGCTTAAATTTTTCAAATAATAATTTTCATTACTTACAACATTCTTCAATTTAAACGGTTGTAAAATTAATAGGGTAACATTGATTATGTTACAGATTGCTAATTATAAAATCAACTTCGACAATACGTATACATGTAAATAAAATAAGACATTCCAAAGGATATGCTTATCAAGATCGATGTCAATCCGTACAAGAGGAGTGCAAGAGTGTTATCCACTGCCACCCATACAATAACACCCGGTACAGGACCACTGTGGCAGAGTATAAACCAGTTGTTCAGCTCTCTCTACACTGTCTCCAGACTCGAATATGACCATCGTGGTGTTGCAGACAGAAATGTAACTCATTAGTAAAAGCAATATCTTTCCATTTTGACTCCCACATTCTTTTTTCATTACACCACTGGAGGAGGAGACATCTGTGTTTCTGCGTCAAGGGTAGACGAAGCAATGGACGTCTTGCGGACAGACCACTCTGCTGTATACGGCGTCGAATGGTACGCGCATACACTGGATGATACGTTACCGACTGAATGTGTTGTGCTATGGTTCATGATGTCGCTGAGTGATCCATCATTTCCTTGTGCAAAATTTGCTTGTCATCATTTGGAGTGGTTCATTGAGGTGGGTGCAATGGAACACATTGGTCCGTTGTACCATCCTGCATCCAATGATGACATATCCGCATTACAGTTGTTTGGTTTTGCCCAACAAGACTATTGATTTCCCTGAAAGATAATCAACCATCTCTATAGGCCACTATCCTTCCTCTGTCGTACTCGGATACTTGATCAAAAGATGATCGTTGTTTTCTACCAGGCATAATTAATCGTTTCAAAAAAACACAATTGCGGAACTTGAAATCATCGAAATCTCCCTCCTCTAGCGCATTGAATTGACTCCACAGGTGCGCGTGATGTGCGTCTGAGCTGAAATTTTAATCCTTTGCGTATATCCTCACCAATAAATCATGTTGTAAATTTCACGTTATTTGATGCTTCCTTCAGAATGTTGAACTTTGGCTGTGCAGTGTGGCCTGCAATGTAAACTATTTACATTAAAACAGATTCAAGTTACAAAGATATGCTCATTTATAATGGTTTCAGGAAAACTTTTTTTAAAGTTTTAAAATCACTTTCTATTTCCTCTCAACACTAAATAATAATATATGCAATAATACTTTGCACCAGGATTGTGGGAAATGTTTCTCAGAACACTAGTAAACAACTAATCTAACAATACTTAATGAGTTCTTTTTTGACTAAGTTAAATTTTCCATTTAAAGAATACAAAAAATATATCCTAAGTAGTATTTCCCTATTATATTATTATTCTTATTCAAAAATTGTAGAGGAATATTTCATTACTTTATTTTTATTCTATGAGAACATATATATAATGAAATTTTAAAATATTTTTTGGTGAAGCAAATTACTGTGGTTATGGAAAGTAATTGGAATCAGAAAATTTTCAAATTCATCCCACCAGTAATATAACTTAAAAATTTACTTAAGTTTTGGGAAATATAAAAAAATATCTGAATATTTATAGAAAAAACTTATCATATATGTATATAATATTATTAGTTAACCGTCATTAGTCCACACGACAAGTTTTGGATTGGGTAGGGATTCGAATTCATTCATTTCCAGCAATGTGAAGGAATACCTTAACTGATCTGGCCACCACGGACCAACAGATCATTCTGTAAATATTGTTATCTTACATTTCTTATGACATGATCAACATTTTAACACATTCTTCCTAATTAGGAGCCAATCGCAAATAGTCTTGCCATTTAATGACAATAACATTTTTTCATACATTCGTAATAATCCCTTTAAAATTGCTAAATTATTGTTTTTTACGTATTTTAAAAATCTCATGAATTAATTATGTTTCTACTTGAATATAATGACTTCAGTGGGTATAAAAGTGATAAATTAATCTTCATAGGTTCAAGGCAAGACATAAAATTTCATCAAATACTGAACATAAAGAATTGCAATATGTAAAGGAAAATAGCCATTTAAATTGAGATATTATTTGTTTTTAAATTTTCTGCAAAATACAATTCATTGACTAATCATTATTTAATTTAAATAAAAATTTATTTGGTAGATTTTTGGAAAAAAAAACTATAGTTTAAAGATATTATAATTCTGCAGTTTAACAAATTTTAAAATGCTGAAGTGTACAATTGAGAAAATAAGGTTTATAAAACTCAGATGTAATTATTGGGGAAGCAAAGTATTTATATGAACTACACAATTTATGACTAAAAACTTTCATTTTGAAAAGTTGACGTCATGTTAAAGGTATCCAATCCTATTTGTCGATAATAAATTACGATTGAATTCGTTATTTTCAACAATTTTAAGCAGTTATTTGGAGGTGATAAAAAAAATACACACGGATAAGTTTTTATCAAGTTGATTTTATATTCTCAGTATAATGGCGCATTTATTCAAGGTAAATTTTAATATAGTAATTATTTTATTACATATTTTGGATTTTATTGAATATATTAAAAAAAATATATATACACATACAAAGAACTAAAACTGACAAAAATTCAAATGTACATTACCTTGTTATAAATAGTTTCGTATTAAATTTTAACTTTGCAATGTGTTTACTCAAAAGATTAAATAATTGTGACTCACTGGTACCTCGAGATTTCTTTTAAAATTCTTTTTTGAGGTGAAATCATAAATATTTTGATACATATAATTATATGCAGTAAAAATGATTGTTTGCATAGTAAATATTTCAAACTGTTATATTTCATTGTTTAGTCTTATGAATTTATATATTTTTAATTTTCATTAAAAAACTTATTTTACAAAATTCGTTTTATATTCAATATTTTGGGACCTGCAAGATAAACTTTACGATATTTAATAATGTCGTATTCAGAATAAAAGTACAATAAATTAGTGTTTATAATAATTTTGAATTTAAGTTGTCAGATGTTATTGATTTCATCCGGTAAATTTTAAGAAAACCTTTGTATATGACAATATTGTATATGACAATATTGGATATGAAAATACTTTCATATTTTTATATACAAAATTTTAACTTATCCTAGTAGAAGAGAACTTTTATTTTTCATGAAAATATGCGCATATACTTTTTTGGGTAAGAACAAGGTATCTAAAAACACTGCTCAAAAATTGTGATAGACTTTTCAAAATGAAAATATTTATACACATATTAAAAATGACATTCCCTATATAAGGTTTTACTTAGATTTAATGAAATATTTTAAGAGCTTGACTTGCTACTTCTGAAGTAAAAGAACACGCTTTTTATTTCCATTTTAATGTTTTTCAAGGTTTTACAAGTTATGCATTCTCTCTATTTCTAATGTTTCCTTACATTTTGTTTACATCTTATAATTAAAGTAAGGATCACACATACGTACATTTATGTATATTTGCGTATTTATAAATATATATAATACGTATTATATAGTTAAGTATAAATATATTATCACAGTTTTCATTTGGTTAATAAGATTTAGGCATGTCCGACATAACAAAAATATTAAAATAATGTTTTTAATACATATTAAAATTTCTAATTGCATATTTAAATACTATATTTATTTTATTTAAAATTTTTTTGAGCTAAAACAATTTAATTTAAGTCCAAGTGAAGAAATTTTATTCAATTCAAACATGATTTAATTATTTATTTTAATTCATTAATGGAATTTATTGAACAACATAATGAAATGAAAGATTTTGGAAGTTTATTGAATTGAAAACTGCTTTTGGAAAAGCTTTTTAATTAAATCAGGTTGATTAAACAAAATACTACATTAATTTTAATGCTGGATTTCATTTTCAATCAATCAATTCACGTGGTCATTTATGTGTAAATATTTAATCAGATAATACAAAATTGATGGAGAGCAACATTACTTGAATATAATTATTCACATAGGCACGGTTGACAATTTTATGCAATAATGGAATTTTTAATCATTGAGTTTGTAAATATCATTTAATCGGATTATTTCTGTAATGTTTTCCACTTAATATCCTTGAGAGAAAAGTAACTTACAAATTAAATTTTAATATTATACACAAAGATGCATGAAAAAGTCTTCTATTTCATATGGTATTGTGTTAAAATTCTAAATAATAATTTTATATTTATTCATGTTGTTTGTTATAAACAAAAGCATCGAATTTCTTGTGATTTTTATTGCTTTTTTGCTAATAATCTTTATTAAATTATGAGAAATAAATAAATGTAATTATTGTGAAGTAAAATTATGAATATTTTTTATTTACTTGCAAATAATATTCTTTTTCTTCTCAACATTTAACAGAATAAGAAACAAAAAGTGAAAAACATTTTCATGACATAATATTGAATGTTCGTAAAGCTGATTTCTTGAAAACCCATAACCATAACTAATAAATCATACGATCATAACTGAAATGATTGAGCACAACTGTGGCAAGTCATTTCTTTTAATTGGTGCGCCAAGAAAAAAAAATAAAAAAAAACTGACATGGAAACATTGACTTTTAAAAGAACATCTATTATCGATGCTTGAATTTAGGATCTGCTAACCCTAAACCATTAAAAGATTTAACTAAACTAGTGATTCATGAAGTAAATTGCGAGAAATTTTATCAGTATTAAAAGCTGAAGTTTTGAAAGAATGTTCTTTTGAAAAATGAGGAAATAAAATCATTCTAATTATCCACTGGTCTCAGAAATTGCTGACCCGAATCGCAAAATTTAAAACTTAGCATTTTTTCTATTTAAATGTAGTTTTTCCACACAACTTTCTGTGATGAAAGTAGACTGCAAATCAGAATTTAATAAAGCTCGGCAATGCGCAAAATTTCTACTAGAATTGCGAACTCGAATTGATACAGTGCTCAAAATTTCTTGATTTTTATATCTATGGCGCACAAAATTAGATTTTATCTAATTGGAAAAATTAGTAAAAGTTTGTTGTTGAACTATATTCTAAAAAGTAAATATTATAGTATGTACAGATATCTCACAGTATTTGCATTTACTTGCATTCTTTCATGACTTAATACAGTGCATACTAGGTAAACTATTAAAACACAATTTGTTTGAATTTAGCAATTCAAGTCTTTTGAAATTAGGCAATTTTAAAATTTGTTCACACTTCTATAAATTATTATTTTTGTTACAATAAGAGCATTCAAAACTTGTTACTAAGAGTAGAGAAGTGACTTTAGAAATTGATTTCTTAAATTCTTTGAAATTACTGTTTTGATGTGTCATGGTCTGTTTTGTTAAAAACAAAAGAAAATTAATTAAAATTCTTAATTCCTTACCTTTTAATTGAGGTTAATACCACATGCAAGTATTTTTATCTAATTTTTCAACTATTAAATAATGTATTTGCAAACCTGTATAAATAATGTATTTGCATTTGTAAAAAAAAAATAATGATATTGATAAATGTATTTGCAAACCCATCTATCTAACATATTTAAAGATCGTATGCGTGCATTAATGGCATCTACAAGCTGTAAAAGTAACTCTAAGAGTTTGAAGTATGCTGCCATGATAATAATTTTTATAACAAGAGTAATTGTGTGTGTGCTAAAGCTCTTTTCTTTAAATATATAACCTTAAGCAAATTAAAAGCTGTTTTATAATTTGAATCTATTATAAGTATTGCGTGAATAATCTTAAGAACATCAAATTTACAAGAGCTTTTAACTATTGAATTTATTTTAGAATCTGACAAGTTATTATTAGAATCAACATTGCCCATATATCATCTAAAAATGAAAGACATTTTCCAGCGTTACCATTAAATCTCGGGAACGATAACTGAGGTATGCTTACATCCTTAAATTGTATCTTAGTTTCAGTTAAATAACTTAAAAATGTATATCATTTTTTGGAAGCACAATTGTTAACATTTATGCGTTTTAAAAGTAAATGAAATTCATCTAAATTATTTTGAAATATTAAGAATTTTTTACTGTATGTTGCAATATCTTTTTCTTCACGAAAATGTATTTATCATTGAAAGTACTAGATATTTCATTAATTATGAAAACTGAGTTTCTTTTTCAATATTCAACTTTCGCTTCATCTGAATCAGTAATTTCGTAATCAATTTTATCTCTTAATGTTGTTATATTTCTTTTTCAAACTCTTTTCTTAAAAGTGTCTTAAGATCCATAATTAAAATTTCATTCACCTTCAATTAAATCGACACTTTTATATGGAATCAATGGAACTGAAACAAAGACTTTTGTTTCATGCGTTTTTCTTTTTTCCTCTTCTTTTCAAATCAAATTCTATATAATTTCAAGACTGACATGACCAATATTTTAATATGCATGAAAACAAAAAGCAGTGAATTGTTGAGAATTAAAGTTTAATGCGAAGTAGAATACAAATGCATGATTTATATACTAAAGCTCATTAACAAGATTACCACTACCAAAAAGGTATGAGGAAAAGCAACAAATTTCATATATTAACAAAGGACACCATCTAGGAACAATGAAAGATAAAAACAATGGAGTTTATTTAAGAAGTTAAAATAATTAAATTGAAGAAATTTTTCATCACAGTTTTTGCAAGCAAAGTCACTAGACATCTATTTTCAATCCATCAATAATCAAATGCTATTTTCAACTGAGTAATCATCAATATTATGAAAAGCATGAGGACTACACATTGATCTAATAGAAGAACGAATATCAATGAAGAAGTTAAAGAGCTTTCTAAAAATATATATGCAAGAAGCCACGATCAGTCAATGAGGTCCGTTGTTTTTGATAAATAATACTACCGAGATTACTTTAATTTCATGCTTCAAATTTATTACATCAAAATCAATGGTTTCTATTCATTTTATTTTAAAGGACAAACACCATATATAAATATTAGAATAAATAATTATCAAAAAATATTTACTAACATTTTACATAAATATACTTGGTGTGTTCACTACAGATGTTTCAATTGCACTTAGACCTATATATCATTAATTTTCTGTGTTTCTAATTAATGCATATTTTTTACCTCCCTTTGTGGCTTACTGGCCTCTCATTTGATAAATATTTATCCACTAGTTAATTTCTTAGTTTTCGAGGAAATGCTTGCTGCTTGACTGTTCTTTTACGTTCTTTTACAATATCCAAAGCAAGTTTCTTTCAATATTGTCAATGATGTGTCCTTTGGTTCTTTAGCTCGTAATAAAAGCACACGAACATTTATTGTTATAGTGTATAGTACATAAAAACACTACCACGGGTCATCATTTATTTATTCACGCAGTGAAAAAGTTGGCAGACATTTCATCTACAGCCCCGTTTGTGACATTATAAAATATAATTATCTCTGTTTTTTATTTGCATCATCCGTTATTGAGTCTAATGCATCATCATGAAGCATTGATGATAAAACGTTGATGCATTTATTCTTTTCTGGTACAGATAATACAAATGCCCTGTGTTTCTAGAAGCTGAATAAAAACAAATTGCATCCCTGTTTTTACCACTGCTGAATCCTTAAGGTAATTAAGTCTCGTTTTTTTTTCTAATTGTTTTCACCAATTTATTTTTTTTCCTTGGGAGCCAAACTATAATTTGTATACTAATCGTTTACTGAAAAACTTCTTCTAGAACTGGTGGGTTTTCTTGTTAATCTCTTTATGATTTCTTCAGCAGAGTTATTTAATTTATACGGGCCATTATGTTGGGCATCTGCATAAATATCTAAATTCCTTGTATAAAATGTTTTGAAATAAACAAGAGAATATATTTTTAGCCATATTTTGCAGGCGTGTTTTGTATGCATAGGCGAAGTAAACATAATCCTCTAAGAGCTTCAATTTTTCGGAAATTGTTATATATTCACCCACCGTATAATATTTTTGACAGTTTTTATAAAGGCATTAAACGTATCGCTTACTGGAGCGAATTTGTTAGTCTGTCTTATCTTAGCATGGTCTAAAATGTCATTAAATCATTAAGACCTCAAAAGGAATAAAAATCTCTTATAAAACATAATTCAATCAAAAATATCAAAAAAAAACTTCATCTGCAGCCCAAAAATTTTTTTCATTACATGAGACACTTTGCGCAGACCTCCAAAGTATAAAAGACCAGTCAACGCTTTGATTTATGCTGTAGAAATGTCTTTGTGATTACAATTTCTATTAAAATTTTGTGTAATAGACTGAACTTGCTTATTTTTACAAAGCGCGATATATATTAGCAAATTATCGTCATTTTATAATCTCCATGAATTAAAGGTCAAGCATACATTTTTTGCATCCTTAATCTTTCCAGGTTGTAGAATAATATTGCTTATCTTTTGCTTCGCATCTTTTGATTTTTGCAGAAGCAGTCTGACATTTTGTCAATTTTTTTTTAAATTTTACTCCATTTTGTTCCCTCTTTGCCAAAATAGATGTTTTAAAATAAAATATATTTATTTTTACCTGAATCTGAGTTATCGTGAGTGTCAAGTTTTTCTTCCGTAGAAGATTTATGATCGCAAAAAATTTCATCATCTTTACTTATTAGTTCTTCATCAATTGAAACATCTGTAAACAAAGTTTCAAGTTATTTCATTTCCTCCAAGTACGACAGAAACAGATTATTTTTCTTAAAAAAATACTTTAAAAAACTAAGTAAAATCAGATTACACGAGCACGCGTGCTTGAAAGACCGTAACTTCAAATGTAACAAGAAAACGGAAATTCAAAAATGTGGAAATCCTCAGAAGTAAAAAGTGTTTGGTCTTGAATGCAGACTACTGAGGGTTTGGCTGACTTTCGAAAAGTGGGGGTGTTTCTATGTAACGCTTTAATAGCTACTATTTTATTGGCAAAATAGTTTTAATTGATGAAACAAAAATATAGCAGCTTAAAAAGTAGGAATTTTGCACTTAACATCCTCATTTTACTTAAGCCCAAATTATTGAATGCATAATTGAATATACCATTTTATTGGAAAAACAGTTCTTATTTTTTCGTAAATTTACAGTCAAACAAATTTCTCGTCTTCTCATTGCATTTTATTCTATAGAGAATTTTTCACTTTTCCTGTTGTGTTTACAAATTTTGTTTTAATTAATATTAACTTGAGGCTTATTTTACAACATAAATTTATTGAAATAGAAGTACTGTGAAGTAAAAGATACTATTTAAATTATTAATCTTCCTGCAAGAAATTTGCTTATGATATATGTGAAAGTGATCGGGAAAGAGATAAGAACTTAATTTCTATATTAATCAAACGTTGATGATTTGGTTGTTTTTTATTAAAATAAACTGTTTTAAATGTGTAATCTAGACAATTATTTATATAGTAAATGCTTAAATTAATTAGAAGTATACCAGTCAAAAGCTTCTTAAGCAATGATAGATAAATTTATCTCAAAACTTTTGAGCCACGCATGAAAAAATTAAATAACACATTTTATCAAATATTTTAGCATTTAATGTAAAACATTTATTTTTTAACTGAATAATTTTAATTTATTTTAATGATTTTAAAGCTTTAAGAGAGAGTATCACTTTGATACCTGACACTCATTTTTAGCTATATTAGTTTGGTTTTACCTTGTTGATATCTAGTTGGTAAAACTTGAGATACTACGTGTATAAAATAATTTGTTTTCTCCATTGCGTGTTTTCGGTAGTCCTTTTCATACTTGATAATGATATTTAAAAATACCTTATTACTTGATTCATGGATTTTTAAAATCAATAATTTTTAATATTAATTAGACTAATAATAATAAGCTGGTTGAACAGTAATGTTGAAATTAAGTAAATAAGTAAAGAAAATAAGATAAGAAATACAATTTCGTATAAATGTAATAATATAAATAAAGTTTAATAGCTAAATGCCTTATTATTGTAGACAAATATGACTGTTAAATTATGTCTTAAAAATGCAAAAGCAGACAACTCACCTTAGGACAATTACTGGAGATAAATACCAGCGACTCCTGCTTTAGTTATAGATATGCGAAATACCGGTGATTATGAAAATTATGAAATATTCTAAATATTTAGTATACTTTATTAGTATGCTTTATAAGTATTTTTTATTAGTTTGGCTTAAATCTGTTTTCCCCAAATATAATTCAACGTAAAATAATACAACGTTGAATCACTTAGGGATCCAATCAAGCAAATATTGAATAGTATTTAGAAGAATATAATACCCCATTTTATCAAAGAGGTGTTGTAATAATAATAAAATTGCTAGTGAATTCTGAGTATTTTGGATTGATGATTTAACTAGACAGCAATAGTTACTTTCTATTAAAGGTAAAGGAATGAAAGTCTAAAAGTAGATTTTTCTTTTTATCCTCGAATTATGATTGGAGAAATTTCATAGCAAAAATATTAAAAATATCTTCAGTATTTCATTCCAAGTCTTTTAAGAAACAAATGTTAACTATAAATTGAATCTAAGTGAGATATTTTATTTTTTTAGATTTGTTTCACTTTTATCTGCAGATTTAACTGTTTAATATTTAAATAATTGCGTGAGTAGTAAATTATATTATAGCTTAATTGTATTTGTAGATGATTATGCTATATTTATCTCTGAAATATATAAACCAAAAGTATTGAAACAATAATTAATTAGAACACAAAGTTAATTGGTCTTAAAAGTATGAAATTTATGAATATATTATAACAATTTCCTCTAAATAATCATATATTATTTCAATTTAATATAAATGACTTGCCAGATTTTCTTATGCCATAAACCTAAATATAGTATAAAATATTCAACACATAGATTTCTATAAATAATTTTATACCGATACAAGGCAGTGTTTCTTCGTCAGACGCCCACATTCTCATTAAGGTTTTGATGGCTATAAATATTTCGAAAATACCAAGCTAATGAGTTGATCATTCCAAGAATATTCTTCGTTATTGATTTGAACAACATTACTGAAAGTACTTAATAAAATTTTCTACACACCGAAACATTTTTTCAAAGGGAGTTTTTTTTTTTTTTTCTATGAAAGGAATGTCTGAACAGAAATATTTCTCATTCCATGTTACGCAATGTAATTAGAATGTATTTAGTAAAAAATTCTTAAGAAAAATAATCTTTCTTTATTCTTAAAAGAGTAAGTACCTGTATTTTCATTTGTATTTAATTATCTGAGAACAAGCATATATATATATATATATATATATATATATATATATATA
>JAPDSC010064669.1:0-42252 GCA_026290005.1 Latrodectus geometricus
AAGAAATCAAAAACCTCAATAAAAATTTTATTTAATTCATATTAAATGAATAATTCAATTTCGTATAAAAATTATTTAAATATTTAAGAATATCGGAGAATAATTCAAAAACATATTTATTGTTATTTTATAAACTTTGAATCGTTCCTTTTTTTTTTAAATGTTTAACTACTATATTATTAAAGTAATTTTATAATTTTAATAAATTGCATTATATATTTTTTAGTTTTTGCTTTCATTGAAGTTTAAATATAGATGATTTTTTTATTTACTGATCTTAAATAAAAAAAATTAAAGATCAATAAAATTCAAAAACTTTGCTGTGATACTGTTTCGATTTCAAAGAGATTTAGAATCCCTCCCATACTTGTATTCTAGTGGGTTGGCAACTGAGTAATTGCGGATCACTCATAGATGGCTTCAGATGAATTTTGTATTTTTGTAGTAGTACAAATGTAAAACACATTATGTTATTTGATAGTTGTAAATTCAGCTGTCAATCAGTAAAAAAAGTTTTTTGATCAGTTTCGTAGTTATCGTTTGGCGTTCGTTGAAAAATGGAAAATCAAAAAGAAAGTTTTCTTCATATTTTGCTTTTTTTTTTATTTCCGCAAAGGGAAAAATGGATCGCAAACTCATAAAAAGTTATGTGCTGTTTATGGTGACGAAGCCTTTAAAGAACGGCAGTGTCAAAATTAATTTGCCAAATTTCGTTCAGGTGATTTTTCACTCAAAGATGAAAAACTCTCTGTCCAGCTGAAGTTGATGACGACTTAGTCAAAGCAATAATCGATTCGGATCGTCATAGTACAACACGTGAGATTGCAAAGAAGCTTCATGTATCACATACATGCATTGAAAATCACTTAAAATAACTTGGCTATACTCAAAAACCCGATACATGAGTTCCTCACGAACTGAAAAAAAGGCATTTAACGCAACGCCTTAACAATTGCGATTTGCTAAAGAAACATAATGAAAACGACCCATTTAAAATGATTTATAACTGGTGATGAAAAGTGGGTTGCTTATAACAATATCAAGCGGGAAAGATCGTGGAGCCGGCCAGGTGAACCAACTCAAACATCATCAAAAGAAGGTTTTGTTATCAGTTTGGTGGAGTCTCAAAGGAATTGCCGACTTTGAACTCTTTACCACCACACTGAACGATCAATTCTGATGTCTACATTGAACAACTAACGAAATTAAACAATGAAGTTGAAGAAAAGCGGCCCGAATTTACAAATAGAAAAGGTATTGTATTCCATCATGACAATGCAAGGTAACACATATATTTGGTCACTCGGCAAAAATTATTGGTTGGGATGTTATGCCACATCCATCATATAGTCTTGACTTTGTATCATCTGATTACTTTTTGTTTCGGTCTTTACAAAACTCCTTGAATGGTAAAAAATTCAATAAGGATGATGATGTCAAATCATACCTGATTCAGTTTTTTGCTAATAAAAGCCAGAAATTTTATGAATGATGCTGCCTGAAAGATGGCAAAAGGTCCTAGATCAAAATGGGCAATACATTACAGAATAAAGTTATTTAGTTCCATGAAAAAATTGCCTTTGATTTTCTAAAAAAAATCCGCAATTACTTAGTTGCCAACCCAATAATTTCTATATACATTACTAAATGAATTACATAATCTTATCTTTAAAAGTTTTATCCCAATAAGAAAGAAGACAATATAATTTTAAAAAATTCAAGTACTAAACGCACTAATTTCTTTCAGGTGATCAAAAAACGAAGTCCTTACCAACACCGGAACAATATATGGAGTCTGAACATGGTGAAGCCATTAAGAAAATGTATGGACAGCCAATAAAAAGAGAGGAAGATTCTTGGGAATCGGGCATTTTGCCTTATAATTCAAAATTCGTTACCATAAAAGAACAGATTAAACAAAAAGAAAAAGAAGCGGAAAGAGCTAAAAAGAAATTGGAAGAACAGGAAAGACTAGAAGAAAAGGAAAACAACGTGTAATGTTATCAAGGGATTAGGATGTATAAAAGTCAGGAAAATATCGAAAGAATGTTACTATTTTTGTAGTTTTATTAAATTTAATATGTAATTCTCCATTTTATTATATATCTACAAACTTAAATAAATCCAATCTACGCATAAACTTTCTTGCCTGATTTTTATTAATTGATATATATTTTAGAAAAGTTTTATGAAGATCTTGAACACAAGATGAAATCAATTAAAATTCATGCCATTCTGGGATTTCGAATCCATAAATTTGAATCATGAATTATGTAAAGCTGAAAACCAATGTTGGTAAAATATTGTATCGAATTAGTAATCATATCTAATTTAAGAAAATATTTCAATACATATAATTTAAACACATGGAACATATTGAAATTTGATTTTAAATGATTTTTGAGAACGAAATTGGAAAAACTTCTGAAATTAAAAAATCTATTTTCGTCAGAAGTTTTTTATGAGAAATAATTTTTTCAGATGCTGAGTTTAATCTAGGACTTCTATTTTAACAAAATTATGTAAGATTTTATAAGCTAAACAAAATGTATAATTATGGGAGAACGTATGTCTTTAGAACATATGTTAATCTTCTGATAATGATAGTCTAAAGATTAGAATGTCATTTAAAAAAATTGTACACACACACAAAGAATTTCATAGTTAGAAAACAGTGCAGTACTTCAAATTTACCGATTGTATGAACAGGAAAACTGACTTTCTTAAATTTGCATAAGAAATCCAAAGCCTAATAATTTAAATGGAATAGTAATTTTTAAACTATTTATTACATATGTGCTAAGTAAAAATTGCCCCATTTCATTGTAAATAACATTAAAGTCTGTAATTCTTTTATCTGATTTTAGATATTTCAAAATTTATGAAAATAGGTGAGATGTATTTTTCAGTTTTATCGGTTTTCACTTGGATGTAAAATTAATTGTCACAAACTTTTTAAAATGTGAAAACATGATTAGGATATTTAAAGAATAACCTGCACTAAATTCAGTCAATTATTCATTTTGAGTTTCTCTAAAGAGAGGGGGCAGGGAGTCTTTAATTAGGAATTTAAAATATTAGGAAAAATTATTATTTATTTGGCCAAGGCGCCAAATTTACACCAAAATTATAAACTGAAATTTAAGTCTCAAAAATTTCTGGAATAGTTAGGGTAATAAATCGGTAACTTTCAACCATGATAAATATACAGTCCAACCTTTTCTTCGACCACTTAACCTTTCCAGAAACCTGTAAGGGAGAATTCGGTCACTCCAATATTAGCGAATAGGGGCAGGGAAAAAATACGAAGATAACGAGTCCTCGGCAACTCTCGGAAAATACGAACTGGTTATCTTCCCGAATGATTTGGATTGATGCCTGTTGAATTTACTGGGATGTCTCCCGGTATGTCTAAATTTCCCGCATGTGTATTGAACTTTATAATTATTTAGAGCCATTTTTTTCGCCATTCATATGCAGATTGTGTACCTATGAGCTCAGCGAATAGGTACGCAGTTTATTCGCATCATGTATATTTTCCATTTCTGTTCATTGTAAGTTCTTTTCTTCAGTTGTAATTCCAATCTAATAACTTTTCATTTCAGGAGTAAAGTGTTTTATGAAAATATATTGCTTATTTGTGTGTCTTAAATCATTATTTAGTTGATTTTACATACCACGTGTTTTCAGGAGTGAGGCAATTTTTTTTTACATACCGGGAGACATACCAGTAAATTCAACAGCCATCAATCCAGATCATTCGGAAAGATTACCCGTTCGGGTTTTCAGAGAGTTGGCGAAGATTCGTTCTCTGGCGTATTTTTTCTCTTTCCTTATCCGCAAGACTCTCCAATTACTGTCAGTGGAAAATTATGTTTCACTTTGATGTTCTTACGGGAAGCGGAGACTTGACGTTAAATGGAAAGAAATTTGCTCCTTCACTCCGCGCATGCGCATTAGTATATACAAATAAAACCGAATGAAGTCTGCTCTTGTGTTTCTAATCTCCTATCTTTTCTGATGGAGTCAGTCTTGTACAGTAATTTAATTTTACCAAGGAAAATGCTGGGAAAAATAATATATTATTGATTAAATTTTAAACTTTGTTTATATATGAGATGTGTGTTGATTTTATTGCTGAGATATAAAAAATATTGTTGTTAATTACTAGAAATATTTATTGAAAAAAAACTGTATAAATGAAATTATTATATCAAAGACACAAATAAGTGCCCCCCTACAATATAGGCTGTATTTAAGATCTACATTTAAGTCGATTAGCAAATAATCTGCTCAAATTATAAATTAGTTTAAAAATTTCAAGTATATATATACCCTTTAATAAACTGAAAAATGTTCAATAGGGGAGGGGCTGGTGATTCACACACTGACAAATGCATAAAATCTAGAAATTAAAATATATACCTATATTTTATTCATAGATTATTTATTCATAGATTATTTATTAATAAAAATTTCCCACAAAACTACCTTTATAATTAAATATATACCTTATGAATATATAAATGAATTGAAATTTTTTGTCATCAAACTAGTTACAAATTCTATATGCATTAGTCAGTTCTTACGTATGATACACAATTTAAAGTTCTTTTATGATTGTTATTAAGGTAAAAATATTTAATTTTTTTCTAGAATTTTGTCTATGTGTAAACTTATATTTTATACTGGACTGATATAAGTTAATTATTAATTTTTTTTTATTGTATACTGCTTTTAATTAAAAATATATCAGAAACAAATTCAGAATATTTAAAAGTAGTGAATTGATTGACAATGTTGGAGATGTCTCACCATAGTAAAATTTATATTTTTGAATAGAGTAGTTCTAAGTTCAATTCTATTTACTATTGATTAATAGAGATAGACAAATATTCAGAAACACATCTATCAAGAGACTTGCTACAGATTCAAATTTTTTTCCTCCAGCAATAATGAATGTTCGCACTGTCTATATCTTTCTATACGAAAAGTTGAAGAAAATTTTAAAAAGCCAAATTTTTCATCTGTCTGGTTATGCAATATGAAATGAATTTGTGGAAATTATTTTAAATTTTATATTAAGTTCATTTTCAATGATGTGTATAGAAGTATTTTAATTTTATAAAATATTTACAATGGTAAATTGTGAATTACTATTTTTCAATATCAACATGTCACAAGATTTTTACACATTTGCTTTGTTTTTATTCTTAAAATAATTCTAACAATTACATTCTTCATCCAACATGTTCTTTAAAAATTGAGAAATGTTATAGAAATTTAAAAATCAAAAATTTAATACATAATTAACTATAAATAATTTATCATTAACTCTCTTCTTGCAAAGAATATTTTGTGACACATTTTTAAATTATGTGACTCTATTTCATAATTTTGATATTAATTTTTAGAATTCCAGATAATTTTAGGTTTGTCACTCAATGGTAATTTTGTTTTACACAGAAAAGCTAATTAGTACCAACAACATCAAGTACCAACAATTCAAAGTGAACTCTGAACTGCAACAATCATTGAAGTCCATCGTGGGAATCCTACTTGTGAACTGTTGAATCAAAAACTTGGGTGCTAATGATTCGGTTTAGATAATTCCACACATTTCATTCTAGTAACTGAATTTTAAAACAATTTAAATGAATTATAAAAAAATCACATAAACTTACATTTTAAAGTTCTCTTTCAGTGTATAAAAATTTTTCAAAATCGAAATATATGAAGGAATCTTTACTTAGCTTATTTAGCATGAATATTTACTCAAGTCAGATTTGCAGTTTAAAGTACATTCTGAACTACAACAAGTATTCCTGTTTCAGGTGGGAGTTGCATATTTTTTGATAGATCAGCAATATTCCTTTCAGCAAGAGCAGAAATACTTGGGTCATTTTACTACCCCTCTTACATATTGATATACTATACATTTAAGTTTTTATAATAAAAATATTAGGGGTACTGTACACTCTAAATATTTGTTTCAACATTTGTATATACAATCATTTGGCTTAGTTAACGATCATTTTCAAAAATGACAGTTTCATCTTGATAAATGAATATAATGTGTCTCAACTTTTGCTTTTATTTGAACTCAGATATATTACTAATTATTAAGCAGATTTTTACCTATTACTTGTTTACTTTTATTATCAGCTCAAAATGAATATAATACAACTTAATTTCAATCATTTATGGAAATTAAGAAAGCCATCCAACCAAAATTTTACACTCCAAATAAGGAAATTTTCTAATAAGTAAATAATAAAATATTTGGATTTTATAACATATTTTGTATTTATACTCTTTTTTTGTGACACCCCCCTTTAAAATAGAAAAATAAATGTATAGGCTTATGTATATTGCGTTGACAGAAATAAATTTGATTTATGGGTTATAACTGGAAAACATTTTGTGTACAACATAAATGAACAAATTATATTTTGTAAATTATTTTGAAAAGTTAATTTACACACACATCAAATACTAATTCAGGCTCAAATTTAGCAAGTTTTCAGCTCAAAATCATACAGAATAAGAGATTCAAATCTTCCACTTTGCAGGGCTGACCTAAGCACACTTTCGGTTTTAAATGTAGGCTTTTCTGCGCATGCGTAAAAATGAACGGAGCAAATTTCCTTAGCTCGATTTAACGTCAAGTGAAGCTACTGATCCCTTATGGCTCTGTTAAAAATATAGAAAAATAATTTAAGAACTATTTTTATATTTCTTGTTACATTAAATAAATATTTTAAATGTAAAAATGTTAATGTAATAGCTTACTTTAGAGTAATGAGTAACTTTAAAAGTTTTCATTTTATATATAGTTATGTTAAAATTTTATACATGACTTGAAATAACATCGTCGATACTTTACTGATTCATTGACTATTGCTAAGATAACACATATTTGTTTAAATTTCAGTTGCTGTATAAAAGTATGATATTTCGATAAAATTTTTATTCAAAGAAATTTTTTTCGTTGTATAACATGTATAATTTTTCAGATACAAATAATAGATATGAAATTATAACTCTTGCAATAGCAAGATTTGTATGTAAGAATAATATTAATAAATATATATGAAAAATATAGTTTTTTGTTATTCTTAGATACAAATTTAAACCGTGATACATTCTTAGATTATGACGTCCACAATTAATGTTTTGTTTAATCCCTAATTTGATTCATGTATGATTAATTTTATTGATTGATTATATTTTAAACTTTAGTTCAGTGAATATACAATATTTGAATGTGTGATCTTTATGAAAAAAAGGGATTTTCACTTCAGACTATGAATTGAATACTGACTAAAAATGTTTAATTGTGTTTGTATTTATGTGTAAACTAGTAATAGTAAGCAATATTCATATTTAATTACTTAATTTTACAGATAAAATTATTAAAAGCTGTTTTGCCCGATTTTATATAGAAACTTTTAAATATATTTACTAAAGATAATAAAACATTTAGAAGATTGATGATATCTTTTAGCCCTTTCTTGGATCATTATTCCTTTTTATTATTAGATGTGTCCGCTTTTAAATTTATTAATAAGTTAGATGGATGATAAAGATTGACTATGATATTCAGATGATAATTTACCACTTTTTTTTTCTCTTTTCTCATAAAAATAATATTTTAGTATTAGAATGATTGTCATGAAGTAGAAACCATGGAACATCTTTCTGGTACTATTATTTCTTTTCTTTTTTTTATTGAAATTGTGTACTATATTCATTAATAGAACAATAAGTATAATAAAAGTATATTATGACGTCAGAACTTTCTAAATTTGATAAAAATTTTATGAAACTAGTCTACTCTGATCACTGCGTATCATTAGTTGATTTCAAACATGAATTTTGGTTAAATTTAAAAATATTGTACTCGTATTTCAACGTTAATAGTTAAAAAATGCGTGAAAAGGAGACTTATTTTAACAATTTATTACGAATGAATGCATTAACGTTTATAATTCCGTTAAATTGAATATTTATCGAGTAATTTTATTTAAAGAAATCCAAATTGTATTTCAATTTAATATTCATTAATAGTAAGGAAGAATTATCCTCACATAATTATTGAGTACCAGAATTTTTTATTTTTATTTTCAAAATATTAAATGCTTACGTCCATCGAAATTCGAATTGGTTATTTAAAACTACTTATAATATACATTCAAATTTAATATAAATGATTTAAAAAATGCTACCAAAAATAAAATGATAATTTTAATTAGTCAAATAGTTTTAAAAAAACTTAAATATCAGAAATATTTTGTTACGAAAATATACCAAGCTAAATTTTATCATTAATATATTAATTTACTTTAAAAAATTTTACCATCTCAAAATATATATAAATGTGTTTTTTTTTTTTTTTTTTTTTTTTTTTTTTTTTTTTTTTTTTTTTTTAAATAAACTAGTCTAATATATATAATATTTTTGTTTGCTTTTCATAGAATTGCATCAGAGAGGTAATGGGTCAACAGCTGATTCACAATGGTTGGAAAATTTCTCCTCATTTGTAGGGAAAAAGCGGCAAAGGAATCAAGGAATAGATGAATCCCATTTAGAAGAAGAAGGTATATCTGTGCCCTGGATTAAAAACATGCTTGAAGAAGAAAGCCTCAGAATATCTTCGGACTCCGAAGAAACAGATGACCCTCAGAGTTCCATTCGCAGACCATCTAATGTCAGACCACGTACACGACAATGGAAAAGGCTCCTGGAAGAGAGCGAAACGGATCAGTCCCCGAAAAGTTCCAAAAAAGAACGGAGCATGTTGTGGTGATGAACATGTTGATAGAATTATATACCTGAAAAAGTGAGCTAACAATTGAAACCAGTTCCTTGGGAAATAGTTCCTCATCTGAAAATTTTAGAGGATTATTTTAAATGTATTGAATGTAATTTCTTATAAATGTTTTAATTTTGACAATTTTTAAATTTATGTTTTAAATCTGAACTGCTCAGTATGGATTAAACATTTCGTTGTGAAAATAAATTTTAATTTAGATGTACTCTTTTGTTATAGTGATATTATTCCTATCTAGTAATATTATTTAAGATTTTCTAAAAAATGGTTTCCTTTTCAAATTATACCGTGATCAAACGAAAAACTTTTAACTCTCGTTAATACTAGTAAAATTATTTTTCTATACAGCAATACAACTGTTTTGTGTATATTTACTACACGAGAGACAAAAATGCCTGCAAACGAGCATTTTACTACCATTTATATGATAATGAAATAAAATATTTATATTAACGCTTAGTTTTTGGGTATTTTAAAATGTTCAAAATGCAAAAAATAAATTTTTCCGTTTTTTATATAAATGTAAAGAATATGTTGTTTAAAAAATAGTATTGATTGTGGCTGTTTGATAGTTACTATTTTGTAAACCGGTTTTAAAAGTTTATATTGGTCCAAATATGTTAATTCTAGTTTATCAAAAGTAATAGTCTAAAAATAGTAATTTAC
Source organism: Latrodectus geometricus (assembly GCA_026290005.1). Classification (NCBI taxonomy): domain Eukaryota; kingdom Metazoa; phylum Arthropoda; class Arachnida; order Araneae; family Theridiidae; genus Latrodectus; species Latrodectus geometricus. The sequence continues at coordinate 9,500 of JAPDSC010064669.1, forward strand.
ATAAATATACTAATTGAAATAATATCTTTTAAAATTGATATTTTAGTTCACATTAATCTTTCATAAGTTAATAGAAATACATTAAAATAGGACATGATTAAATATATTTTATGATGAAATTATTTACACTTTTATCAAAAATTAATTACATAAAAATAATTTGAAACATTCTAAAAATTTCAAATTTAATTTCCAATGTATTTCTGTTAAAGATAATCTGTATTTAATACTAAAATAATAGCTGTAAAATCATCAAGTATACATTTAGTTTGGTTTTAAAAATAGATTTAATAAATAAAAATATTAATACAGCTGGATAATGTTTCCAATACGCTTCAAATTTTTTATTTCTCAAAAAGCTTTTCTTGAATCCACAAGTTTTTAAAGTAAACGAGATTTACGCTTTCTTTTATCAATTACAGCGTTTCTTGCATCACGAATCTATTTCGAAGAATGCAGTAGTGTATCAGACTCAATTGTGAACTTGTGCATTTGCCTCTTTGCTGCTTGACAATGAATCGATGACCTTGAAGACTTGAAGTACATCCTATTGACTTGAAGAAAATCCAGTTACTTACAGGATGGATCTTGAAAGAGAATTTTCACAACTGATTTGGCTGTCAACCTTCCAGATGTTCTTCTCCATTGAAACCATACCTAACGGGTATGAATAGAAAGCCGTTGCAATTCAACCTGAATCATGTTACGAAGACAGACTTGTCCCTTCCGAATAATCTTAAATCATTTAAATGGAAAGACTATAATATATTCGCGAATGAAAAAGATCTATTTCCATTTTATTTCATATAAAAATTTGGAGTAAAAATAGAAAATTCTAATACTATATGTAACTGTGAGGTTTTAATACTATACATTTTACATTATTATTCTTTTTTTTTTCATAAAAAGGTTAATTTACCAAAAAAAAAAATTATTAGATAAATTATTTTTAGTCTCTTAAATAACTAATTTCTAAAATTAAAGAAACGTGTCACCTTATTATTTTTTTGTTTCTATAAATGCTGCTATAATAACTTATGAATTTTTGAAGGATTTAAAGTTTAAAAACCAACAAGTTAAGTATTAAGGTTTAAAAAGTGATAAGTAACAAATGTAGCTTTTAAATGAATTAATGTTAAGTATTTGTTTGGAGATTTATAAATGGGTATATAGCTTTTCAGCATTAATAAATTAATGCAGGTAATAAAAAAACATGAATTTTCTTTTTTTTTTCTCTCTCTCTCAATCAATAAATATATACCTGTGTATGTGTGTGTAACATTTTCTCCCTCTCTCTTTTTTTTCCCATAAAAGCAAACAATTATGTAGTCCTTATATTGTAGCTTCAATTAAAAAAAAACGTTTAATATATATAATTTTTCCAATAATTCATAAAATGGTCATTTCTTATTATTAATTAAGAAAATTATTTATGTGTTAAATATTACATAGTGTACTTAAATGATATATTAAGGTATATAAATATTTTATCTATATTGTTGAAAAATCTAAATACAATTTTAAGTTTTATTATTTATATTCGGTATTTTTTAAATTTATCAATTAGTTGATTAGTATGCTTTTCATTTTAAGTAATTAACATGAAAGAAAAGTATAGATTTTATAAATCTTTTATAGAATAATTAAACAAGCAAATTCGTAAAAAAATATTAATTGGAAACACTATATACTTTAAATACCAAATAAAAATTTATAGTAAGCCCTTGTTTTTTAATATTTTTTATTTTTTGTTCTTTTTCTTATGTTCAAAATTTTTTTCCCTTTAATATTATATATTATTTTTTAAATAAATTTCTAAGGAAATATCGATAGATGCTAATGTATTTATTCATAAGATATGAAGATTCTTCTCTTTGCAAATAAATAATAAATGTGTTCTTAAAATCGAAAGCTGTATTATCTTCTTATTAATTAAAGAACTTGGTTTTTAACAAAATGTATTACTTTTCAAACTTTTATAATAATAGTTTAGTAATTTCATGACAATTAATATCTTAACCATTTTATTAATAATGAATTTAAATCAACTTTATGCAAACTTTTATTTTAAATGTCAAATTATTTTACTAGGATATTACAGAAAATTTTCTTTTGTTCAATTATTTTAGAATAACATACGAGCAATATTTTATTATATATCTTAGTAGACAAATATCTTTTGCAGGTTCTTTCAATTTAATTGTGCTTAGTTCGCGAATAAATTTTTTTAATAAAACCAACATGTATTATATTTTAAAAATTGCCTTAATATTTACTATTTTATTTTCAAGAAAATTAAATTTCTTACTCTATTACTTTCTAATTAAATTTCTTGCTTCCTATTCTTGAATATGAGTAAAAAATAAATGATATACTGAAATTCCAATATGAGATCATTAAAATACCTTAAACCATGCATTGAAAATCCACGTTAAAAAAACATCAGAAATATTTTCAATTATTGTGGTATTAAAATCTAGAGGCAGCATAAGTCGAAATTCATAAATTACTTAATTTTATGCCTCAGTTAATTACTAAATGATATAATTATTCTCATTCTCACTATATTCAATGAGAACTATTCCTTACCTTCTCTTTAATTATTTTTATTTGTTCCCTTAATAAGAGCTTATACATATTTTTGTTTATTTTTAAAAATATTTTTGTTTTAATAGATTTTCCTGAAGATTTTAATTTTAAAAATAAAATGTAAGCTTGGTTTCGCATTCTTGGGAATTAAATAAAAAAATACAGAGATGAAATCAAAGTACTCTAAAACGAATTAAATGTCAAACTCTATAAAGATATAAAATATTAAATAAAAGATATTATAGAGCCTACATTACACATAAATTAGTTTGTAAAAAATTAAAAGGGTCTAAAAAGCTGAGATATTTAAATAACTTACAACTCATGAAGAAATTAGAAAAATTACTTAAATAACTAAATGCATAGAAAAAAATAAGTACCGAATATTTAGATTACGATTAAAAAACATAGACATTTAATGAATAAATTTAAATGTAACATAAAATTTTTCTTTTCAATATGTAAAAGAAAGTGCTGCCATCTATGAATTAAATATACGTTGAAAGTAAACTTAATAAAATTTAAAGTAACTTTTGTTTTTTAATTAAATCTGATAAAGTACAATTAAACTTATTCTGATAAATATTAATTACGTAAATAATTGAAATTATTAATTATTATATATTAATTATTTTCTATTGAGTTAAAGTTTTTATTCATAATAAGTCAGATTTAAATTTGATGAGACCCTAAGTTATTAAAAGTAATAGATGGTTCCTGTTTGAGTTGAAAATTTTATTTATAAAATATTTTTACTTTATATGGATCACATATGTATTATATGATAGTTCTAGAATTAGATTCAGAAATTAGTGGAGTTGTAAAAGCTTGGGCTAAATCTTATTTAACCAATATTTAAATTGGGAATAAATGACAATAGTATTCATATACCTTAATTTTTTCACGTAGTATAAGCAAAATTTCATGCATATAAAAAATTAGTTAATGAAGAATCCATGCTTAATTTTGGCATAATTATATTTTAACAATGCATAAGTTATAATTTCAAAATAATATGGTTAATCATGAAAAGTTATTGTCATCTCTGACATAAAATACATCAAAGTCATTATATACATTTTATTGGCGAAGAATATCATGAACGAAATTAGTGAAAGTAAATTTTTACAAATTATTTTCATCTTATTTTAAATGTGTCATTTGTAGCTGATTTCTAAGTATTTATAAAGGACCCGCATGCTTACATATACATATTTTAAATAACATTTTATGCAGTCGCTCATTTCAAAGCATATATTTAGGAAAATTATATTTATTTATAATTTTCCTAAACTTTTATATAAAATTTACATTTATTTTCATAATTATATTTGTTATCTGTTGAGTCACGAAGAGTTATTTTTATAAAATTACCTTTTCGAAAGTAGTATCTTTCATTGTATTGTTAAAACTCAATTATGTAATTTTTGCAATTTTTACAGGCTCTATAATAAAAATAACAAAAATTAAATAACATGATTTAATCCTTTTTAAGTGTGTTTATACCATGCCACACAAAGTATTGAAACATCAAAGTCTTCTTGAAAATTTCTTTAATCATATAATTAGGAATAATGAATAATATTAAGCGAGATCTCAATGCAAAGAAAAGCAAAATTAATAGGACATTAATTTTATTGTGGTTTTTCATATAAACGCAATGTGATATAATCAACCTGAAGAAATTAGTATGGAAAATAAAATCTTAAACTATGTGGGATTTATAAATTGCATTTCGTAATCCAAGTATCATGGAAGTTCCATAAATCCTTTAGGCCATTTATCATTATACAACTTATAATCAGCACAAACAAAAATTTTTTAAACAATTTTCTTAAAAAATATAAAAATTATCTGACATTCAAAAGAATGTTACTGTCCAAATTTCCAGAATTTTCGTCAGTAAAATTTAATAATTTTAATCATTACTTTGAAATAATGACGCAAAAATACAAATCTATAACAAAATAAGAAATTTAAGAAATACGTGTTTCATGTTATAAATTGTTTTTGAAAATTAATTTTAAATTAATTAATAAATTTTGTAATTTTAACTGATAAAAAATTATGTATGTTAAGAAAGCTTTAAATGTTGGAGTCACCCAAAGACAAATTTTTTTAAATTTAAATACCTACACAAATACAAAATCGTAAAATCATTTGTTTGATTTCTGACAACTTCTTTGAATTAAAACACAGCATACAATACTTCAACATTTAATGTCACTTAGGTACATATAACTGTCACTTTACAATGTCAAAAAAATTCCATACTAATCAAAAATTTTTCCTTGCTGTGTTAAAAAGTTCAAGACATGTTAGTAAGATGCATCCATTTTCTACATCCCTTCCGTCCCCCTACACCAAGAACCTTTTTATTTAAATTCAAAAACGATGTTACAGAACCTTGCATTGTAAGTATTGTTTTACATAGGTATGCAAAATATTTTCGTGATTAGTACATACAAAGGATATCACAGTTAAATACAGAAAAAAAGATGTCTTGGATAAATATTAGGTTGAAGAAAAAGAAATCCATTATTTTTACGTGAACTTTATGTAACTTCTTTTGGATTCACTTTGTAAAAAGGTTTAAAACAGCTTTCATGTAGATTTTTAGGTCTTGCGCGTTACGACTGCTGACATGCGGTAAACTTCGATTAGTTTTGATATTTCATAGACATTTTCGACGATGCAGTATCCACATGCGAGGTGCATCTCGAACATCAAAAATACCCGAACGGAATCGACAAAACAAAAATTGTACATAACTGGTTGTTACAGTCTTATATAGGACGATAAACACCTTTCACAATTTTAGCCACCCGGCTATCTTTTTCGCTGTTACAAGAGAAAAACGAAAATATATCGAATTTTCTGTTTGTTGTCTTCCATTTTTAAAACCTTGTACTCATAACTGAATTAATCAAACAAAAAACCGCAAGAGGACTCTTACTCCCAGAAGAGTAATTATCCAAGTGATGACAATTAATAAGCAATTATATAATTTGATTTTCAGAATAAATCATTTGAATATATTTCATTTTTACACACCATTTGAGAGACGCCATCTATTAATCTCTATGTTTATCCGGAGAGATAGTTTGAAAAAGAGCTTAGACTGGTACTGCTCTCTAGGGTAGAAAGTACTTACTAAAAATTTTGTTTGTTTATTTTGTAATTTTGTATACATTTTTTATGAATTTTGTAATGGAGTATCTTAGCCTGAGCATGATAAAAGTTTTAATCAGCCAAAAGCCTTAGGACGACTCTTGGCTGATTAAAATATTAATCAGCACACATTGAGAAAATAACGAAATAAAGAATAATAATTTATTTAATAGGTTAAAAATTAAAGAAAATATGATAAGGCAATACAAATCTTTATTATCGCCTTAATATATTGCTCAGAATTTTGTATCTCCTTTTATTTTTTTAATTATCGTATGAACCTACCATTTTTGTTCTTTTATACTTAATTATTACTTAATGATGTTTTTATTATGTAAATGAAGTATGGAAATGTGTGAGTTATTTCCTCCAACAATATTTCTTATTTTAAATATGCAATTTTTAAAAATAAATATTTTGAATTTAAGAGAAACATTTGTAATGGCTTTTATAGCCCTTAATTCTTCGTAATTTATAACTGTTTCTGTTGCAAGTATAATTTTATTTACTCAATAGTTAATTTTAAGAAATTTAAAATATATAATTAGAATGTTTCTAACTTTAAATCCGAGATGTTTAACTTTTTATTAATTCATTGTTTCATAAACAAAATCTTCCATTTATGCAAAAAAATATTGTTAATAATTTTCTCAAAAGATTATTTAGGCTAATTTGTTTACTTTAAAACGTATTTCGAAGAATTAATTTGTAAGTTTTAAACATTTTTTTTTTTCAAAAGATCATATGCGTCCATAACGTCTTTCCTGTTATCGGTTATAATAAAATCCATTACAAAAAAATAATCAATTTTGAACATAAAAGACTTTTATTTCCTTATTTTTTCATATGATTGTTAAAAATAAACAGATTTTCATTGTAAAAATTAATTTAAATCTTTCTTCATGTTTTATATAAGCAATAGATCAATATAACACATTTGCTATTAATTCTGCATTAAAAATAGTTTTTATTGATTAAATAAAAATTCCTTATAACTGTAAAATAAGTTTACTTATAATATCTAAATTTTATAAATATATTTTTTGTATATAATATTTTTTAGTCAAAAATTTATCCTTTAGATATAGTTATATTTAAAATTAAATTTTATGAAAAACAATATTTGAAGATTTCTCTCTTTTTACAAAAATTTTTTTCACTAAATTCTTATTGGATTTTTTATTCGAAAATCCAAACTTAGAAGTGATACTACTTAAAAGTGATATTTAAGAATTCTTCTAATTCTATAATAAAATTTCTCATGATTTATTATACTAAATTCAAAATTAGGGAAGAATGCATGAGCGATAAAATACAATTTAAATGTATTCTGTAAATATAAATTTATGTTAGATGTTCGCCTTTTGGTCCTTAAGAATTATTTCCAATTTAGTAGTAACTTGTACTCTTTTCATAAAAAAAAAAAAAAAAAAAAAAAGTAGTGTTTTGATAGAACTGCTTGTAACAATATTCATAAATATATTATATTCTACCAAAGAAGCTATATTTTAACTTTTTAAACTAATGTTTGCAATAAAAAAAATATTCAACCTTTGAAATACAAAGGAATTTTAGGAAAATAAAATTCGATGAATTCATAGTCATTACTAATAATTGATTATTAAGTAATTATTCATAGTTTTTAACATTTCATAAAAAATACTTTTAATTAATGAATCTAAGTATAATTATTTAATTGATTAAAGATAGTAAACAGTCTTAAGGGAAAAAAATGAAATTGCTTTTGTTGCTTATATTACTTTTATGTAAAGTACGAAAAATATTTTTGTAATTTAATTTTAATGAAAAAATAATTTATTCTTTATTTGAAGAAAATAGAAAAATGTAAACATTTAATATTAAAAAGTTTATATATTAATAAAGTAAAATAAAAAAAATATTTATAATGTAAAAGAAAAACAAAGTGAAAATTTAAGTAAATATAGAACTAAAAAAACAAATCATCGGAATAAAAATGTGTATGATGTACTATGAATTCTGGTATAGATGATATCTGCTTACATATAGGGCAGAAAGAAATCTTAAAAATTTTATTATGCCTCCCATTCAAGCAATCAACGCTCTGTAGCTTAGTAGGAAGATGACAAAGCAGAAATCATTGTTATATCATAATGCCCCAGTTTACAATTGAACACATCAATAATATTGAAACTGATGCATTTATTTGTACTCTCTAATAAACAGTGTACATTATTAAACCAAAACACGGTTATTAATATTTGACAAATAATTTCTACGAAACACTTTTATCTGAATTCAAAAAAGTTATTGGAGTCATTATCTCCAGACTCAAGATATAGGAAAATTTTCCCATATGTGCTATCTTCATTTTTTAAAAATTCATAACAATTGTAAATTTTATAAATCTTTAAATCAATATTTGAAAATTTATAATTATTATAATATATGGTCTTATAATATATTACGAATTTATTATAAGACCATATATTATGAATATACAATAAACTAATTTTAAAATAATTATAAATAAAAATGTTAATAATATTTATTTGCAGGTCAAATTGTGATTTTCAGATTTTATTGACAGCCCATTTCTTTGAGAACATATTGCATAAAAAGTTATTTTGGTATAAAATTTGTATAATATAAATTAAAATTGAACTTCTTAAATAAAACCTTGGGCCTCATGGAGAAATTCACATAGAGAGATGCACCATAAAGATCCGATTTGAGATCCGAATCTAACATTCTCAATGAATTTTTTTTTTGGCTTAAAAGATAAAAAAGAAATAAATAAAAATTTAAAAATAATTTCTTTCATGGGTTAGTCATAATATTTGTAAAATAAAAAGAGCAAATAAGACATAAATTTATGATTAATTTTATATGGACAATTTATGTGTTCAGTTAATTTTATTTTTAAGTGAAATCCTAAGAAAATTAATTTGTAAAAACAAGTAACAGTTTTTATAAATTAATTCTAAACAAATTTTCAAAACGAATGTTTTTAAAATTAGAAAAACTTACTACCACTAAAATAATTATTTTTAGACTTATAAGAAAATATGACTAAACTGCAATCTCATACTTACCTGGCACTGGGGATGCCTTGATCACGAAGGAGGCTCCCCCGAGCTGAGGCCTATCATTGCACATCGATGGGCTGACGTTCGCCACATCCACTAATTGTGGTTGCTTGGGGTGCATAATTTTTGGTAGCCGGGTCTGCGCGTGCGCGGACCCGATATAATGAAAAAAGTAGATATATCCAACAAGCTCTAACTCTAAGCCTTGTAAGGTAGAGATGTATATGAGGGTGGGAACATTTCTGAAAAAGGGCGTGTTTTATAAAAGAAAGTTTATTGGAATGCGAGTGGTAACAGGATCGATAGCCGATAATGCTTATCCATTATTTTTTCTAAGCGATTATAAAAGTAATGTAGTATCATTATTGTGATTTGTTCTTGGATTTCAGGAAACACGCACAATTATTGTGGTAACTATTCGATTTATTAAAGCGATTTTCCAACAATTTATAAAAAAAATTTGTTTCTTGAAATAACAGTGCAGTTTAATGGGTAGTTAATAAAAGTAAATTCAAATTCCTTTATTAGAGTTTCATTTCACACACACAACAAATCATTTTTACTGTAAAATAATGCAGTCAGTTATATTTAGTGATAATCTCATGTATGATTAAGACATTGAATACGCGCGCCCATATCAATCTCATAATTTAATGACAAATGGAAGATTTTATACATACACATCTTTTAGAAATATTTTAAATAAATCGACGAAAAAATAAATTATTATTAATCTTAGGTGTGAATTAAAAATATTTGCTTCAATACTATACCTGGAAAATTCTACAGTATTTCAAAGGATCCTTCTTATAAAACTCAAATAATTTTTTTTTTTCATAAAAAGTAAATTTATTATAAAAACTATTCAAGAAAAAACTCTTTAATTACTGATATTAATTATGCAAGTATTTCTTTTCACGTTTTATGAATTTATTTTTTTATAATTTAGTTTACATTGACATTTGAATTTAAAATTTACATTCATTTCATTAAATAATTACGATGTCCATTCTCAGTTTACACAATTTATCAAATTGCGGAAATACGAACATGCCTAAACAATCTACTCCTCGAATGTTCAACATTATAGCTATGGTAATGTCAGCATGCCTAGAATGTTGTGTATAATGCTAAATGAAAAACAAAGTTATTATTTATCACAGTAATCTAACAACAAATGATTAATTACATCTTTTACCTTGAGCAGTTAAGATTCAGCTTTGTTCTATTTATTATCAGTTTCGATTGTTTTACTTCATATTATATTGTATAGCATTTTGATTGCAATTCAACATATTTTAATATTAATTCTGAGTTTTTCTGCACTGAAAGATAAATAAAAATATCCTTTAGGTTATGGGTTTTCTGCATGCTGAAAGCACAGTAATAATTGAAGTGAAAAATTCAGAATATCAGCTTTAAAGCATTATGCCTTATTCATAAGCTAGAAGAGCAAGTTTTTATTTTCTTCCAACCACTAATGTCATGAAGTCATTTCTTAAAAATATCCATAGAAGAATTTCCGTGATTGAAATGGACTAATACTTAAGTGTATTTATAAATAATCTTTTTAAGGAGTTTATCAGAAAACGTTTTGTTAGTAAGAGTGAAGCACCAAGTATGGAGGTAAGAGAATTTCCGATTAAATCTATTTTGGAATAAAGAAAGGGATTGATCTCTATGGAAATTCAAAATATTATTTGTTTTAAATTATCATGCTAACTCATTAGAAAATGTTGAAGACAATATAAAGAAAAATGTTGAAGACAATATAAAGAAACATCAGACGGCTTCACAGAAGCCGTCTGATGAAGCTATTGTAAAAAATATAAATAATATTTAGTTGCTTATAAGACAGCAAAACCAAGTGCAACGATGGTTTTCACAAACTCGATGACTGAAGAAACAATGCAAAAAATAATGATGTTTGACTGGAACTTTATATGCTGTATGAAGCTACCTCTGAAAATCAATGTACAATAATTGTTAACAATGTATTGTTGTTGCATGCCCCGTGATCAGCAGTGCTAGATCAGGTCCATGAGTGGGCACACCTTTAAAAAGTCCAACACTAAAAGTAAGTTTTCGGTCAAATCCCTCCTAATGAGACCAAGGCACTCAAGAATGTGTTCTGGAGTAGCCTGTTCAGTTGAACACTTGGAGAAAATGTCAAATTTCTTCAAACCCTCGGAAAATTTCAAAGCTCTAAAGTGGCTATTTCTGAATCGGGCGAGAGTAGTTTGTTCCTATCTATTGAAACCTGAAACCAGGGAGGCTCCCGGGAGAGACGAACTGTACCTGTGGTGCTCAGGAAGGACAATCCAAGTGGTTCTATTCTCGTGTTTAATCCTTGAGTGTATCTCCAGAAAGGTGAGAGGCGCTAGCGGCACACTGCCCTCAAATGGGCCAGCTTAGGCTAAAGTGTCCGCAATCTCATTTCCGTCAAGATCGACATGGGAAGGAATCCACTCGAAGTAAATATGATGCCAAGCGGAAAGCCGTTTTAATTTGTTGAGAATTGAAACTCCAGCATTGTCTCTCACAACTATTGCCAACTGTTAAATGCTGTCAGATAGAATCCAAATCTCAGTTCTATGGGGGAGAGACCCTAGGGAGTCCAGGGCCTCATCCATGGCACTTGCTGCGGAACACCGAGCAGTAATCAGGATTTTCCTTTTGCATCTTTAAGACGAAATTTTGCGATTTGATGTATATTCCACTGCCAGAGCGGTTGTATTCATCTCTACTGCCATCCATATAAATCTGTAGGGCCTTGCTTGGTATCTCTCTGTTTTCGAATATTCTAATTCAGTAGTCGAATCAAAATTTTGCTTAAGTATGTGAGATTTGTGAAATTAAAACTTCTATTGTTAACGAACACACATACACATTTATTCACAAACATTAATTATCAAAACGACACATTACAAACAAGGTTTACAAAAACTAAAACACCTGAAAAATAAGTTTGGAGCGCACACTCGCTCGTTGTATTCTCTCTAATATACCACTAGAGTTCCCACTTGAGTGTCTACTTGAGTTCTCTCAAGTACATGTGTGGCGGAAACATTGCCAGTGAATTCGCAACACACCCCACTTGTACTCTGTTAAGAGTATACTAACTGATATTAACAACAAACAATATAACACAAAATTTTTTAAATCACATAAATAATTATGAACTTACAAATATACACAAAATACACAAGACACTATATAATAAAGAAAATAGAGATCAATTTATTTCAAGTGGGTAAATTAACTGGATTGGACGTTTGTAGCGACCTTTAGTTGTTCGGACAAGGCAAGAACGTACACGTCCATCACGCCCCACAAACACCTCTTCGATGATGCCAAGAGGCCATAATAATTTGGATTTAGGGGTACCTTCAATCAAAACGACGTCTCCTATTTCTAGATTATTTTCTGGTACTGGATGTATAAAATTATGCGCATTTTTCAACTGCATTAAGTAATTTTGCTTCCATTTAACCCAGAGCCGACGTACGAGGTTAGTCTGATATAACCTTCGACGAGTCAAACCTTCCTTCGAGGAAGGTGGATTGGCAAATATCTCAATAAAATACCCTGGATACTTAACATTTTCAACACCAGGAAACAAAAAATGAGCCGGGGTAAGAGGCTGCGGTTCCTCCAAATCATTACTTACATAAGTAAGTGGTCTATGATTTAATACTAGTTCAATTTAAGCTAGGACAGTCATCATTTTCTCAAAATTAAGACAAGCTTTACCCAATATTTTCTTCAAAGGCTCCTTAACACTCCTCATGAGCCGCTCATAAAACCCATCCCACCATGGGGCACGAGGAGCAATAAACTGCCAGGTGATGTTATGTACTGCAACAAAGTTTTTTAAATTCGGATAATTCAAAATTTGAGAAAAGTCCCTCAAAATGTTATCTACAGTTCTAAAACTCTTAGCATTGTCTGAAATGATGACCCTACAATTTCCCTTTCTGGCCAAAAACCGTCTTAAAGACAAAATAAAGCTTTTAACAGACATGTCAGTTATCAACTCTATGTGCAAGGCTCTCGTGACCCCACATGTGAATAAAGCTATATAGGATTTTTGTTGAGTGTTCCCCGAACGAATAAAAATTGGACCAGTGAAATCAATTCCTAACACTGTAAATGGGGGACTTTCAAGTACTCTAGTTTTAGGTAATTGAGCAGTTATTTGTTTAGCAGGCTTGACAGAATATCTATTACATATCAAACATGATTTCAAAACACCTTTCACCACTTGTCTACCCTTTGGAATCCAATATTTGTTTCTAATTTGAGCAAGAGTTGCTGACACCCCATTATGACAAATTTTGTTCTGTTCTCTTAAAATTAACAATTTAGTAAATCTGGAATGTCTGGGTAGAATAATTGGATGAAATTCATCGTTTGATAAACTGCTTTCTTCGAGTCTACCTCTCACATGGAAAACATGGTTTTCAACACAAAATGGGGCTAATTTAAAAAGAGAAGATTCCTTTGGAATCTGTTTACCCTTTTCAAGACATTCTAATTCGGAAGAGTAGACAAGCCTTTGTTCATATTTAATCCATTCTAATTCTGCACGAATAAGTTCAATTGCAGTATAAGGTCCCATTTTAACCTGCTGCTTCTTCAAGCTGACTTCTATGTGCGGTGCGCTGTTTTTTAAACTTCTCTAATTCTTTTTTATCTGCCATTCTAGATACAAGTATTGCAAACAAACTTACATTAATAAAATACACATTAATCTGTAAATTTCTCTAAATAGTTGAACAAACAATAACACATCATAAAAGGGCCGGCGCTAGCAACTTCGCCGCCCCGGGCAAAGAAGTAAAATGCCGCCCCTTTAAAACAAAAATTAAAAGAGATAACCTAAACCCTTTCCACAATTAATGGTAAAATAAAACGAGCAAAAAACTGCAATCATCAGCTATGTTGAAGTTTTGATTAGCAAAAAAATACTAATTTATTTGTTTAAGTTTTTGGCACTAAATTAAAATTAGGGTTGCGCAGAGAAAAAGGAAAGAGTCATTTCTGGTGCATAATTATAAAATACAGAACAGATATTTAAAGAAAAGTAAAACAAATTATAAAACCACTAAATATTAAAACTTTATTACATATTAAAAATACATTTAATCCGAGAGTTGAAATTAAAAGTGTTTTTTTCTCACTTTTAATTCTGAAAATTGTTTTAATTTCTTTAACATTAATTTTTTCAGGCAGGTCATGTTCGACGGCTAATGTTGTTAAGCCGTTTAGTCGATCCTAGGTAGCTATGGAGCGTAAAAATTTTTTAATTAATTTTAATTTGGAGAAACTCCTTTTTCTACTTGCCACACTTGTTGGGAGAGTAAACAATATTCTTAAAACTATACCAAGATTGGGAGCAAAATCCAGGTTCGATATGAATTTTAAAATTTTCAACTGGACTTTCTTTTTTGTTTAGCAAAGCCAAAACAGCTACTTTCTCGTCTGCCAAGTCAAGCGCATTTATATCGTATGAATTCCCATCAGTCAACACTGTTTCTAAATCTTTACAATACTTTATATGTCGTTTTGAGGAATATCTTTTAAATCAGAAATATTGTATAAAATTTGGAAATAGTTGCTGTGGGTACTGATCAAATCAAACCTGGATTCGAGTGCATTGATAGCTTTATCTAATGAAACAAAATAAAATTCTGCCTTATATTTCAAAGCATGATCTTCTATTGGATCATCTTTTGCCTCATAGTCGAAATTAACATTCCTTCTTCGAACTCTATGACGTGGCTGGGCGAGCTCAAAATTAGCTGGTATGTCAATTTCGTCTGCGAGTTCTCGAGCATCGCAAAGCATTTCATTAAAGGTTCTGTTCGGTCTAAGATCCTTGAAAAAATCTTTACAATTTTTCAAGAGCTCCATAGCAGATGGTAAATCATAGTCTTTTGTCTGCAGGAGCTTACTTATAGGATTGATACAATTTAAGATTTTGTACCAAATTACAATGCAGTATAAGAATTTAAATTGTTTAACACAACTTAATAGTCCAGAAGCCTCAACTCTTATAGAGTTTTCAACCTCCGAGTTATTACAAACAGCAAGTAAAGCATCTTATATCCCTCCTAATTGATACATTTGTGGTTTTAATGCATCTATTCGGTTTTCCCAACGAGTATCACTTAGAGGTTTCAAAGTAAGTCGGAAATATATTTTAATAATATGGTCCATCGAAAAATTGATGAGGAAAAAAACAGATATATTTTTTGGACAATATTAAAAAAATTGGAGGCTTCGAAGGATGCTTTTGCCACGTCATTAACTACCAAGTTTAATGAGTGGCTTCAACATGGAAGGTAAAATGCTCTTGGATTTAACACATTTATTCTAGATTGTACTCCCGATTTACTGCCTCTCATGTTGGCCCCATTATCGTAAGCCTCTCCCCTCATATCCTGCAAATTCAATCCCAATGTTTCAAGTCTTTTAAGTATTAGAGCTGAAAGTTCATATCCAGTCGATCTTTCAACCGGAAGAGAGCCTAAAAAGCTTTCATTAATTTTGATGGAAACCTCCTTGGGATTGGACTTGTCAATGGATACATGCCTTACTAAAACTGTCATTTGCTCGATCTTGCTGATATCATGAGTGCAATCTAGAATTATTGAATAATATTTAGCTTTTTTAATTTCAGTAATAATATGAGATGTTATATTTTCAGCTAAAAGAATAATCAATTCATTTTGAGTTTCTTTTCCTAGATAGTGCACTTTAGCTTCTTCTTTTTTAAGCACTCTGCGGATATGCTCTTCCATTACTGGATCAAACTAAGCAAGTAATTGAATAATTTGTAAAAAATTACCGTTACCGAAATCGTAAAGTTTGTCACTTGTATCTCGGAGGGCTAAACAATTTTGAGCAGGCAATTTTATTGTTGAAACAATTCGTAGAAGCACCTCACCCCAAGAATTTATTTCTGCGGTAATAAGTCTTTGTGAATGACTGTCAATCGTTTCAGAGTACTGTATTCTTTGACTTAATTCAATCCAATAATTTTGACTTTCGATATGTTTTTTAGAGGTTTCATGTTGATTTAAAATCTTAGCGAGGTGCTTCCAATCTTTAAAACCTCCAATAGAAAGGGAACTTAAAGTAGAACCAAAAAGAAACAAATTTTCGCCGTATGTTTAAAAAACACCCTGTATGTATACAGGGTGTTAGGGGTTTGATTCCAAATATCTTAATGCATAAAATTCATTTTAATTTCACTTCATTCATTTAAAAAAAAAAAAAAAAAGTTTAGTGTATCATGAATCAAAACTCAATTATTTTAGAAAGAGAAAATGTTTAAAAGTTTGAGAAATTTAATTTTAGGGCCAATTTGCCGCCCTCTAAGGTTGCCGCCCTGGGCAGGGGCCCGGCTTGCCCACCCCTAGCGCTTGCCCTGATCATAACCAAAGAAATGCCAACAGACACTTTGAACTCTTGAAACTCCAACAAATTATTTCAAACAAATATCAATTATCAACAAATCCTCACACAAATACTATACTCAATTTATGAATCAAATTAGCAATTAATAATTCAAACAATCATACGAAACCTCCAAATTTTCGGAATGAAAGACTAAATCGACAACAAATATAAACTGATAACTATCCTAACATATTTTCAATTTCGAAACTATTCCACTTAAACGAATTTCAATGTTAAGCAACATTACTACAACTTTAGAACATTACCAGTTATATTTCAAACAAACTACAAAACTATTCTACAAACCGAAATGAATTTCTTACTCACCCCACCAAGCGTCATTCTTTGTTGTTACGATTCCAAAGTATTCAAATCCTCGGGTTTCGGCACCATGTTTTCGAATCTTCTAATTCAGTAGTCGAATCAAAATTTTGCTTCTGAAGTATGTGAGATTTGTGAAATTAAAACTTCTATTGTTAACGAACACACACACACTTTTATTCACAAACATTAATTAACAAAACGACACATTACAAACAAGGTTTACAAAAACTAAAACACCTGAAAAATAAGTTTGGAGCGCACACTCGCTCGTTGCATTCTTTCTTATATACCACTTGAGTTCCCACTTGAGTGTCCACTTGAGTTCTCTCAAGTACATGTGTGGCGGAAACATTGCCAGTGAATTCGCAACACTCTCCAATTCTCTTAAGAGCCACTTGATTTAGATAGGCAGGAATGTCATTTCGTTTATGTTAACAATGTTTTCAATGCAAATGGTCAGTTAATTAATCATTCAAGTTAAAAATCAGTTAACATCTATCCAAACTAAAAATTTTTGGAATGAGTTGAATTTGGATCTCGAATTAAAACAGGAATCTCAAGTTCTTTAAATTTTACTGATTTGGAAGAATCTAGACACATTACCTCAAGAATACCGTTCCTTTAAATCAAGTTGGCTACTTCTGAATGAAGGTAAAAGAACAATTGATGAAATGACAATTCAGATATGTTCTCAAGAAGACTTATGTTCTCAAGAAAGAGAAACTAAAGAACAAAAAAAAAATAAATAAAAAAAATTCAAAAACAAAACTAATTCCTAGAAGTAATAAATTGGAAAATGGGTTATTTGAAAGAAGTAAAAAATGGGAAAGTGATTTGTTATAAGTTTGGAAAGTGCAACTATTGCCATCAAAAAGGTCATGGGGTGAAATCCTCTCAAAAATGGATAGCTGCAAACCAGCAAAGATTAATCAGAAAAGCAAGTTTCAAGAAAAAATTTGAGTTATTACCAATACGTCGTTATTAGCTCCCGAGGAAGATTTCTCCCCAGAAGAAAGCAACTGTGATTGTGTGTGTGTGTGTGGTTTTGTGATAATAGTGCTTTGAATCATATTACCAACAACAAAAATTATTTTCCACATTTTGAAATATATAAATCACCCCATAAAACTACTACTGAAAATAGCAAAACACTACCAACAAAGGTACCTTAAAGATCATAACATAGATAAAAGGGGAAAGGCAAGTTAAAGAATTAAGAGAAGCTTGGTTTATCTCAGATATTATAATAAGAATCTTTATTTAGAACCAGCACTCAAGATAGAAAGAAACAAAAACAGCAGATTCAAATCAACAATAGAAGAATGTTGGTTAAAAATTAACGACAAGGTTGTATTTTATAGTAAAAGAGAAATGTAAGTGGTAGCCTATGTAAAATACATAGACAAGTGTCTCCTCCGAATAAACTAGAAGTGAATACAGCTATTGTAAGTAATTTTATTTTACAGTTATCATGAGCATTATGGACATCAAAACAAACGCCATATAAAGAATGTCGTAGAATAATTGATGAATCTCAGAGTTGAATTAAACAATCAACTTTGTGAAGCATGTATATATATAGTAAAGCTCATCAATTGATATTTGACCAAAGACGGAAAGCTACAAAACCTACAGAAGTTTTTCAACTGATATCTATTAATGAATCCTTCAGAAAATATCGTTCTTCGTTGCATAAAACCTCTATAGATGTATTCCGACATATCTTTTATCTTCGTCAAAAATCAGACGTTGCATAAGCTCTTGAAAATCTGTTGGCCCGTGCAATGAATCTCGGATATAATATCGAAATCTTTAGTGATAATGAGTAGAATTTAATGTTGAAAATGTTAGAAATAACTTACTGAAAGCTAAGAATATTCAGACTCACTTCTCCATATACTTCTGAACAAAATGAAAGTAAAAATAGGATACTAGTAGAAATTGCAAGAATTTTGAAAAATTCCAATCTAGTAATCAATTTTTCATCATCTATATGGGCAGAAATGTGATTAGTGCATCTATATACATATTAAATAGAACAGTAAAAAATCCATGATGAAATAAATGCCCTGATGAAAAGTGCATGGGTCAAAAACATAGTATAAGACATGCGTATAATTGGATCTTACTGTTATGTCTACATACCGAATCAGAAATGTAGGAATATGGACAAGCAATGAATTGTTAAATAATAAGTTTACAGTATTTTTAAAATAAAAAATCTAGATAATGAATGAAAAATAATGAAAATAATTTTGATTAAATGTTGCCTTATTCCTTATAATCTAGCAGCAGGCTAGACTAAGTCAATGAGACTCTGATTAAATGTTAATTAAACCCCCTGAGTCTGGAGGAAGCATGCCGCTTTCATACTCTTGGTAGTTTCTCGTGCGTGGGGTAAATATGGTGTGTGCAACCACTCTGACGGAAATATTTACTGTTTCTTAAATATTTAAATTTCAATTAAATAATTATTGAGAAATAAAGTAAGAATAAAATTCCACTGTTTTGAATGAAGCATGGAATATTTTACAAACTATTTTTTTATATTTACTCAGTAGTAATCATTTTGGGATTATAGTCTTTTTTCAAGGGTGTGGCTAAATATTTATCAGTTGTGCCACGCCTTAAGCTTTATATAAAAGTATTCTGAAGAAGTAACAAATAATCTTGAAATAATTTTCGTCACTACCTAAGGTTCAATAATACCAATATCAATGAAGAAACTTTATAATTAATAAGAAATTTTTATTCCCATATCTTCAAGTTTATTTTTGTAAACAGGCCGATTTCCCTACTACCGACCCTTGCAAAAATAACTGAAAAAGCAATTCTTCACAAGTTACTAGATTGTGATGAGATGAACCAAATAATCATCCCTCAGCAGTTTGGATTTCGGAGAAAGCTTTCGACCACCCATCAACTACTCAGGGTGGTGGAGAAAATATCTAAAGGTTTTGCCAAGAAAAAATCGACGGGAGGAATATTCATTGACGTAGAAAAAGCTTTTGATAGAGTTTGGCATAAAGGTCTGATATTTAAACTAATTAAATTCAATTTCCCCCCTATCTTGTTTTCCTTATAGATAACTACCTATCTAAAAGAACTTTCTCTGTTAGAGTCGGAAAAACTTATTCCCAAAACAGACCCATTCTTGCAGGCGTCCCACAGGGATCCCTGCTGGGTCCGTTTTTATTCAACATCTACGTCAACGATATTCCTCAGCATCCCAACACTATGCTCTGTTTGTTTGCTGATGACACTGCTGTACTGGCATCCAGCACAAAAATGTGGAAAATTCATGCCCACATCTCCGAACATATCATGACTATTGAAAAATGGCTAGATATTTGGAAAATCAAAATTAACCCAAATAAATCAAATGCGGTCGTTTTTACTAAAAAAAGAACTCCACCCCCCCAGATTAAACTCAACGGGTATCCTGTCCCCTGGTCAGATACCGTTGATTACCTCGGACTTACACTAGATAAAAGACTCACCTGGAAATCACATATTAGGAAAACTAAATTAAAATTAATTTCAGCCAAATCAACCCTTTATCCACTAATTGCGTACAATTCTAATCTATCCATGAGTAATAAGTTACTCATATATAAGTCATTTATACGACCAATAATTACATACGCTGCACCAATCTGGGGAAGTGCTGCATTAACTAATATTAAACAGCTGGAAGGTCAGCAAAGCAAACTCCTCAGACTAATCTCAAAATCTGACTACTATATCAGAAACGAACAAATTCGCAATAATCTAGGTGTCCTTTCATTAAAAAAATATATTAAATTCCTAGCATTTAGATTTTTTGAAAAACTTAATGAAATTAATAATGCAGAAATTCAATCTATTGAGAACTATAGCCCTTATGAAATCATTAATTTCCACAGACCCAGGGCCGTGCTGCGTTTAAACCCAGCAACAAGCTAATTAAGTTCAAAATAAAAATAATTATTTACTTATTTATTTATTTATTTTTTGACACTTTTTCTTTTGTTTCAATTTCTTGCTGATTGCCCTTCATTGGGGTACTGAGTTGAATATATTTTTTGTTTGTAAATATTTGTGTATTCTTTGTTTGTTTATAATTTAAGAAATAATAAATAATTAAAATCAAAAGATAAAGAAATAAAATAAGTACTATACAGTTCTATGTGTTTATTGTACCTTGTTTTTTCAATTTACTATTTCTCTCTTGTAACTTTTGTGTTTATTTTGTTTGGAATTCTATAATTCATCATGCAGGAACAATTTATTTTATTGGGAACACTTATCTTAATATGAATCTACTGTCTATCTATGTTTTTGAAATAACTTCTTAGGAATAGAAGGGATATGGCCCTCTGGGCTAGAAACCTAACAATAACTAGACCTAGACCTAAAGTTTATTTTTGTAAATATTTCTTTTCTATTATTATGATCTCATTTATTTGGAAATTCTTTTTATATAGTATTTACTCATTTATATTCAGGATTCTTTCAAAGGTAAATGAGAGTTTCTCATTTGCCTTTCTATTATTATTTTTATTTATGTAAAACTTATTTTTCCGATTCTACTCTTTCCCGGCTCGAGCCTTCCTTACTCGGATCGTCCAAGCCATGAGCGTTCGCCATTCAGACGAACCCTCTCCTATTCCTTTCCTAACCACCTGACTCCTCCTACTTATATGACTTTTTTTATTTCCGATTTTTGTATCTCAAGACGAAGACGTAAAAGCAGTTTCTGTTGTATGCTTTGTTTTCCACAAGTATTCGGTATATCAATGATGGAAATATTTATTATTTAAAATTCTTTTTGAATAAGTAAAAAGAATATTTTCAAAAGCGTCTCTTAAATTTTTTAATCAATTTAATCTTAAGATAATTTCATTCCTTTTCAGAAGCTATTTCTGAAACGAAAAATATCAATATTATGAAACGTGAAATTAAGAGCTTTCTCATTTAAAACAGCATATTTCTAGTTACTCAAATACAATCCACAATTATTCTTTAATTGTTTTAATTGGCTAAGGTTTACATGATTTTATTTAACTCATTGAGTGATATTAAAAGCATAATCTGAAAATTTTTTATCTTATAGTAAATGAATAAAATAAAATGGAGGATTAAAATATGTATTAAAGGTGCATTACATTATAGTTTTATTTTGCATTTTTTTATTTAATAAATCATAACTTTAAGTATAAATTCATAACTTTGTAAACGACAATATATTAAGATAACATTCGCAGTAAATATTTATCCTAATTTGCCATTATACACAGTTTGCAACAAATGATAAAATATCTTAAAATTTTCAAAGTATTTAAACTTTTAATAGAATTAATATTCATGCAATTATACATACTTATTATTAAGGACAACAGCCTATTGCAGGCCAAGACTGTCTGGTGAAAATGTGCTTTAGGTCCCCTACTGGGCGCGTTTTCAAAATCATCGATGCTATGGCAAAAATTCTACGGCTATTTCAAAGTGAAACTTAATTAACAATCAATGAAAAGGCTAAAACAAAAGAGTAATTAATGAGAATGCGTGAAAAAGAGCTTCAAATTCACGAGTTGGCGAAGTAGGGGACCTAAAACACAATTTAACCGACTGTTTCTTTTAATTTTCTCCATTCGATTCTATAGAAATTTCTACATTTTCTCCCACCAACTTCAATGGCGCAGCATGTCCATTTTTGACCCTTACGCCATTAAACCCAACTAACCAACCAACTGAAGAAGTGATAATTGGAAAGGCTTTATTAACTATCATTATAAGAATTAATTACTTTTTAGAATTCGTTATAAGAATTAATTACTATTAGTCAATAAAATAATAAAAAATATTATTTTACAGCAGAAAGTTTGCAAGTGTAAAAAATAAAAAGTTTATTTCTCTAAATAGCTATATTTTTTCAAATTTATTAATTTCTTTTAATCTCTCTTTCCTAAATTATTACACAAATTCCAAATTTAAATATTTTAATGAAATAATTCATTAGAGATTTTTTTTTTCCTTTTAATATTATTTTCCATGGTTCGTTTGGAAATATTTAAATCTGGTTGACTTGTTTTTTCACTTGTTTTATTAGTTTTACTCCTTTTTCACGCATAATTGAAACTTTTTTTAAATTGGATTTAAATTAATTTGGGTTACAATTTGATTGGCTTCATACTGAGCTTAGGAATCTTTTCTCACACTATAGTAAATATACATAATTAGTAGTTTACAATATGCTTACTTCCAAAGGTTGGTTTTTGAAAATCTCTGATAAGAATTGTGAATTCAAACATTTTAGTTGAATGTGTCACTGAAATTAATATTAATTCTATCCTTGACGATAGAACATAGAAAAACATTATTTCGGGCTTGAAATTGCTCAAAAAAAATCCTCGTATAATTTACGTTAAAATCTTGTTCAATATTTTCATGTTCAATATTTTAATATTTTCATATGACACATTCGATGGAGAATATGTTTGTTTGCTCTTTACAGATGGATTATTTTTAATTCACTGACATTTATCATATAACTCTTCCGTAGTTACCTAAGCTGAATTAATTGTAGCTAGATTTTTCATGATTATTTTGTCCGGTTTTGTTATTTATTTATTTTTTTGTTAGCTTGAAATATTAAAAATTTGAGTATTTATTATCATTTAAGCATACACATCATAGACAAGCGAGAACATTAGGTCGTATATGATCACTCTTTGTACTATATAATTATATTTTCCTAACTTTTGTTCCTTTATATAAATCCAGATTAAAATTTAATCATGATTAATAAATAAATTTTGCCATTTTTGAAAAATCATCTCATCGTTCATGTTGTTACCATCGCTTTCTCATCTTGAGTCGCTTCTTGCTGTCTTCATTTCCTTTGCTTTAGATGAAATCTGAAGTTCATTACATAACACGTTGTTCCTGGTGACTAATCATTATCATTGACACTCTTGTCTGGAAAGACTTTTGTTTCGCTGACTTAATTCAATGTTACTTTATTCACTTCTTTAGCAGTAAAGCACTCAAGAGAAAACATAAAAAATTTCGCAAAATGAAAGCGCATTTAACATAAAATTATTATGCACATACATGTCAAACGAAAACCACTGAAAAAACAAAAAGAAAAATTACTAGACTATTATTTTATTTTCTCAACCAAAAATTCAAACAATTTACATGTGGAAATCCCGTTTGCATAGCACTTCTTAACGTGTTTTAAATAAACTTTTTCACTATGTTAACTTGTAATTTAAGTAAGTAGGAACTGATTTATCTTAAACCAGTTTGACGAAATTGTTTAAGAATGTTTCAACTGATTTAGCGCATTTTGTTTTCTGCTATTTTTGCCAAAGTTTGTTGAAAAATCTGAAACAGATCAAAATAAATACGCGAGAAGCACAATCTCAAAAAACGATGGAACCTAATTATTTATAAAAGTATTAACTAAGCATCCTAAAACTAATGTAACTTTGAAAAAATAATATGTTTTGTCATTACTATTCCTTGATTTCGTATTCATCGTTTAAAATATCAAGGTATCAATTACTGTCAATTTAGTTTGTGAATGTTTAAAGTACACGCTCAGTTAAAAAAATATTCGAAAATATTATATATTCATTATATATAAACAGAAATAGTAATATTTTGAACCAAACTAAACTATAATATTTTAGAACCAAAGTAAAAAATATTGTTTTAGAACCAGAACCAGTATTTCTTAAATCAATTTCACAATTAAGGCAGTGAGAACGCTATTTTGAGCTTAGTGTTTAAGTTAAATCAAATTTAATTTAAATTTATTTAAAAAGTGCGGTGAGAATGGGGTATTATCACTCATAAAGCACCAAAATGCGTGATATCACTATGGGGAAAAAATCAGAAGCATATTTCAGTGTAAACACAACCTTTATTAGCGAAAATTGAAGTCTAAATGAGATAGTATTAGCATATGTGTGTGTGTGAAGGTAAGTCTGGAACAAATGTTCCATTTCTTGTGGGATAAATTGCCAGACAGGGAAAGAAACTGATTAAAAGTCTAAAACAGCAAAAAATATTTTTTTGTAATTATAATTTAATCAATTTTTTATTTAAAAGAGGAAAACAATAAGAAGTTAAGAATAATTAATGAAAATATGTTCACACGATCTGATGCTTGTTTAAGAAGTTTTTTCCTCGGTTTCCGTGAATATTTGTGTTGTCTCCTTCCAAGTATGGGACTTTAATCTGAGTATTATTTTGGTTCTATTAATGATATTGATGATATAGTTGATAGGAATCCTGGGTGTTATTTCTTGTTTTCGTGGTGGCCTGGTTAGTTAGAGCATCGTTCTTGTTTCCGGAAGGTGGTGAGTTCGAACACCGATTTATCCGAAGATCCGTCGAATTCATTAATGGCGATTAGGGCATGTAAAATACGTCGGGTCACAAGTCCTCCGTTTTCCCACATTCCAATTTAATATCTTTGGGATGTTAGGAGCAAAGTTTTGGGTCTTCCCTGGTTTCCTCTCTCTAAATTGGAAGAACCAGATGTGTTGCTGCTATCTATGAGCCAAAGTCGTGCTTCCACCCTCCTAGGAAGGTGCTCTGTTCAAAAACAGAAGACGCTATTTCTGGTTTCATTCGCAAGTCCCTGAGGGGTGGGCTTAGCTTCGCCAAGTGTTATATGTAACAATAACATTTCTTGTTTTTCTATGCTGGAAATTTATCATAAAATATTAATTTATCTAAACAAATAGCCAGAAATATTTTAGTAAATCATTGAATTTACAAATTTCTAATGGTTTTATTCTAAATTATCTTAAAATTTTCAAATGAGTGTCAGTTGCGCCTTCCAAAATGGACTCTGACTGAAAAGAAATGTTTCCTGGGGTTTTCTTAGATTTTATAATATGTCAGAGCACTAATTGGATAAGCTGGTTTTTGTCATACGTTTTCTCTCTTTAGAACAAAAAATCCAAAGTACTTCAATAATTCGGAAGTTTCATGACTGAAACAGCTAGTCGTATTTGATATTCGAACTTTATTTTACTAGAAGATAAAGAAGACCAGGAATATGTATGACACAAAATAAATGTGCATCTTAATGAAGTGAATCAAAAAGTTATAATTATGTAAGATTTTATTTAAGAAGAATGACTACCCTTTCTCTTGCAATCAAATTAAGGCAAAATATTTTCATGTAAAATGGTTTTAATAAATGTTTTACTGTAAAATACGTTTTTGGATTGCATTTCAAAATATTTAATTTTCTCTAGGTAGATATTGTTATTATATTTTACTAAATAAAATAAATATATACATTTACATATTAACTAAAGACATCAAATAGCTATAAAAATCTTTGATACTTTCCAACATGAAAATTTTATTATTATATGTTGCTTATAAAATTAAAATAAACGAAATTACTGATTATATATCTTTTAGTATAATATAATATATATATTTTTTGGTTCCAAGAAAAAAAAATTTAATATCTATAATATTTACAAAATTTTTTAAAATTTATAAAAAGTAAAAAATTAAGGTTTATGAAGATCTTGGATGAATTAATTTTAAAACTCAAAATTATTTTAAATTTCTCTGTTTTAAAGAAATATTATGTGTAAAATATCAAATTAATGTATTTGACTGCTATTTGTTATAGAATTATTATTTTGGAATTCCAA
This sequence comes from Latrodectus geometricus, assembly GCA_026290005.1. Lineage (NCBI taxonomy): Eukaryota > Metazoa > Arthropoda > Arachnida > Araneae > Theridiidae > Latrodectus > Latrodectus geometricus. Next base: position 35,793 of record JAPDSC010064669.1, read on the forward strand.
ATATGATATTTTTTGAAGTTATTATTATTAAAACTCATATTAAAAATATGTGTATATTATTATTTACATAACTTATATTAATACGCATTCAAATAATTAGTTAATATAGATTAATCATTTTGAAGATATCAAAATTACGGAAATTTTAATTTATAATTATAAGTGTTGTGATATATTAATCAACAAATAGAACTGATTAAAAATTTTTAATGAATAGAGAAGTTTGTTCATTTATCTTTTTACTAAATAACACAACATAAATTTTTTAGATGTTTTTTTTTTTTAGTGTAGAAAATAAAGTTTGTTATGTGGTCTCTATTTAATTTATACATTCAATTGCGACACTAATGCCAAATTATATGCTTCATTAGTTTCCTTAATTTCGTCAAATCATGACATATGCAGTAGATACAGAAGTCCGTTTTGCCATTGTAAGCAATTTCTCCAAATTAGCGAAAATATCAGACTACTTTTATATAGAAATATTATATTAAAAAATGATATGCATAAATATAAGTTTTTTTTTTTAAAAAATTATGTTAACATTAAAGATAATGCAGATATTTATAGCTATTTGTTAGTTAAAATTTAATGACTTAAAATTTGTAATCTTAGTATAATTTGGTACTGAATAGTAGTTTCTTTTTTAATATATTACAGAGTTGATTTAATGTTATTTTATAATCATAATATTTCAAAAACTTTATATACATATAAATATATATACACTACTGGTCATTAAAATTGCTACACCAAGAAGGCGACATGCTACAGACGTGAAATTTATAAGAAAGGAAGAAGGTGCTGTGATATGCAAATGATTAGCTTTTCAGCGTATTCAGACAAAGCAGGCGCCAGTAGCGACACCTACATTGTGTTTAAATGAGGAAATTGTTCAGCCGGTTCCTCATACACATATTGCATTTGAACGTTGTTGCCTGGTGAAAAGTTGTTTTGATGCCTCGTGTAAGAAGGAGAAATGCGTACCTGCACGTTTCTGACTTTGATAAAGGTCGAATTGTAACGTACCGGGATTGCGGTTTATCTTATCGCAGTATTGCTGCCGAGATCCAATGAATGTTAGCAGAATATGGAATCGATGGGTTCAAGACGGTAATACGGAACGCCATGCGGGATCTCAATGGCCACCTATCACTAGCAACCGAGAAGACAGGCATATTATCCGCATGGCCGTAATGGATCGTGCAACCACGTCACGAGCCGTGAGTCAAGAAACGGGGTCGTTTGGAAGACAACAAGTGTCTGCACGAACAGTTCGACGACGTTTGCAGCACTATCAACTCGGAGACCATTGCTGCAGCTTCCCTTGACCCTGTGTCATAGACAAAAGCGCCTTCAATGGTGTGATCAACGACGAACCTGGGTGCACGAATGGCAAGACGTCATCTTTTCAGATGAATCCAGGATCTGTGTACAGCATCATGATGCTCGCATCCGTGTTTGGCGGCAGCGTGCATTCGTCATCGTCATACTGGCCTATCACCTAGCGTGATGGTATGTGGTGCCATTGGATGCACGTCTCGGTCACCTCTTGTTCGCATTGACGGTGCTTTGAACAGTGCACGTTACATTTCTAGAGTGTTACGACCCGTGGCTCTACCCTTTATCCGAGCCCTGCGAAACCCTACGTTTCAGCAGGATAATGCCCGACCGCATGTTGCCGTTATTGTACAGACCTTTCTTGATACGGAACATGTTCGGCTGTTGCCCTGGCCAGCACGTTCTTCAGTTCTTTCACCAATAGAAAACGTCTGGTCAATGGTTGCCGAGCGACTGGCTCGTCACCAAACGCCAGTCACTACGGTTGATGAAATGTGGCATCGTGTTGAAACTGCATGGGCATCTGTACCTGTACATGCAATCCAATCTCTGTTTGACTCAATGCCCAGGCGTATAACTGCTGTTATTACTGCCAGAGGTGGTTGTTCTCGCTGCTGATTTCTCAGGATCTATCGAGCCAAATTTTTTGGAATTGTAATCACTTGTTATTTCTAGTATAATATCCCTTTATGCTCCGACGGGACTTATAAGTCCCAATTAATATAAAGTCAAATAAAATTAAAAGTCTTCAATGAATTCCAACGGGACTTTTAAGTCTTTTCATTTAAACCTTCTTTTAATGATCAGTAGATGGCAGCACAATTTAAACGGTTTGTTCTGCATGAATATGAGTAAGCAATTTCGTCATACGCTCAGTCTGAATAGCCATTTTGCTAGGAAGCTATTGACGCACTTCCAAGCTTCGTAACAACAGAATATTAATTGGTATGTACTTCATATTTTTTTTACATATTCTTTATGGACTTCCTTATAATTTTAATCAAAAATATAACCAATTCAGTGAAAATTTTGTAGCACGATCTGTTATTGTTCTTTCGGGACTTTGAAGTCCCGTTGGGTCATAAAGGTTGTGGTGAAAATTGAATAATATTTTTTGGAAATGGCTATTTTTTATTGTATTTCATTTTAATTTAATTTTGGCACTTGAATATATTGAATTATCCTGAAATATTGCATTTCTTAATGAAATTTTGATTAGCCTTCGAGTATTTTCAAATTTTTAGAGTTTTTGTTCTTTTTACAAAATGCTTTCGATTTCCGTTTTTTTAGAATAATGTATAGACGAAGAAAAGGCTTGACGCCAGAAGAAATTAAAATTATCTGGGATGAATTACCATCTGATGTTGAAACATCAGAAGAAGACAGTAGTTCTGACGAAGATTCACCAGAACAAAATAAAACAAATTGTCAAAGTTTGAATGCGAACATTCATAACATTTCAGATTCTGAAAGCGATTCAAATGAAGACACTGAATGTGAAGAAATGACACCAAAAAGAATTTGGAAGAAAAGAGATAGTACATCAACTATTTTTTACATTTAGCTTATCTCATGGAACACGAGCATCAGCTTTCGAAGGTAAAACGTTGGCTACCGATTTTTTTTAACATTTTTAGACGATGATATTATAAGTAATATTGTATTTCAAATAAACCTCTATTCAAATCAAAAACAAAGGAATATAAAACCTATTTCTAAAGAGGAATTTTATGGATTTTTGGGACTAAATATGCTATTTAGCTACCACCGTTTACCTCGAGTACGAAATTATTGGAGCAGTGATATAGATTATTCTGTACCTGTTGTTCCTGATACTCTTTCTCGGAATAGGTATTTCCAGATATTAGGTAACTTGCATGTAAATGACAATGAAGTTATACCAAAGCAAAGAACGGATAGACTGTATAAAATTAGACCACTTATTGATAAACTAAATAAAAATTTTCAATCACTGAGAATGCCTCATCAAATACAAAGTATAGACGAAAGCATGATATTATTCAAAGGACGCTCGTCGCTCAAACAGTACAATCCTAAAAAACCAATAAAAAGAGGATACAAATTATGGTGTCGTTCAGATATGTCAGGTTACATGTATGAATTTGAAGTATATCAAGGAAAAGATGATTCAGAATTCAAAAGATTTGGTCTAGGAGGGAGTATAGTTCAGAAATTAACCAAATCTCTTGTAAATAAAAATCATATCATAATGATGGACAACTTTTTTTCCTCTGTGGAATTGTATGAATATCTAAAATCTGTTGGTATATATGCATGTGGAACTGTACGAAGTAATCGTAAAGGTTTACCGTCTCTTGCAGTAGACAAAGATTTGAAAAGGGGTGATTTTGACTGTCGGATAACAGACCAAGGAATTTCATACTTCAAATGGAAAGATAACCGCTGTGTATTTTTCTTGTCTAATTACCATGGAACTGAAATTTGTAAAATTCAAAGAAAACAAAAAGATGGTTCAATTATGGATATACCAGCTCCTACAATAGTAAGAGATTATAACAGTCATATGGGAGGCGTGGAAAAAAGTGACGTTAAAATCACTATATGATAGCGATAGAAAGGCCAAAAAGTGGTGGCATCGTCTTTTTTTCGGTATTATAGAAATTGCAATGGTTAACTCGTATATTTTCTACTGTGACATACAGTCTAAAATACCTCTTTTAGAATATAAACGAAAGGTAACACAAGGTCTAATAACAATGTCAAAAGTGCCTTCGAAGAAAAGGGGACGACCTAAATCATATGCTGGTGAAATAAGTGAATTACCGCTCCCAAAAAAACGCAAGACAGCAAATTTTTCTGTTTCTGATGACATAAGACAACAAAACAAAGGTGCCCATTGGCCAGTATTTGTAAAAAATAGAGGACGATGTGAGTTTTGTGCTTTGAAAAAAATTGAGCCACGCCCACATTCTCAGTGTTCATTATGCAAAGTATTTGTTTGTGTTAATGAAAAAAAGAACTGTTTTTATCAATACCATAATTAATTGTATAAAAACATTTTACTTTTCATTTATCTAAAATACTTTTCTCTTCTTCATACTAATTGATATAAAGGTAATGTAATAAACATAAATCCCGACGGGACTTTAAAGTCCCGTAAAATATTATGTGTTATTACAATAAAAATAATTATTGTAAATGAATCCCAATTTTTGTGTGTCTTTCTACAGTTAAATTGAGCATAAAAAAATATCTTGCATATGTTTTTTAAAAATATCATAATTTGGGACATAAAGGGATATATTTGTCGAATAAATATCATTTTGTTATCTGCATTTCTTCCTGGTGTAGCAATTTTAATGACCAGTAGTGTATATATAAACACTAATTTTATTTGATTTGAATTAAACTTAGATTAAAAATTAATTTATTTTTTGTTGCTATGGCAAACAAATATTCAATGCAATAATATTGATTAAACAGATTCAAATTTACTTGAAGTTTGAATTTATGTTTCCAACTGGCATGAAAAATGTTTTGATTTTATTCGAAAAAATTTAGAATAAAGGGGTATAAGAGTTAGCAAAATAATCCTTTTACATTTTAGTTTTTATTTATGTAATTTCATAAAACATTGAAATAAACTGTAATTTTTCTACCCTATATATAATACTGAAATTTTCTGCCGTGAATAAGTTTTTTACTGCAGTCGAGTATTTTAACTAACTATGCTTGCAGTGAAATGTTTCGATTCATTACTTTTATTAGCAAATGAAGCCACCACAGACCAATGCATGGGTTTTTGGGAACTTCTGTGGTATACTTTACCAATATTACAAAAGAAAGAATTGTTGAATCCTTTTAAAAATATGCCAGTTTGATCGTCGATGTCGTCATGTGATGATGATTAAAAATTTCGAGGTTGGCATCGGCTTTCAGTGACATCAAGAAGGAAATCGTGCCTGCTTACTTTAAGGAAAATATGAAATTAAAATCAGCAGTGATTCAGAACTTTTTATAAATTAGTAATTAATCAGTTTGCCAAAAAATTTAGATACTATAACAATATATTTTTTTGATTGTGTGGAAGCTTCATAATTTTTTTATTTTTCTGAATATTTTAATTGAAATTAACATGAGTGAAAAAGAATCAGAAGAAAATGCCGAATTTGTTAGAAAGATAGAAGTTGAAAGTAATAATGTAGATATGAAACTCACACAGCATATTGTTGGAAATGAAGCATGTGTCGTATGGGATGCAGGTATTGTGTTAGGAAAATATTTGGACCATCAACAAGAAATTGGAAATTCTATGTTAAATAAATCTATCATTGATCTTGGATCTGGAACTGGAATTGCAGGACTTTATGCTGCAGCTTTAGGGTAGGCTGGCAGTTTACTTGATGAAATCTCTTTCGATATGTTAAGGGGTACCCATTTGTAAACTTTCACCTGAAATTAAGTAATTTTGCGAATTCAAATTGTTATTTAATCTTGTTTTATTCTGCATTCGATTCTGTTTCAAATTGATGACTTTAGCTGGGACAATATTCAACTACTGTAAGCAGTTACTACATCTATAGCTAACAATAACACCATATTTATTTAAATTTTTGAAAGAATGTTAATTAAGAGTTTTCAGAAACTTTATTGGTTAAAAATTTAGCTTGTACATTAATGAGAATCATATTTGGCTTACTTGAATATCTTACTGTAGAATATTACAAAATATATCAATAATTTTAAAACTAGATAAATGAATATTCAAAGGTATGAAAATATTGTTAAATTTAATTTGTTATCCTAAGATAAATTTAATTTGTTATCTCTATTGAAATTTATGAATATAATCACACTTTTTTTATTTTTTCTCTTTAAGAAGTGCTTTAAAAATTATTAAATTGAAAAAAACTCAAAAATTTAATTTTATAAAATTGGTCATTTTAGTTTAATTTGAAGTTTAACTTTTTAAAATTTAAAACTTAGTTTTATTTAATTTGTTATTGAAACAAAATAAACTTAATATTTCAAACAATTTTCTATGACTATAATTGCAAAATTTACTTATGCTTCATTTTTAAAAAAATTCTGTATAAATGTATTTATTATAAGATTTGAAAAACGCAACATTAATTAT
>JAPDSC010064673.1:0-19542 GCA_026290005.1 Latrodectus geometricus
AAACCAGAGCAATTTATCACGATTAAGTGCAAATTATCATTATAAATCAAAATCTTCAAAATTATTAGTAAAATTCATTTTTTTAATGTCTTTAAATTATTTTTTAAATAAGTAATCTATACTAACTTGAAACAAAACCAGTAAATGAATATAGATACTCATGTTTTTTATAGCTATAGCTTGTCCATGGCACTCTATAAACTCTCTTTTCATTTTTATAAATATTTTATTTCTGTTTCTTAATGAATTTTTAAAGTATATTGAAGTGTGTTTTAATATTCATGATATTATGTACATAAATAGTTTTTTCCTATTCGCTTATACGTAAGTAATGTATATTTTGAAGAGCTCAGTTTTTATTAACTGGACTGAAATCCTAAGTCAGTGCGAAGTTTAAGACTTTTTTTAAATGCAAATTAATTTTATTATATGTATTTAAATGTAAATATGTTAATAATTATGATTTGTACTCATGAGCATGGGATTTCAAATTATGGATATTATATTGTGATCCACATAATTATTAAAATTGAGGCTGATTGATTATTTAATTATACATAAAGTAAAATCTTCCGAAAATGATTAGCGCTAGTCGAATTTATAAAGTTCTTCAATTCTTTCGTAAAGGCTTTTCAGTTTTTTGACGTTTAATTTTTTTTTAAACCGTATACATGTGTAAATATTTAAAGGGTATAAAAATATACCCTTTAAATTAGAATGATTTAGAATCCAGAATAGAATAACTTAGTATTTCGTAATTTCTTTTTAAAAAGATCAATTATTAATTTCTTGCTATAAACCAATTAAATTTGAACCAAAAGGTTTTATAATGTTTATTTTTTAATTTTATGATTTATAATTTTATTAAAATAGCGAATGGTTCAATTATACGTATTTATTTATTTTGTTTTTAACATAAATAGATGATATTGGATGAACTCAGAGTTGAGATGTCGTAGAAATAAATAGTTTCAAATATCGTTTGGTAGGTTTGGGGGGAGGGGAGAGAAATGCAAAACTTAAATATCAATAATCTATCCTAACATGAAAGTTAAAATTCTGGTCTTAATAAGGATTTCTCATAAGTATATATAAATTTTCCTTTTACTTCTAAAAGATTCGAAATCTAGTTTGAAATACATTGTTTAATGTATTATGCACCTTAGATAGTCTATACAAAAGAAGAGAATTAAAAAAAAAATTATTTTCGAAGAAAAAAAGCGAAAAATATTTTTTTAGCAAAATTCCGTTTTTGAAATAAATTGCTTTTGTCCATATTTATATAATGTTTAACTTCAATTTTATTTACGATTGAATTTTTTATAATATAAATAATATCCTCGCCATAGTATTATCAAAAAGCAGAGATATTTAATTGCCTGCATTGATTAGACTCGAGAATATTCAAAAGCTATTTACAACTAGGAATAATTGAATATATTTCATATAGTTTTTTTTTTTTAATTTTTGGCATTATTATTGCAGTTAATGGAATTGAAGCCTTGCGATTAAATATGTTTGTGTATAATCTACAGCGGTGCTTGAATATGAAATTAAAATCCGAAAATAATTTTAATCAGTTTTGAATATCAGAGACGGTCAAATTTCAGTTTTGACTGCTTAATGGCCAGATTCCAAGAACATTTACTCAGGTATATGAATAGAAATCTCATTTTTGGACGACTGCATCATAATTAGTATACTTTAATTCCAGTTTTCTTTTTTTCTGGAGTCGTAAAAGGCTTTTATAGTCCATTTTATTGCCGAGTCAAGATATGTGATTTTAGGTACTCAGTAAGGAATCGGGGGCTAGTTTAAGGTTGGAGGAACAGTATTTATTATTATTCGCATTTTCTTCTTTTTTTTACTCCGAGAAAACATTACGATTCTTTAATGCTCGCCATTATATTTTGTTATTACGTTCGTTTACGCTGCGATATGAAATGTATTTAACGTGACTAATGATAACTTTATTGTCAGCTCGAACTCAACGAAAAAAAATATATACTTCAAGTTTGATATTAATGATCAACAAAAGGAAAATTCTAAATTATACTCATTACGTATTCTCAAACCATATTTTTAAGTTTTCGTAAAGTCATAAACACGGTCTAATCGAAAGAAAAATTCATGACACGTGATTTAAAAAAAAAAAGATTCCACAAAATCAAAACTTGATTTATTATTATTAACTACGGCTTATCACTAACCATTTTGGATTTGTCAACAAATTCATCGTAATTATATTTATCCCATGTCCTGCACCTTGTTTTCATGGTCACTTGCTCGTCCATTCTAAAGGTGGGGTAGGCAATTATGTGAATATAAATTGAAATTGATATTATAAAATATTGGAAGTCTGAAGAAAAACATTTAAAATTTCCATTGGGAGGTAGTAATAATAAAATAGTGCAATATAAAAAAAAAAAATTCTAATGTCACTCGTCGAAGGTCACGTGGCTGTTGATGCGATCAATGTCGCATAGCGTGATGCCAATGACACGAAGTGGAAAAAAAGAGTTAAAAAAAAAGTCTTGAAACTTTTCTCTTTGGCTTCGAAACAGTTTGCTGATTTTTTTCTTGTTTTTGTTCTTGTATAATATTTTTATTGTAACCAGTTCTGTCGGTTGTTATTGTAGATTTTATTTTTAATAATATCTTCACGTTAGGGATTAACGAACTTGCCTCCAGAGGTAAAGATAAACAACAGAAAGAAAAGTAAAAGTTGTTTTGGAACGTTTTATCATTAAGAACAGATTAAATCGGCGTTTCTCTCTGCTAATTTCAACCGCAAGTCCGAATTCTTAAGTATTATTAAGTCGCGGCCGAAATACTTCCATGAAAATAATTGTTGGTTGCTTTTGTCTCTAAACTTTCGCCTAATTGTTATTAGAATTGTGTTCTAAGTTAACTATAATAGTTCTGCGAAAGATTTATTTCAGTTTATAAAATGCTGAAATAATTTTGCGACTACTGATTTTCTTGAATTGGCACTTTTCTCCTTTTAAAACTGATTGATATCTGTTTTAAAAGGAGAAATTTTTATTTATAATTATTTATTTCTTCTTATACTGAACAGATTAGTATGACAAAGTAGTTTGAATTATATTATTTTATTTTTTAAGTATTCACTTATTTTAGAAATATAAATAAAAGTTTTAAATTTTGGGTTATCTATTATATTATTTTTTACGCATCTATCTATTTTAATAAGCTGTTTCTTTGATAATTGTTTTCAGATGAACATTTCTATAATTAAAAATCCGTTTATAGTTATTAATATATGATATGAATATATTTATTTAAGTGAATCACACATTATATGTTATTAAATTCATTTGTTTACACAGTTTTCATTAAAAGATTGTGAAAAATATAATTGAAACTGGCATCAGCATTTTATAAAAAGAAATTTCTTAGTGTTTTTGATTAAAAAAATCCTTCGATAAAAAAAATTTCACACTTGTTAAATTTATTTTTTTTATTTTCAAAATACTGTATTTTCTTTAATTCGTATATTATTTTCAAATATTAAATTTGCTTTATATTTAAATAAAAGTTTGGGTTGATATTTTTTAATTAATTTCAAATTTCAATAAAAGTTTAATTTTTTAAGAAATTTTGAAAAAATCACAAAAATATTTAGAAAATTGTGTGGGTAGAAATTTATGATTATTCTGGTTAATTATTTGGGATGAACAGTTGATTTTGGTCGGTTTAAGAAAAAAGGTCTCTGCTTTCAAGTGATAGATGTCAACTTAAGTCTAATTTCTCGTTTTCTAATTTAATTGTAATTGATGGCGAAGATATAACTTGTTGTATAATATGCTTTTTTTTTCCAATGGTGGGCACTGGGTGATTGACCTTTCGCCACAACAAGGCCAGAAAAATTGCTACTCATTTAGCGTTACCCGGTGGGCATCTGCGAAACAAGTCACACCATCACAAACCCGTTTATAAGGCCACATTCATCCATCATCTCAAGAGAAAGGACAAAGAACACAGAGAAAGAAAACGTCCATGCCCAAACTGGGATTCGCACCAGTGACCAACAGCGGAGTCAGGAACGATAACCACTTAGCCACCGACCTGCTGGTATAATATAGTTTGTGCATATAAACTTCGATTTGTTGCTATAAATATAATGAGATTTTTATAATAATAATCTTATCAGATATTCTAACCAAAAGGTGGACTAAAATATTAGAAAAGAGTGTTGCAAAGAGTGAGAGATTAAATACTTTAAGTTTCCAGCTGTCATGGTAATCTTATCTGTCATGGTCTTTGAAATCAAGACTATTTGGATTCTTGAGTCTTAAATATAACTTCATTCAAGTTTTAAACCTAATTTTGACGCAGATTAAGGAACAAAGTATAAAAATTTTTCTACTCAATGGAAGAAAATTTTTCTGGACTTTGAAATTTTCTGATTGGAAGAGTTTCATAAGACGTGCTACAAAATATTAATTTTAACTGAATTAAATTGTGTTTCTAAAATTTGATCTAAGTTGTGCAATTATTCCAAGTCAGAAAGAAGTGCCAAGTGTTGTAATCTGCCTGAATGATGACAATAGAAACAGGAACTTGTTCTTAAATTAAATTTTTTCAAGAACAAATTTTGTCAAATATTCTATATTGATATTATTATTCCAAGTCAGAAAGAAATGCCAAGTGTGATAATCTGCCCGAGAAAAGATAATAGGAACAGGGACGGGTTCTTAAATTAAATTTTTTTTAAGAACAATTGTAATCAAAATACAAATTTGGCCTTTAAAAATATTTTCTTTTTGCGTTTAGATAACAAGCCGTGTTAATAATTTTTTTTTTCTAAATATGTAACATATTAATTTAGGACTTAGTGCAAGTATACATTTTAAGATTGAACTTTGTAACCTATATGTGATTTCATATATTTTCTGTAAACGAGTGTTTGTTTTTGACTGGATTTGGTTACATATATAAAGCGATAAAAATGTATTTTCTGTTTAAATAGTAAAAACAATATAACAAGATATTTTACAGAAGCATGGTTTTATTATCTGGGTAATGAAAAATTTTGGTGTCTGTAATTTTTTGTTTTATTTTTAAATTCTATAATATTTATAAATTATAAACTCATGCTATAAATTAGGGCAATGAATTTATCTAAGATTTGCATTGCTTTTCAAATATTTCGGAAATATTTTTTTGCAAAGCTTGAAACATTTCTACTTAAAATAGTCTGCAAATAAAGAAATACACATTAATTTTTTTGTCTTATCTGTAACTGTAGTGCTTTTTTTCAGACAACTCTTTTTCTTAATTGACCGAAAGTGAAGAGGCGTGTTTTGTCGGTTTAAAAGCAATAAAAATCTAGTTCCGCTTTGTAAAACATATAAAAGGGTGAGTTTTAACTGGGATGATAATGAAGGAAGAAGATAAAAAGTACACGAAATTGCTTCAGAACAATAGCTAAGTTATACAGTCGTCCTTACAGACCATGAAAAAGCATTAAAAGAGTAATACTATTTCCTTTTATTAGAAACAATTTAACGGATTTTACACCATAAAAACAACGGAACAGATGCATCCAATTAAAGGCCGATGCTTCTGCTGCCATCACCGGAACTTAAAACTACAAATAACGAGCTTTTAGTAAGAAAAAAGCAGACGATATCTATAAATTCGAAGGGGTGGGGGGGGGGAACTAAAATATAATAATAAATATGTTATCTGAAGAAAAGTGTTTTGTCAGATAGTGGGCCGCTTATATCAGATTAAAGCTTGTAAGATCGTGCCTGTTAAAACAGCTATGCACACGTTTTCTTTGCTATTAGAACAAAAACAGAAAAAGAATAGATGTATACGACTTCTGGTGGAGGTTAATGGCCCAACGTAGCCCCTTCCCCCAAGCCCTCTGAAATGTAAGTTGGTGTATTAAGGGGTACGAACTGGGGACCGCCGAAAGTAAAAAAATGAGGGGGCCCTTCTGAAAGGGGTTAGTTCATCGTTCTGGGTGGAGCAGGTGGTGCTGCTGCTGGAGCTTATGCAGACGATTCTGGTACCGTTGAAGTCGCCTGAAAACGCGTGGCCGGTGTGTGTGTGCTTGCGAAATGTCGGTGTGGAGGTGGGAGAGGGAGCCATCTACTACAGGGAATGCTGATGTAGATTGATGAAAAGTTTCCACTGTGGACGCGGGGCGGGATGTCATCGACCAGCGGAAATAGAAAAATTTTTAAATTCTCTTACACAATTCTCGTTTTCTCTCTCTTTTTTTTTCCTGCAGCGGATATTGCATCCTGTGGCGTGGTTTGAATGTCTTTCGAAGATTTTGCAGCAGTTCGGGCCAACGTCGTGAGAAGATCTATGATGAGAATACACAAGCTGTGTTAGTAGGACAGAATATTAATGTACAATCTATCATTAGAAAAACGAATTTAAAAAAAAATCTAACATCTTTTAATAATGCGAAAGAATAACAAACCAAAATAGTTATGAAAAAAAACTTTTAAACAATAAACTGCTCGCTTAAGCTCGTGTTTTCCAAGCTTTTTTTTTGTATGGTATATTTTGAACGCAAAAATTTTTTGTAACTTATATTATTAAAAACTAAAATCATATATATATTTTTAAATTATTATTCTCATATTTTTCTTATTCATCTTCTGAAACTCTAATTTTTTAAAGTGGATCTCATCTCAAAATAAATAATATATTTGGTTTTGAATCTCTCTCTCTCACAGGTTTTTAATGAAATATCTTATTATAAAAATCCTAATTGTTCGTTAGTCTCTTTTGAGTCTTTATAGGTAATGGAAAACATTGCTTAACTATATAACAATGCCTTCTTGATAGTTATGTAGAGGTATCTAAATACTGTTAAATGTTATATCATTTTGAATTATTGTAGTAAGTTTGATAGCATGTACTCTTTTTTTATAAGAAGAATACGACTATATTTTTTATAATGAACTGCTTTCATTTCCTTTTGTGTAGCAAAAAATATCAATTTTTTTCAAATATTTGCTTTCGCTTTTCATATTTCAAAATGTTTTATACCTTTACTTTAGAGATTCATTTTAACCATTCTGAATTTGACTGGGAATATTTTCTAAAAAGTGCTGTTACATAAATATTGAAATACTCTAGTACCAGTTCTTCTAGATACTAACCAGTTCTTCCTAACATAATGCTCATACATAATAACTCTTCAAAAATGGTCTCTTTTGAAAGGTCAATATCTAATAGTGACATTAGCTTATGTAAACCAATAGCGTCTACATAGTATATAAAACATAGGTGACATTTTTTATAAAGTAAATAAAAGCTTTAGTCACATATTCCTTATTTGCACTAGACTGGAGACTTGCTAAGCAAGACTCAGACGTTTCTGATCTCATGTAAAACAATAGTGTCTATAATATGTATGTAAAACATAGGTATTAATTTTTAAAGCAAATAAAAACAGTAGTCACTTATTTCTCATTTACCCTAGACTGGAGACTTGCTAAGCTAGACGAGAACTAGTCAGCTTAACAAGTTTCCAGTTTAGATATCTTATCTGGGTGGATAGGACGGTGTCACAGTAGTCAGGCTTAGCGTTTTATTCATTACGATTCTGGCTTATAAAAATACATTGATTGAGGCTGAGACATTCTCACCTATTTTACTGTCATAATCATGTTTGTTTTATTTTTTGGTAAGAGGTACAAATAAAGAGGATAAAATAGTTTAAGAATTGATTTCATATAGAATGTTTCAAGTTACAGTTATAGAGATTATCTTATATTTCCGTTATAGAAATTATTTCATTTTACTTTCAATAGGAAGTCTTTGGAAAATCCTGAAATCTGTAACAAAATCTTTATTCAACTCCAGTATTGGTATGACGAACACTCTTTAAATACTACCTGGAAAGTTATGATAAAGGAAAAATTAAATTATATATTTATCTTCCGACTATTAGCATTACATTCATTAGTGTTAGTATACACTAAAGCAAAATACAATCTCCAGATTGCAGAAAACTACTTAATATTTCTGTCTAAAGTTTTTATTTTATTATTTCTAAGAATGGTTAAAATTAGAATTTTGATTAGGGAAAGATTGAAGTACTTTCCTGGAACTTTATTTTGAACCCCACATTGACGATTAGAGCAATTTTTAGTATCGCTATTTAAAAAAAATTTATCAGTAGTATGTATGTTTATTACTCCTTCTTGCTGTAATTGTTGTCCATGAATTACTCTTTGAAACATAATGTCCCATTTGAAGTAGCCATCACTCATAAAAACTGGCAGAAGGGTGACAAACAAACCAAACTTATTAATGAAAAAAATTATGTTTAAACTATCAATATACCATCGATATACGAATGTTAAAAAATAATCTTGGCGGTATAGTTTTTTAAAATCAACAAAAACAATCTTATCTTTTGATTATAGTAAAAAAGGGAAAATGAAGTGCTAACATCGTATATTTCTTGGCATGCAATCACTCTTTTTGGCTAGAATATTTTTATTGTAAAGCAATCCCAAAACACAAAAATTTTAAATGTGGTCAGTAACTAGATTTTTACTAGATTATCAGTAACTGGAAGTCTATTCAGAGCTAGATTGTTGGACATCGGTTTCAAAACGCTTTATCAAAAATAATCTGATTTTTTTTAACTATTTTTTTTATAAATTCTATTCTTTTAAATTAAAAAACTAGTTCAGTTAGTTAATTTATTTAAAAAAGATTTTTAATAAAACTCTTCCAAACTTTGAAGCAAAAGTGATTACTTTCACCAAGAATTCCATAACAAAGGCATCCGTAAAAAGTTAATTGTTTTTGGACTAAAGAATGTAGATTGTTATCTCTTGAGCATACTTAATTTTCCCATAAAAGATTGGGTCCTTATGGAACATTTGTTCAGATTGTCCATGTAGGTGATCTTATTATTATAGAATATGCAGATTTACTATTTTTACGAATTTTCCTTTGAAATTCTAAAGAACTTATTAGATACCCTAAAAATTTCATTTATTTGATGTGAAATTCAGGGTAATTCTAATGGAATTGTATGACGATAGTTCTCAAAACTAAAAGTATATACAAATTTTATTGTGATATTGTAAATTACTATATCAACTTGAGAAATTTTATCTCCAAACAGAAATTGAACTAGACATCATTCAGTGTAAAGGCATAAATTAAGGATTTGATTGAAGATTAATTGATTACTATTTTTAAAAGCGAATAAAAATGAATTACTAATAATACTTAAGTTCTGATGCAACTTTGCTTGTGCGTTATTTTATACCAATTTCGTCAGTAAATCTTGCAATCAAAATGGATAACTATTTTATATGTTGTGCATAAAATTTTAAGAGAAGTTTTATGTAATGTATTATGTAAAACATTAATGTGCTGACTACACATGCTTCATTTATGATAAAAAGAATTAAAATAAGGCTTTTTTATAATATTAATTAAAATGAATAAATGCTTAAGATTTCCAAATAAACAATCCTAGTTTACGTTTAAAGAATACAAATATAAATGTCATAAATTCATCTTTTTCTACCCTAACTACAATAATAGAAAAACGCAAATGTTCTTAGCTTGAAAAGGATTCTATTTATATATCAAATTTGAATTCAAACATTTTCAGAAAGCTATAAAATTTATAAAGCTTTTTATGTGACATTTCATAATCTGCCAAACCAAATTTTCTGCCAAAGTAATTTCAAACTGTTTTTTAGAAATACAGAAATTAGAATTGAAAAATGCTTCTAAAAATATATGCATAAGAAAAAATCACTAACATTTGCTCCATCTAGAATTGGCACTAATTCTGATATAAGTTTGGAATCCAAAGATGGTCTTGCAATGTGTAAGAGAGTAGCTGTTTATATATATATATATATATATATATATAATCTTAAATATATCAACAGTTATTATCCAAAAAAATATTACATAAAATAAAAGGAAATGTTTAACATTGTTCTAAAAGGAAATGTTAAACATTGTATATATGATTGAAAAAAATAAAGAATTCCTTAGCTTTCTGATGTTAGAAATTCTTTAAGAAATATTGGGGAACAAGTGCTTATACAATATATTAATGATTAAATATTGTTTTACTTGAGAACTTCAGTGAATCCAAGATTACCCTGAATTTACTTTCTGAGTTACAATGTCCTGGAGTATACATTTTTAATGAAACTTAAAATATATCAATGAAAGATTTTACTCTATTATTTAGCAACTATCTAGTCTAGTTGTCTAGCTACTATTGTTTATTTGTCTAGCAGCATAGCAACTATCTAGCCTTGTTTTCTCTCACTCAGATATCTTTACAAATAGAAAAATTCAATCTGATATTAAATCATTTTTCGAAAGATATGCGACAAATAAAATAATAGCTCAAAAGTAAGCTTATGAAAACGTTGAAATATCATCACAAATACAGAAAAATAAATTTAATTTGACTGATATCGAACCTGACCAAATGATCAAAACTGACCAAGTTTGAAAATATTCTTGTATACCTAATATATAAAAGTCAAAATTTTCAATTACTAAAAATATATTGCTTTTTTAATTTCAAGCAATCGTTTTCGTATTTGCTTAACCAAGCTAACTATTTAATGTTTAATGCTTTGATTTAATAGTTCATTACATAGAATTTCACTTTGGGCTCGAATGCTTGTAGCGATTCGGATTTTACCCTAAACTGCAGCTCCTGGTCGAGTATGTTATTGAGTGACAAACTAATCAATGTAAACTAATTTATGTAATTATGATGTCGATTGAGAATACCAGCTTAATTATTTTCTTAAAACCGTAATTAAATTTTAATTAGATAATTGTTTTAATTAAATGACTATCTACATATTAGGTTGGGGAAAAAGAAATCCATTATATTTACGTGAACTTTTTGTAACTTCTTCCAGATTCGCTTTGTAAAAAGGTTTAAAACAGTTTTCATGTAGATTTTTAGGTCTTGTGCGAAGCTACGACTGCTGACATGCTGTCAAATTTCATAATTTTTGATATTTTATAGACATTCTCGACGATGTTGTATCCATGCGAGGTGCATCTTTAGCATCCAAATACCCAAACGGAATCGACGAAACCAAAATTGTGCGTAACTGGTTGTTACAGTCATATATAGGACGATAAACACCTTTCACAATTTTAGCCACCTGGTTAGCATTTTCGCCATTATAAAAGAAGAACTAAAATGTATCGAATTTTCTGTTTGTTGTCTTCTATTTTTAAAACCTTGTACTCATAACTGAATGAATCAAACAAAAAACCGCAAGAGAATATTTTATTGTCAAATATCATCTTTCCAACGAGCGTAAATCTGAAATTGTTTGATAGATACCTCACGAGATAGCGATCACTGCAGACGTCTACCGAAAAAATAATGGATAACTTTTTCCCCAACCTAAAATTAAAAAATATATTTAGAATCTATGAAAAATAGTGTTTTTTCGTGATTTAACTCTTTTATATTTCAAGTTTCAAAATTCAAATATTATAAAAATAAATGCATCTATAAAACTTTTAAGTTTTTTTTATATTAATCTTTAAAACTGTGATTTTCGTATTGAAAAATGAATATAATTGAATAATAATTAATTTCTGGAGAATAAAGACCTTATAAAACTACATTTCTAGAATTCTTTTGATGCTGTTTAGCATTTTTGATTAACTCAATTAAATAAAAAGGCGAGTTGAGATTTATTTCTATTTAGTTTGCTTACTCTTTGCAGTAATCCAATAAATACAGTTACCGAATCAAAGTTTATCATTGTTAATGTCTTTATATACGATATAAATAATGAATCAAAAATACGAGATTGGATTGGTTTATATTTCCCCTTTTCTCCCGGGATCAAAGTTAAGACTTATTACGTCATTCTTCTATTTCATCACATAAAAGATCGTATAATCTCGAGTAAATAAGCTTATTGTAATATTAATGCTTTTTTCGAGGAATTCGGCAGAAATTTTCGAAGTATTCATTGTTAGAATATTCTATTTTGTTATTTTAATTAACTTTTTATTCAGAGTGTATATATTGAAATTAAAAAAAAATGCGAATGGAAACTATGGTTTACTTTTTTGTTTTTGATTAAATTAACTGAATGATCGGTATTGGTTGTAATTCCACATTTTTGATGCTGTTTTAATGGTTTATTTATTTGTGAATTGGTTTTCATTGGATCTTACCAAGATGTACTTTGTAGAATTACGTAAATTAAATATCGATTAATATTGTGGTTTTTAATCGTTATTGAATTACTACTTTTGAAGATTCATTGGGTTTTTTTTTATAGAAAAGGTTAATAATATAAATTGTTATTCTCAAAAGTAATATTTTAAGGGCTTTAAAAAACTTTATTACATTTGGTGGTAAGACAAGTTACTTTTAGTCATTTGAATTACAGTACATTAATTATTCTATATTTTCAAGAGCCATTTAACATGATTTTTTCTTTATTGGTGAAATAAATCAAGGTGATTTAATTCATGTTTATAATTAAAGGAAAAATTGGTTAAAAAAATTTAGTATATATTTATAGTATAAATTTAGCAAAAAACAACATGATGGAAATTTTCATCATCATGCAAAGTTAGATCATTAGCTTAGTACTAAATTGAAATAAAAGAGGAAAATAACAGAAACACATGTTACAAACCTTTCTTCCACTCATTTTCACTTTTTTAGCAATAGAAATTCAAATATAATAAAACAAAATTAAAAGCGAAATTATTGCAACTACAACAAACAGCGGAATGACAACTTTAAGCTCGTTACACTGATAGTGACACTTGTTTATTTTTGACAGCTATGTTTCTTTTTATGCAACGGACATTAAAAAGGTATCCAAACACGATCAAGTTAAAGTGAACTTGTTCGTTTATATAATTTTTAGGCATTCAATGTTATGATGGAAATTTCCACCAATATGCAAAGAATGGTTGATCATTTTATGATTTGTCACGGTCATTCTGGTTTAGTACTTTATTGGATCGTGAATGCTTATTTAAACTTTTTAACTATATTAACGTTAAACTATATTTAACTAGTACTGTCTGTTGAATATCAAATGTATACAGTTTCTCGTGTTTGTCATCGTAAAATAAAATGACCTAAAATAAAAACCATAGATTAACTCAACTATCGTGAGACGTTGGTACACTATTTGAATAGCATAATAATTCAGATGTTTGTAGACTATTAAAATGAAAATTTGAAGATAAGATTGGATTAAAAATATATTCTGTTGTGTATCTTATTAAATATAATGTCTTCAGAGATAGTATGGTAAAGAAATGATATCATAATTTATGCTTATGGACTTGGCATTTTGTCGACAACATCTGCACCTTTTATGAAATAATTAAATTGATTAAATTAGTGAGATAAGGATTTTGATTTTTTTCATGAAATTATACACTGAAGCACAATTTTTTTTCTTCTATTGATCGAGTTAGTTTAATAAGCAAATATTAGAAGAAGAAAAATAGTGTTCATATGTAAAGATTATGCTATTTATATATCTTCGGCGTTCATAAAAACCTTGAAAAAATACTAATTCTTATTACTTGTATATTCATTTGAATTATACTGTTCATTTGCTTTTTTCGTAGGAATGTTATAGCACATAACATTCTTTAACATTGTAGTTACAATGAAAACGTATTTATTGACATTCATCCAATATTAATGGCTTCGTAACTCATATAATTCCAAATGAATATTTTTATAAAAGTATTGGTAATGCTGAATTTCCATCTATACTTTTTAGGGCTATATAGCTTTAATAAAATATTCAATTTAAAAAAATTACTATGGGGAAATATATTTTCATTTAATCTTGTCACCACTTGAAGGGATCTTTTGAGAAATTTACTTTTTACTGTTGTTTAGTATCTTTAACTTTACCGCTTTTTTTTTTCTGATTCAGAACACAAAAATTTGCTTAGATTCCTGAAATTTCTGGAACCAAAGGATTTGCTTAAGCCTTTTAATGTAATCAGTGAAATCAAATGAGATCCGGTAATTTTGTCAACATACTAGCTTTCATAAGCACAATACTCAAAACTGATTTGCATTAACATAATCTGGTTATTATACGAATTATTCATTTGATTAAAAAATTGCATCACATGTTTTTCCAAGCCAAATGATAAAATGTTATTTTATGATGTAATAAATATCATACATGTTGTTTTTTTCTTTTAAACATTCAATAGATTGAAATATTAGAAATATTGTGTGTTTTATTTTAACTTGTTGGAATTCATGCTGATTTTAATTGATGAACAATGGGATTTTCTTACGACACAACATATCATTTTTGTATGTCATTATAATGAAGTTAAATAGAATTTCGTAAACAACTACTTATGTGTAAATGATTAATTTTCAAGAAGTCGTGAATTCTTAAATGATCAAAAATTTAAATATAATTTATTAATTCACTTAATATTTATATAAATTTTTTTCCTTTCTTTTTTAAAGGCATTTTAATTTGACATCCTCGAATTTTTGATGATTCTTTCTTCAAGCTGTAGTATTCCAAAATTATAAGATTAATATTCCACAATCTGAAAAAAAAGAAAATGTATTATTAAGACAATTGATATATATATATATATATATATATATATATATATATATATATATATATATATATATATATATATATAAACAAAAAGTATACATTTTATATTCACTAAAATTATTATATTTTTTTGCATTTAAAATACATCAAAATTTCAAGATCTTTCTATTACAATTTTATTAAAAATATTTCTAATAGTAAATGATCTGTAAAATAATTTATGGGTAAAATTGGCCACTACAGATACTAATTAAAGTATATATTTGAATTATGTTTTCAAATTTTCCAAATACTTATGAATCAGTAAGTTTCTATGAGCAAACACATACTGTAGACAAATTGATGTCTGATTATCAATGATTTAAATTTGTAACGCAAGAAATGGTTGAATTTGACTTCAATTATGTATTTTGTGGTTATTTGTTTAATTATGATAATTAACTGGTATTTTATTTAATCATTTAAAATACTTATTTTAAAGAAAAGGGTAAATTAAAAATGAAAACAAAACTACTTGAAATAACAAAAGAGGCCTAAAATATTGCTTATGAGAAGACGAAAGTGAATTTTTCGGAGAACCATGAAAAGATTAATATTTTTAAAATATTTTAAACACGATTTCACGAATTGTTCACCATTTCTTATTTGACAAATAAAATAAAAAAAATGAAGAAAAAATGAATCTATGCTTGTTCTGAATTTATGAATATATGTGTTTGTAGATTTATATTATATAACATATCTAAATGTGAAAGATGTACGAATAGGATTTCTTATGCCTAAGATTTTGGCTACCAAATCTTAAACGGTATTTAGCAATGAATGTTCGCTTTGGAAGGTTTTATTTTCATTTCAAGTCTTAATTCATGTCCACATCTTTACCTGAGCATGTAACGATTATTATGAAAACAATATGATAAGAAAAAAATGTTGGACAACATTGATAGATTTTATAATATAAGAGCTTTGAGAATATTATCTACATTTTTAGAGAAATATATTATTGCTGATATTTTTACAAAAATGGCTCCATTTTGATAATCGATTTCTAGAGACTCAATCGTAAAACTATCGCTGTTTCACAAAAAGATAACAAATAAAACTACTTAACAAATGAATTGTGAAAACAATTTTTTTGGAACAAAAATATTTGAATATCAAGAAATGATCGTTAAGTGTGAGGTCAAATATCCTTAAATGGAATTTAAAATAACTTGACTCGACATGATGCTGTTAAGCTAATATTTTTAAAGTACTTCGTTATTTTAATTGACAAGTATCAAGTGAAGTTTTCTATGCATTTTATTATCTTAATCGAACCACGTCGGGTCTCGTAAATATAAACTGACCTTTACTTCGTATTGTTGCAAGTTTTGTATGCAATATACAAATATTTTATAAAAACGAATCCGTTTGTATTGTCTGATCCACTGAGCTTGTATGAACAGCATTTACCTGTCCTTGATGCAAAGTTTGACTGACATTAATAACATTCTTAAAATTTGTAAATATTTCTTTATGAAATTGTTTGATTTAATTTAAAATTATATTTAAAAACAATTATTTCATTACTTGTTTATTTTACTGGATTAAATATTTTTTAAATACTTTTGGTAAGCTGTAAAATTAGATATTGTTAAGTTTTAATTTTCTATATTTTCTAATGTGATTTATTTCCATAATATAGCCTTAATAACACTATTTCTATGACCGCCATTCAATATGCTAAAAATATTTTTGCATTGTTACATTTTAGAATAATGGTGTATGTTTAGAGATAAATACTTATTAACTTTTTTCAGTATTCTACATTACAGTTTGAGTTTTTAAATTAAAAAAGCATTATATTTTAACCCAAATTAATGATTTTTTTTAACCTATTACCATACAATAAGCAGCTCGATGATTATTGTCAAAGTTATATTGAATTGAGAGTGATCAACACTCTGGTTTTCAATTCAATAATATGCGAGTTGGATTCCCACCTTAAATGTAAGTCCTTGTAGTGACTCGTAACCAATTTTAAATAGTTGGTAACGAAGAAATTAAACTACATTTTCAAAAAGTGATTGTAAATTAACAAATAGGTCAATTTATTTTACTTCGTTCTATATACTGATATTATTCGATCGCTAACTTTCACATTTTGTCTTAAAAGAAATATCATATAACATTTATCCATTTAATTAATTTTTAACAAAACTATGAATTATCGAAAATTATTTGATTAATGATCTATTTTTATTAAGACTAAAATTAGGGTCATTTAAAAATACGAATAACCTTCAGAATAATTATGTCTTAAAATAGTTTAAAAATTCAATTATTTTTTTTAATTTTTCATAAACTAAGCAATTTTACCAATATACTAAATAGAATTAGTCATTTTGTTAAATAATAATAACATCTTCTTAATTAAATATTCTAAAGTTTTGTAGAGTAAAATGATCAAATTTGTGTTCTTAATTAAATTGTTAAGAGGATTTTGTTACTTTGGTAATTTACGAACGATGATTAAATTCGAGCAATTGAATTATTAGGTGAAAAATTATGAAACTCCTAATGCTATAAAATTAAATTATTTCTCTTATCTGATAAACATTAATTATTCAATTTTTTATTTCAATAATTTATATCGCTTAAAAAATTAGAGGTAATATGAATTCTAAATATATCCACAATTTTAAATTTAATCTTACTTAAGAAATTTTTGAAACTGTATGAAAGTGATTATTTGAAAGTTTTGGAAATCTCATTTCAAATTTTCTCGAATATTACACTTAAAAATTACGAATATTTTACACATGGAGTTAACGTGTGTAAAATATTCGTGTGTCTGTTTAATGATAACAATTTCTTCAAAATAAGAGTTGAAAAATAGACTATTTCAGTTTTTAGAAATTTAATTTACATCATAAAAGAGAGAGAGAGAGAAACTATCATATCTAGTAAATATCAAAATATTTATTAGATTTCAATAATAAATTGCCTGTGTTTCAGTTTGTAAACTTTTATTTAGGATAGAAGTTTAATTATAACTTTACACGCATGATTAATACTTTATTCACAAATCTTTATTCTGAATACTTTTTAATATACTAATAACAAAATGGAATGTTTGAAATTTACAAGAAAATGTAATGATTCGTTATGAGAATATTCTTTTACATATTTGTCTAAATTTATCGGAATTTAAGCTAATGTTATTTTTGAAATAAATCTTACGTTTGCTAAAACGTAAAGTATATTCAGCTAATTTACATTTTTACTTTATTACCTTCAAATTAACATAATAAAATTAATTATTTACTTCGGATTCGAAATGTTCAAACAAAATAAATTGATCCAAGATCCAACTCTTATATCCAACTCTAAAATAGACTACTTTTAACGAATCAAAATATCTTACAATGCCATAATTAGCAAAATAATTTAAAGAAGTTTTTCTCAATTTTATAGCTAACTTATCACATTTATGTAATATATTCTATTTAGATCAATCTTTAAAGCAACATTATATTCACAAAATTTTTAGAAATCATTAATTTTCTTGTAGTTATTATTGTGGTATTTGAGTACTGTTTAACCAGGTAGTGTTTGAAATCAGTGCTGCCAGTTTTGCGTGCTAAAACAAACCACATACATGTGGTTTGCTTAAACACGCAGATGTCATTCACTAATAATTCACACATACATCAATCATTTCTCACGCCATCATTCACTTATAATTTTCACCTGTAGATGTCGCAACATGTGATTTGATTAGATAAGGCATTTTTTCATCAATAATTTGATTTTTTAATTCTCCACCTCTATGTAATGGAATTCTAGAACGATCAAATTTTATTCTTTATCTAGATTAGTATAATATTCCTTATAACAGAATTGTTCAAATTTTTTTTCTAAAAATTGCATTTAAATATTTATGAGATATTGTATTCGAAACTGTCACAAGAATAAATCCTTTTATAAAAGATAGGAAATTAAATGTAAAATATTTTATGTTTGCTCAGCAAAAAGATGTGGTGGAAAACAAAACGGTATCACAGTATCAAATGGCGGAAGTCTTAAATTCTGAACGCAGCAGTCCCTTGTAGCTAAGCTTGTGGGCCATATATTCTCCATAGAAATCCATGATTCAGTAAATGGTTATCTATTGCTAGTGCTGGAATAGATGCGCGTTGATGAATCTGACCCACTCCGCGTTGAACTCACTCAGCATTTTCGGAAATCAATGGCCTCTTCAAGCGACTTAGTTCATCCATTTGCTGTCATTCATTTTAACTCGCCACTTACTAAACGACGGAGAAGCGTCGGAAATAGATGGCATACATTACGATTTATATCGATTATCTTTCTCAAATATATTTTCTTATGCTTTTTTTAATTTTAGCGATAAAAATTTTCTTAATATTTAGGAATCTACCAAGATACTGTTTGACAAAGATGTGATAAAGTTTTAAAGTATTTCTTTCAGAAATACTTTAGAAGATTTTTTCGAAACTGTAAAGGATTTAAGTTTCTGGTTGCTTAAAAGTGTGATCATTTTTCTTCCTAAGTTATTTTGAAAGAAATTGATGGAGAAATTTTAAAGAACTTGAAATTAAGCATTTGTTTTTATTCTTTTTTTAATTCTTTGAATTTTATCTGTTTTTAAATCATTTATGGTTTCATTATAAATAAACCTATAATCTCAAAACAATTTCTTGGTGTAGGTTAACTCTTTAGTTAAAAATTAGTGATTTCAAATCGGGAAAAGTTTTTTAAAATTGTTAGAGTAATGGCTCTGACTCGTAATTATCAATTGATGCATTTATTTTAAAATGTAGCTTAGTGATATTCAAGCGAATTTTGATTTCTTAAAAATAAACTGAGTCATGGGATTTTTTGGTTGGATAATTATATTTCTTGTGAATAATTTTGTTAAAAT
>JAPDSC010064677.1:0-11468 GCA_026290005.1 Latrodectus geometricus
TACATAAATATCGGATATTTGATGGGAAAGAATTGTGGTGCTGAATTGGACGCCCATTCTACCCTGAATAAGAACATAGGAAGGGGGGGGGGAATTTTCTCTTTTCCCCTTTCGTTAGAACAAAGAAGGGTTAAACTCCGACAAAAAATCCCTATGTGCTGCCTAAAATGTCATTCGAGAATTTTTCGAATATAGACTCACGTGTCACATGTACGGTGGTAGAAATATGGAATGATGAAAGTATTGAGAAAATAAGGAATGAAAACGTGAAAAAGAGCTTTCTGATATTGAACAAGAAAATGATATGCAAAGACCACATTCAAAACAAGCAGCTGACTGGGTAACAGGAATAAAGTAGTTTTTTGAGGGGAAAACAGTGAAATGCTTTTATGGTCTGAAAGAACAGAAAAATAAATTTTTAAAAAAAATACAGTTTTTAAAAAGAAAAAAAACTATATGATTGCCTGATTTTTATCAAAAGAATTAAAGTAAGAGATGTTTTTAAGTATGAAGCTTATTTTGCATCTATTTCTTATAGTCCATTCTAAAAACTTTTTCCAATATAGCATTTTATTCATAAAAAAGTAGTTAGGTAAAAAATATCTGATTGTAGTAATGAAGTGTGTTATTTTTCTATTTAATGAACTTTTTTACCAATCACTACAATTTCGCAAGAACGAACGTCTATAATACCACATTTGTTAAAAACAGGAGTTTGTGAAAATTAAACTTAATTTTTAGCTGTTTGGGAAATAATGGTAGATTAACTATGATAATTTTAAAAACTTTTGATATTCTTATCAGAATTGTTTAGAAAAGATCTGTTTAGAAAAGAAAATAAAGTCTATTTTCAAAACAAATTTATTATTTTGCCATGAATTTAATTAAAAAAGGATGCCATAAATTTTGTCGACAATTACAAATAGGGAAAGCAAAATCTAAAAAAGTAAATAATTACACTTTTGAATTTATGTTGAAAAAAATTAGATATATAAGCTTATCTAATTTTTTTGACGTAAATTCAATTACCTTATGTACTGCTGAGTTTGTATATAAAATTTATAAAATAAGTTTCTTATATTTCATTGCATCAAATTTATTAAAAATTAAACAAAATAAATCACAGCTATAGAGAACTTTTTATATTTATAGTTCCATGTAGGCTATTAAAATAATACTTGAATATAATAAAGATTTATTTAAGCATCTTAGTAAAAGTGTTTCTGATTTTTTATGCAGCAATAAAAACTATCTGCATTTTGGCAAAAATTAAAATATTTATAAAGCATTTTAAAGATATGAGCACTTCTTCTTAAGTAGTCTTACATATTTAATCTATATTTTTCATAACTCAGAAATTGAATGAATCCTTCAAACATACCAATAAATAGATAATCTGATCTTTTAATTTTCTTCATAGGCCACGTGTTATGCTCATGTGGTTTGAGACCTGGAACTGAAAAATTATGATTATACGAATTCCTACAATCATTGTTTTTACCATATAAAATATTCTAAATATAAAATAAAAGAATATAAATTCTAAAAAAGGAATGTAAAGTTGAAATTAAGAAGACAAACATTTCTGACAGTGTAAAAGTTTTATGTGGATGAGAGATACTCTGTTAAAATCGTTTTATTTGTAATGACTTTAAGCATCTTTCGACCCCAAATGACATCATCGTACAACTTATATGAATTTTACTGTGATTCTATATTGACATTAAGTCTCTTATTTTAATTTAAAAATAAATCAGTTTGATACTTTTATGTTATATTTCATGCTAATTAATGGCTAACTTTTTTTTGGGGGGGGGGATTTTATAGCTACGTACTTAAATCTTGAAAATGATGTTATTTAAATTACATTTTTAGACTATGAAAAGAAAATCAAATTAAAATTATTTTGCCATTAGTTCAGTACAAAGTGAGCTTATTTTAATTACCGTAAACACTATCAAATTATAAAATTACTGTCAAACATTTTTATTACAGTTTTTAATTCCTTCAAGAGGGGGTGGAAAATTTCGAGTTTAAAATTTATAATATTTTCTTCAGACTGAAATAGTCCCTATCATTGTAAGAACTAATAAAGAAAATTTTTTGCTTTCATGGGAAGAAAAAACTTTGTAATTTAAACATAAAAATTTGGTTATAGACTTAATTATATATAAAAAGAGTAAAAAATAAATAATAAAATTAATTATCATAGAAAAAATATTATAGTAGCTTTCTCCAAATCATGGAAATAATCACTTGATTTCTGGCACAATATATTTATAAGTACTCAGAATTACTCTTATCCGAATGATTTAATGAAGAAGATAAAAATTAGAAGCAATTCTGTAAAGAAAACTCGCCATTTTTCATCATTTGAATATGTATTGATTGTTTTGTTTGATTGCTGTCCATAAAACTTGCTAATTAAAAAGGAAAGATCTAACAAAAGATAAAATTACAAGAAAGAAAGATGTTGAAAAATGCAAATGGTTAGAATTTAAATGGTGCTGGAGGGACAAGTGACACTTGAAACACAGTATAAGAAAAATATTGTGCGGTGGGTTCCTCATTCAAAAACCATTTTGTAATGTCGAAATATTTTTTTTTCAGAATATCATGTTATATCTTGAAAAAGAAGAATACTATTAGCAAGTGTTAGGATTCGACAGAAGACTGATAGTTAGTTACCTGTCAAGAATGTGGATTATCGTTACGTAATATTACCACTCAAACTAGTTTAAACCCAACCAGTGTTATTCAGATATGGAATCGTTAAATTGCTGTGAGATACTGAATGACATGCAAAATCTCAACAGCTTCACGTGCTTAACGCTCTAGAGGACAGACATTGTAATGTAAGAATTCAAAATGACACAAACACATCATGAAACATCAGTCTGAGTGTGGATTGTTTTCAGAACATCCTGTATTCGTCTGTATATTACAGCGATGTCTGGAGCAGGATGGACTATCAACACGACAACTATACTTTCTTCTTTCCTTGAGTATACAGCACACAGGCAGACAAAAAACCGAATGTAAAAGGAAAAAGACACAATGTCGTATTTTCAGACACATCATGGCATTCAGATAACCGTGTACGAGACTGGAAACTTAGAGTGATACGCTCATTGTCTGATAGCAATTAAATTCATTATGTGAACCCTACATCTGGTGGGATGATAAGCTTAACCATTGGATATGTGACACCTAAATCTATAACTCGGATTTATGGTAACTTGAAAGGTGATTAGCATATTTTGGACATCTTAAAGTAAGTAATAGTATCCTATAATCGAGGCTTGCGAAATACTATTATTAAACAAGAGCAAATAATACATGCTTTGTTCTCATTTGTATTGTATAATTTACGGAATTATCAGTCAGATTTACTGTTTGTTGTTTATTAAAATAAAATTATTAAACACTTACAAATAATAAATGCTATTTATTTTAGTTAATTGTCATGAAACTTCTTAACAAATGCTATTCCATTCATAATAATTTTAATACTAAAAGTTTTATTTTATATTATTAGGTTGGGGAAAAAGAAATCCATTATTTTTACGGGAACTATACTGTGTGCTCGGGAACTATACTTCAACGCAATACTTTGTGCTCATAATGTAAAACTAAAACTAAACTATTATATTATCTGTATATAATCAGAAAATGATTGATGTTAATCTCGAATTTCAGACATTCAGCTGGTTGCATAGTAACCTCTTGTTAACGCATTATTCATCCACTCAAAACATTTTGATGTTATCTGTAGTCTAAATTCTTTTTGAAAATGATAAGTTACCAAAATCTAAATAAATGTTATAGTAGTATAGATGTCAATCATATTTTTGAACTCTTTGTATTGGTTTTGGTATTTCCTCAATTTTGTATTATTTCATTTTTAAAGCATGAGAATACATTTTATAATAAGTAACATATCTACCTAATAAATATTTGAAAATTGCGAAAACTTGAAAAAAGAAAATCCTTTTTTCTTATTTGCTTAATTTTCATTCCTAATCTAAATTTTTATTGGCTAAAAATAAAGTAAAGTGAAGCGAGATATTTACTAAAAAATAATAATGAAATTTTATATATTTTTAGTTTTTTACACTTTTCAAAAGTGAAAATAAATTTAAAATAAAATCTGTAAATCTGTAACGTATTTAAAAATAAACTGAAATTAAGATAATGATTAAATGTCTAAACACACATATCAAGAATATTAAGCATATTACTTCATAAAAAAAAAGTTTAAAGAAGATTATTCGTAAAGGTTACATTTTCTTAATATTAATACAGCGTGTAATCCTGGAATTTATGTCGAATCGTTGTTAAATTATTATTTTTTTTTAATTTTTCCAGCGTTATCAATATTATTTGAAAAATATTTTTATAATAGTAAAATGAGAGAATAATGAATGTTTTATTAATGGAAATCTCTAAATTGACTAAATACATTTTAATTTTTAGCTTCGTTTTCTTTTATGAAGTTGTTCGCTAATTATCAGGAGAAATAAAATTCAAATAATTGTCTTCCGCAGTTTTCGAAAATTATTACATAATACAAGGTATTAAAGAAGTACATGTTTGACTTTGCAGAAATATACACATATATTTTTTAATTTTTCTAAAAATAATATAATTGAATAATTTATTAATAAACTTTCAAGGGAATTAAAAAATTTTCATTATTAATAAATTTTCATATGAAATTTTCATCGAATTAAATGGTTTTATCGAAGTGCATACATATTATGATGCAAAATATTCATTAATGTAAATAATATTTTTAACAATATGCTTGATATGTTAACAAGTATAATTGTCATAAAATGAAATTATTTATAGTAAAATTTATAAATGCAAATCAGTTTGCAAATTACTACTTGTGAATAAATATTGAGTAGTTTATTCAGACCTAAAAAATTACTTTTAAAATATCTAAAATATACTGCACTGTATATATATGTATAAATAATTCTTATGAGATTTTATAATATAACACAGAATTCTTAAGATTGTTTAAATAACGGTTAAAATATAATAAAAATAAATACTTGTAAAATGAAACATAATTAAAATATACTTTTTTTAATTATAGAATTTCTTACCTTCGTAAATAAAAAAATGATCTCGAATTTAGAACTTATAGTTAAAGAAATAACAATAAGTTGTTCAACAATGCTATAAATACACATTGTATTAAATATGAGTGATTTTAATTGATCATTATTGTCCGCTTGTGTGTATTTTGAACAAAAAAAATGTTTTGTCTCCCTCTTTGAGCTTCAGACGTTAAGTAAGCTAAGATAATCACGTTAATAAGACAAAACAATACAAACTTATATTAAACTGATGGGTTATGTTTGTATTTTATTAGTATTGTATTTATTGAAATGTTAATGATTCGAAAATATTTATTAATGAATGAGTATAATCAATCATTTTTAAGAAAAGAAGAATTTTTTAACTCAATTGGTGATCATTTTGTGAGTAATTACTATTGTTTGTTTTCAAACTCGAAAAGGAAAATGTCAGAAACCAAAACATGCCCTGCCATTAACCGAAACATTAAGGATACATTGTTCTTCTAATGGCACAATCCGATTCGGCTGATCAATGTAATTAAAAAGAAATATCACAACAAATAAAAATAAATTGTCTTTGAACAAGGATAACCTGAAAGAATTGTTCACTAAAAATGACTTCCAAATACCATTATACCAATTACTAAGACAATAATAGATTTATTTACTATTACGTAAAACTGCTTCTCCAATTCACCAATATATAGACAAATATATTATAATTTGCGAAGAACTCCTGAATATAAATGCCATATACTTGTGTGCATTTATAAATTCATATTAATTTTTTTCAATAGTATCAGCCAATAAATTATGTTTGTTAAATTTCAGAGTTTTACGAGAAATGTAAATAAGAAGAGTCAATGATGTATCGAAAAGATATTAAATAGATTTTCTTGCAGCTGTAAAAGAATGTGCTACAAGATATAAATTCTAAAACGCTTGGAAGTGAAGAAAAATCACTCAGGCTTCGGTGTTTCTGAGAAGCAATGGAAGCTTTCGCTTTATAATCAAGCAATTCATGTCGAATCTGATTTCCAGGATATTTTGCGGTATTACAAATGATTTTAAAAAAGAATCTTTTGAAAATCTCTCCTCAAAGAATTTTCTAACTGGTTCTTTCACTTCTAACACTAACACACGAGATCTGGGTCAACAAATTGATATTTTCATCTGAAATTAATGGATCTGAATCCATTAATGTTAAAGCAGTTATTTAAGGTTTACTGAATATTTTTATAATAATTATTAATAAAACTACCTAAATAAATCTGTGGTACTTCCAAGAGGAACCTTTATGAAGATCTTATTTTTAATTTATATTCTAATCTGGTTCAAAAAAAACTCTGTACAAATGGTTCAAGGGAAAATTCCACAATGGACATGTCTTTCAATCTTTGTTTATTTATTCTACTCAATAAATTGAAATCATATTTTGTGGCTTAATGGTTTCAAATTATAACTCTACAAGTTGTTCTTTTAAATACATATTTTTGTGAGTTTTAAAATTAATATAACAAGAAAGTTGGATGCTTATTTTATTGATCCAAAGTACGAATACTCTCAATTGATGTGCAGAAATTTTGCAAAATTATAACCAATATGGAAACAAGCTTTTCTGAAATTTTAATTACGTAAATCTGAAAACTTTTTATAAAATATCTAACAAATGAAAATACAATCTATGATATTTTCTTTGCCAATAAGAATTTAAGTAAATTTGGCTTTTATTTAAAAAAATAAAATATGGAATTAATAAATTTCTGTATAAATATATGAAATATTGACTTCATAAATAACTATAAATTTGAAATCATTTAGTTTAACCAAACTGCTTGAAATATTATAATTGATTATTTTTTGCCAAATTAAAAGCAATTTACTGCTTAAACAAATTTTCAGATTTTGCTAAAATAATCAGTTGTTTCAACTTAAGAAGACAAAATATTTATTAACATTTTAAATGCACATTTAATTTAATGTAGGGACTTTAAAATGTTTGAACTATTTATCTTTCAACTGAAAGCACATAATATTTGTTTAACAATCAGCTTTTTAAATTATTATTATAAACAAAACTAAGTTTGCTTTTATTTACATTCTGTTTACCTTGGGAAATGCAAAATTCTCAATCGTCTCAAAATTCGTCTCAAAAATGCAAAATTCTCAATCTCGTTTACAATCAAGGAACCATGGATTCTGAATAGGAAATAAAACGGAAACATTTTTAGATCCATTTATACCTTTATATAATTCTATTATAATATTTCTATTGTAACGTTAACATACTATTACATTTATGTATAACAAAACTCTTCATCGTTTTTACTCCAATGAGACTTAGAAAAAAAGACAATGCTTTTAGCGAATTAGACGCATCAGTGGTGACAGTGCTTGTGGTCCGTTAGTGACACTTCTCTTTATTCTTTTCTTTTATTATATTTATCATTATTCCTTTTCTTTCCCATTATTAATTGTTCATTTCATAAGAATAATTTACGTTTTTTGATGTATACTTTTAATAATATGGAGGAATTCTACGTAAGTGTAGATTCATGTGACTTATACAGGAAATCTTAAATTAAGCCATTAATGCAGAATTGTTTCTCTATTTTTTTAACGAATAGATTAATTATATAAACAATTATGCAAAATTATGCTTCTCGATTGTAACATAATAAAAGAATATGTGATTTAGTTCTTTTCGGATATAAAAAAAACATAAACACCCTTTTTTAAATTCTATAAGTCAAAACAGTACCGGAAGTAAGATTCTCTGAAGGCATAATTCATTATGAGGATATAAAGTTAAAAACATTTTTAACTCATTGCTTGTAACTTTACATTTCTAAATTAAAAGAATGTTATACATTATGTATACATCAGAATGCAACGCATTACTAAATTAAATTCAAAATTAGAAGAATTAAATAACTTTTAATTTAAATCTAAACTTATCATTTTCATCAAAACTTTTGACTCAATTTTAAAAAATGCACTTGAATCACAAGGGATAAAAACTTTTTGAGCTATCCAGAATGTGAAGAAGAAGTTAGCAAAAGAAATTAATCTCTGAGAATGTTATTTTATTATAAAAAGTTTAAAATATTATCTCTTTCATAGGAAAAAATCAAAAGCTCATGATGTTTTATGTAAAAGATCTATTAGAAATTTAAAAAAATTTTATAAGTTAAATTTTCATTTGATTATAAAAATCAGTCGTTTGTCCTTTGATTTTGATTTTTCATTTCACCTCTGTGACTGGTAGACCTATTCTGGCTGCTTAGTGCCTGCTTCTAAATTATGAAGACCCACTTACTATCAGGGCAATGATGGCACATGTACTAGGTACCCTACTAGTCGTCACCACGCCAACTCCTATTAGTGCTGAAAGGCGGAAACCCTACAGCTGATGGCATTAGAAATAATAAAATAAAGACTTCATTTGAAATATTCATATAAAATCCAATTAAGTTATTAAACTTATTATTTATCTGTAAAATGTTAACGAAGTATAGAAGACGTGATTGTGTTTCAATTATAGGAAGAAAAGAAATATTTCAATCCACCTGAAGCGTTATTGCTATCTTGTCGAAGCCTTCTTAACCAACTATTAGTGGATTTTTTTACTCTTCAAGTATGTATAGCTCAGTTATTTTATAGAATAACTAGGTGTTTCATGAAATAAATAGGCAAGCCAGTTAAAGTGTATAGTAGATGAAAAGTTTTAACTTTTTTATCTAGTTATCTATCACATGAAATATATTATTTTTTAATAATTAATAGACGTGCGAGTGTGTGTTTAAGTGAAAAATAAAAAAATTCAAAACAATGTAAATTAATTGATGGTAAATAACTAAAATATCACAAAAAATACATTTTATCCCTATTGTGGAAGATTAATAGATAAATAATTAGGAAAGATCGATGATATAATTTTATTATAGTTCATATTGCTATAGTTAGTTAAACAGATCACATCGTATAAATTCTACGTGTAAAAGTAAAGGAATAAAGTGTACATCCACTTATGTTTTTGCAAAACACTTATAATCTTTTCAAAACTGTAAAAAATCAGCTAGAACCATTAAAATATTTGACTGCCTTATTTCTTACTTTAACTACCAATTAATTGCTATTCTATAGAATATCTAGTTAAATCGTGGAATTCAATAATTTTATATACTTTAACTGACCACATCTGGTTATTTTACAAGTACCAAGTTATTCTATGTAATAACGGATTTCACAATTTAATGGTAACACATATGCAAAATTAATTTCATGCAAGTATAATGAAATTTTTAATTATATCTTCTTTAAACTCCGAAACAATTTTGGCTGTCTTATCATTTCCATTAAAGTTAGAATTAATTGAATTTTTGAGGTACTGGTACTTATGAACAAAAATTTTAATCATATAGTATGCTTTTACGAAGTGAATTAATTATATTAAAATAAATAATTTAATTTATATCTTCCTTCTTTCAGACATGTAACTATTGTATATTCACTAAAATTCCGCTGAAAATATAGAATTTTGGTAGATATAAATATATATTTAGATATCTGTAAATAATGTATATCCATAAATATGAGGAGGATTTTTAAATGCCTTACAGCATATTTTAGATATTTAAATTGCACTTAACGTTTTGCTAAATACATTCTTATCTACGTCTACATATGTTTTCATTACAATAAATTACAGGACATTTTTCACATCACACATAATTTTTAATTTTCTATTTTCGTTTTCAACCTTACTTATAATTAATAATAGATAATTTTGCAAAGATAAATCAACAAATAGTCAGTGAAAATCAGTGAGGAACATTTTTAACATTAATATAATTAGTATATAATAATATTCAAGCATTTGATTTCAATGTATATTTTAATAATAATGATTTAAATATGATTAGTTAAATTATTAACTTAACTACATAATTCGAAATAATATTTTTCCGTTGATAAATATTATTTCGAATATTTACCAATGGCTCATTTAAATTAAATTTCAGATGTTTTGATTTCAAAAGATAATTATGATAATGTCAGAGATGTATTGTTTAATTTTTAAACAGTTCACTTTTCTAAAAAATAATTTAAAATTGCTCCCCTTGCTGATTTAAGTAATTAATTTTAATATATTTAGTTATAAATATTTCATGACAAAAATATGCTACATAAGAATTATTTATTTTCCTGAAATGAATATTAAGTGTTCTCTGTTCAATATCTAAACTTTGTCACCTCATATACTCTATTACTCAAAGTGCTTTTAAACAACCTTGAACTTACCACAAAAATAATAAATATTTTATTTTCACTGTTCTTAACCCATCCATGTATGTCTAATATAAATCTCTCTATTCATAATTTAAATTAAATAAATCTAATTTAATCTAATCTTTAATTTACACTTATTATTTTAAAAATAAAAAAAATTAAAAGACAACCATTTATTTATAAATAAATGAAATGCATTTCCCGACATACATTTCAAAAATAAATGTCAATTTGTATACAGTTTAATAAAGCTTCTTTGGTCTTGTATGTCATAAGCAAATATAAAGGCATTGATATTTGTATAATAAAGTATTTCATGCAAATAAAATTTAAATATCAATTCTAGAATACATTTGCTACATTAAACACCTTCATTTTCAAAAAATAAGAGTTAAAATTGAAAGAATATTTTAAATATTCTGTCCGTCCATGCCACAAGCTTCATAAAATAGCATCCTTTTAGCATATCATTTACCACAAAGGAATTTTTAAAATCATGGAAATCATGTATTTTTACCAAATTTATATTATTTTAAAAGACATTTCGTCAGTTATTATTTATCTACTTTTTATTATTTCAGATTAAAGGTACTCCAGTATGAAAATTACTGTTTTATTTTAAAAATTTAGAAAAAATAAAGTCAAAATATATCCTAAACAATGTTTTAGGAAAACAGATTTTGAATATATTTTTAAGCGAATTCCTAATACCTTATGAAAATTTAATAAACTTCTTAAAAAACGCTTGCTTTTAAAATAATTTATTAAATGAAGTAACACACGTAACTCTTTCCTTTTAATTTAATTTTTCCTTAGCCTATCGCGGAAAAATCTTCGCACTAACGCATATGGATGGTTTAAAAGTATTTGGAGACGCATTATTGTCTAGGCAACAATAGGGCAGTTCAAAAGGTTGAAATTCGTCACGTATTGCTAGAAAGAAATTATCATTTTATTTTGACATATAATTTAAGCTGTACAACTTGCAATATTTTTTCACAGACTTCATCAAATATTGCAAAACTTCAAAAATTTACTAAATAAATTCATGGTTCGATTTAATTTGTAGTTAAAATAGGGTAT
>JAPDSC010064682.1:0-10426 GCA_026290005.1 Latrodectus geometricus
CGGTCGCTCTTACACAGACTGGAGAAACTGATTGGTGAGTTTTAATTTACAATCCACACCAAAGCACCCTTTTACAAAGAAAAGATAATTCCTAACTCAATAGGGGTGAAAAAGGGGTATGAACAGGAGATCACTTAACTGCAGGGGTAAGGTGATCAGTAACCCTCCCCCCCCCAGCCTGTTTCCAGGCAGATTTTCTCCGCATTTATAGTCAGTTTGCCTTGAAGGCTGTTTGTCCTCTTTCAAGGGTCCGTAATCCCCTCAGGATTTTTCTTCCTGGAACTGTATGTCAATAAATCACATGGCTGGGGCTAGTTCACAAGCTTCTGAAATCTCACACTGGAAATGACGGTTGCTGATGTATCAAGCATTGAGGGAGAATAAGCTGCTCCCAGATTCTGAGAAGAAATGATTATTTTATTTACTTTTAGAGTTCAGCTTTCTGTGTAGTAAAATTCTATGCAGATGCACAACAAAAATTGAACAATTTTGCTATTATTATTACTCCTTAAATGTTAAAAAATAATTATAAATATTCAAATTAAATTAAAAACAAAAAGTACATTGAAAATATATTTATTATTCTATTTTTCTGGATTTAATTTCAATTCAACTTGCTTTAAATGGGGTGAGATCTTCTTGAGAAAACAAAACAGTTTCGTTTATCTCCAAGTACTACACTTATATAATATACAAAGAGTTGAATTTCTTATTTGTTTCAATGAGGAAAAACGTAATTCATTTATTAGTTTTTCAATAACTTTTTTTTTTATAAAATGGCTTTGACTTATAGTTTTTATCAATGATTTTTGTAGGAATGGAAAGTTCACCTGCAGAAATTAAATCTTATTATGCAGAAATTATTATGCTTGATTAATAATATTGAATCTTATTAATCAAGCATATCGACGTTGTTTCTCGTTATATTTCGAAATAAATTACAAATTTTAAAAGCAGTACAAGTTAATACGTAAACCATAGGAATTGTATCTTTGCTCGCATTCAGGAAATGGAAAGGCAGTTCCGGCATCAACTTATCATTCATTCTTTTCTAATTTTCCAAAATTGTATGTACTATTAGTCTTAATTCACTCAATATTGGAGTTACATACATTTTGCAAAAAGTAGTTTCTCATCCTAGCAATTTATTTTAGAAATGATTATATTATAATTTTTGGTTTTGCCATGAAATATATATTTTAGACACCCAGAAAATGAAAATGTTTCATACCATATGTTTGGCATTTTTGTTAATTGTTGGTATTAATATTGGTTTTCCATTAAAAATACTATAAGTTTACTAACAAAGATAGCTAATTAGAAATAATTATTTTCCGAAATTCTAACTGCATATTAGACCAAAGTTTATAATAAAATTATTAAAAAATGAATCCTTTATTGATTTAAATTTCTAAAAAACATAGAAAATTTAATTATGTACATATTTATACAAGTATAAATTGCAACTATGTCTTCTTTTGTTAGTATTTTACTATTTAAAAAAATGCAAAATATTTTTTAAATGTAATTTTTTTCAATACAAGACACATTGAATAAAAATTAATATCCTCTAGAGCTCTAAACAATGTAATATGGTGTAATATGCTCTAAACATACTATAAAGTTGCAATATGAAAACAATTTCTTCAAAGATGTGCTTTTAATTTAAAATTGACTGCGTTAGTTCAACGAATATGATAATACACATGCGTATGTGTATTTTTATTACATTATTGTGATAGAAATTGCATGTGAAAGGTTAATTCAAAAACAAATTATACTCCTCTGTAGTATCAACCTCGCAGAACTTCTTCAAATTACACAATTTGCTATATATAAAATAAAAATGAATAAATAGTGCTATCATCAACATGCTGTGAAAGAAACAGTAATTAAAAGATGTTACCTTCAAAGTAATTAAAACAATTTTTTTTTTAACTTTATGAAGAATATATGTCAATCAGTATGTAAGGAACATTTGAAAGTATAAAATTTTTTGTCCAGTTTATTTAAAAAATAATTTGAAATACATAAAATGAGATATATATAGCATATGTAATTACAATATAATAGATGCACAATTTTCAATCAGGTATATATATATTTATTAAAAACAGTAAATTTTTATTTACAATATGTAAAATATATATTTTAAACATCCAGAAAATGGGGAGAATGAAATATGATATAAATGAGAAGAGAAATGGAAATGGAGGGTAATGGATATAAATAAGAGAGAAAAATTGTTGTGATTTTTGGTGTTTATTTACATTAATTATTTTAATATTATTATTTACATAATTTATTTACATTAATTATTTTTTATTAAAACCAAATTTTTTTAAAAAAATTTGATTTTTGTTTTTAAAATTATTCCAACTTTATTTTTTTATATTGTTTTTTATTTTTTGCTTCTATAATCGATGGAGGATCTCTGATTTTCATTGACCGTGTGTATCGAGGATCAATCAGTTCTTTGGTGTCGGTAACTCATTTTTAGAAGCGACGTCAAGAAAGAGCAGATTCAACTGTCTTGAGCTAAAGATGAGACACGATTGAGAAAGTGTACCGTTGTAAAAGTTTGAGTTTTTCAGAACGCGGCTATGGGACAGCTATGATACCAAGAATTTCTTCCCCCTTTCGAGGGCTTCACTTTCTTCGTATCATGTTTCCTTCCTTTCGGGCAGTAGCAGGGAAAATACCGGTTTGTGTTAGAAAGTCGTAAAATTCTAAGGTAAATAAAGGGCAAAATTTTAACGAAAAATTAGTATGTTGATTCTTTCTTTTGGGGAAGCAAAATGCAAATTTGTCTTAATTTCAGCAAAATATTTTTCATATTTAGATGATTTTCTAAATAAAAGAATTTTTTTATCAATGGATCAATGGAAATCAGAGCACAGTTGGATGATTCTGAAAAATTTACGAATTATGCCAATTCCTATGATGAATTTAAATAAACGATACTTTTCTCGATGATTATACAAATATTAATTCAACAAAGGCATTTAATTTTGCTTGGTTACAAACTCGTTAATTAAAAGCAGATATGCTTTATAAATACTCAATTTACCATGGGAATTTAAAATTAAATAATAATGGACTGATATTGATAAATTAGAACTACAATTTTTTAGGACTTTTCTTCTAATTGGGCAGATTAATGAAGATAATAGACAAGACTAATAATCATTTGAACAATTAATTATTTGAAACTCTTGTTTTCCGAAAGGTAATGTAAAGGGGTAGATTTAATAAAATGTTTGGGAAATAAATTTATTAAAAATGACTAGAATATTGTGATATATATACGATTTTATTAATAAAAATAGGATATATCTTGAGCAAAAGTATAGTAGAACATGAAAACTGCAAAAAATACTTGAATTTTCAGAAGTCATTTTTAAAGTTTACTTTTGAAAAATAAATTTCCTAAAAAGCTATCGATGTCATTATTATAAAATCTCTTGAAAATGCGATATTTAAACAATATATTCCTACAAAGATGAAACAAGGGAGGATTAAACTTGACGAAAATATTGAATGTAATGCATATAAAATGTTTAATTTTCAGTACACTAAAACTGCTTGCTGTGACTCACTGAATACATTTTTATATATACTAGAATATATTTTATACTTATAAATAAAAATTTAATTTTAGTGCATTGATGTCATACTTGAATTTTTAAAAGTGATATTTGGGATAGTCGGTAAGAATCTTCTACAACGCATTTGTTCAGGTATTTCACAATTTTGTACTTTCCGATATTAAGAACAACCAATTAAAGGGACATGCTTCCTAAAATTTTGAATTGTGTAAGACTAATGAATTTTATTAGCCTTACACATTATTACTTTAAAAACAAAAAATAGAAATCCCATGAAATTATACGGAAATTATTGATATCTAAATTTTCAAAATCTTTAGAATAGTGTATATTATATACAATATATACTTAAATATATTCTGATCACCAAAAGTAATAACTTTTTTTACTTTAAATATTAATAATGTAAGTAAAGAAGAAAAAAACCAAAACTGCAGTGGGATAACAAATATATGATATATATAAATCTTTTTTTATGTTTTCTAAAATGGGGTAAATATCACGAGGGAATACATTAGCATTAAAGGAATAATCACACTGTCATTGTACATGGATTTTTTTTTTATGCGTCATAAAATACAGATTTTATTATAATTAATTAACCTGCACATATTTTCACAGTAAATTCTGGCATAAAATTCTTTGT
The DNA here is from genome assembly GCA_026290005.1 of Latrodectus geometricus. Taxonomy (NCBI): domain Eukaryota; kingdom Metazoa; phylum Arthropoda; class Arachnida; order Araneae; family Theridiidae; genus Latrodectus; species Latrodectus geometricus. The sequence continues at coordinate 4,255 of JAPDSC010064682.1, forward strand.
ATTAATTTTTGAAAAATATATTCCATATATTTTTTTTGGAATATATTTTAGTGGAATATATTTGGAATATATTTTTCAAACCAATTTTAGTAATAAAATAAAGTTTTCTTTATTTCAATACTATTTAAATATTAATTAAAGATGATTATTTTAATTTATCATCTTTAAATATTTTTAACTGCTTCTTGTATGAATTCTTCTCTCTACATTATTGGAAAATAAAGAAATAAATAATAATAAAATAGAATTAAAAATAATTTAAATAATAGAATTAAAAAAAAATTGTGTGAATATTATTATTATTTTATTATTTATGCGGAGGGTGTTCCCCTCCCCATGAAAAATGAAGAATAATAGAGTTTATAGATTCTATATATATAAGAATATATATTCTATGGTTATTTTCAGGCAATTATGTTGCTCCAAATGCAGAAACTACTTCTCATAAATATTTCAATCTCTTAACTTTTACTCATTTTCATTTGTAATCTCTGATGTAATGAAAATTTTGCTATTTAGACTATTTAAATAATTTTGCCGGAACTGTACAGTCAATTATTCGCTTATTTTTGCATTGTGGTTGGAAGTATTCTCCTATGTACATTTTAAGCTAAATTAATCTTTAAACATGTAAAAATAATAATTATAATAAATGAGTGCAATGTTGTACAAAAGTTCATGAAGATTTCTAATGGAATGAAACTTAGTTCATTGTATTTTCTTTTAGAATAAAAAGTTCACACATTCCTCTGTATATTATCCTGTCAATTGGACAGTGGCATAGCAAAATATGAAGATATCAAGTGTGGAAATTTATTTCGTCCCTCAATTAGGAGAAAAATTCCTAATTGAACATAAGAAAGACGTGCATGCAAAAATATTCATTTTCGTGTTCAACAGTGAAGGGGATCGAACCAAAAACCATCTGGAGTAAAAAATATGGTACTGCCATTCAGTTATTACGGTCAAAGTGCATCCTTTCTAAAGTACTTTGACAACGCATTGATAATAGCCACATAATTGCCAGCTGTTCAAAGACTCTTCAAATACACTGCATATTTGGACTGTTTTATTGATCTAGAAATAAACGTACATTCTAAGACTGATTTTTCTGATCATATTACATTTTTCTAATTTTAATATCTAATTTTCCTTTTTGATTTCAAAAACTAATTTCACGATGTAATTTGATTTGATTTCTCGTCCCTATTTATAAAATGTGATTTTATAAATAGCACTAGTCAAATAATTTTAAAAATTATTTGACTAGTGCTTATATTTTACTATATTTCAATTTTACTGTTAATTAAATTATACCTTCTTTTCCGTAATGAATGAGCATAAATGTTTGATATTCTTAAAATCCTTAAAAAACGAATTTTTTTTAAAAAAAATTACAAATACAAATTTCTAGATTTTAATTAAAAAAAAATTTTTTACGCTGAATTCTGTTGTATTACTTGAAAAATGAGGACAATATTTTATTTCCATCTTCACAATTGTGAATGCGTATTTTTATTTCATCCTCATTAAAATTTGAATTAACATGCATCTTTTGGGGAATGTTCAAAGAGGAAAAGGTGTCGGCCCCTCTCCCCTCCCCCATGCAAACGAGAGAGTTCTACTTGTTTACTGAAACCAGACTCAAGAAAAGAATGACAGAGAATGTAATAAAACAATCTAACTCAGGAAGTCCGCCTGTTTCCCCCGGGGAAGAAGAGCTAGGCCCGTTGCTGGTGGGGCGCAGCTTGTCCAATTTCGGACCTTGTGCCATAAAACCTAACCCAACAACAACCGTTGCTGGTGGCCAAAAGTTCACGTTTATTCTTGAAAACTGTCAGATTGTCGGCAACTTTGTCGGAACACAGACGAGACAGGAAAGTGCTTCTTTATACTCCCCCAAGAAATGGGACACACACTAAAAAATCATGAAGACACACACTACAAAATCAGAAACATCTTTCAGACCTCTTGATGACATTAAATTCCTATTCAAATATTTACTCATTTTCTTCTAATATAGCATCCAAAATTTAGATATGGGTGACTTAAGGGCCCATAATATGCCTTATACTAATTTACCTATAAATTCTCCAACGTCTTACAGCGTTTAAAATATTTGCAATATAGAGTCCTCTATGATGTTTACTTTTCATTATGTTTCCTGCGCATTATATTATTAAAATAACCTTCTCGATAAAAAAAAATTATGATATTTTTTCTATTTCACTCAGTTAAGAAAGTGAAAATCGAGATGAATCCATGTACAGGGAAAATAGCTAGAAATTGTACTAAATTTCCTGCTTGCAATAATTTTGTCTATCGAGTGTATTTTAATTATTACTCAATATCTAATAGAAATAATTTTAATATTAAATTGACTTGAACTACAGCTGTGTTAAGCATGAGATAATAAAATAACTTCAGTTTAAAATATATATATATATATATAAAATTCGGTAAGACATAAACTGCTTAGAAAATGTTTTGAAAAGTATTGTAATCGAACTATAAATAATACAATCACATTCAAAGAATCTGCAAAAAGATTAAGAAAATGGATATAATTAATTTATTAATTTATCAAATACAAAAAAAAAAAAATACTGTAAGTATCGATTGTTAAGAAATCAAAGTGTTTCAACATTACCATTTAAGTTATGAAAACATCGAATCCATCTTGATTCGGTTTTGTAAAATTAAGAAAATCGTAAATAAAAAAATATTTAAAGGCAAAATTTGAAAATAATTATAAACGTGATCATAAGTATCTATATAGTACTTGGCGTTTAACAATCTCTAATCGAAATGAAATTCATACAATTTATATATCCAAACATATTTTTCCTTATAAAATTGGAACCTGGTAGCACAGGGTTAGCGTTTCGCGCTCACAGGTTCGAGGTTCAATCCTCGCTTTGGGTGATGTCGCTACGTTGAGGGAGGGACCACCTAACTCGGACGTATGCCTCGTATCCCAGAGTCCTCGGCTAGGAAAACAGATTGGGCACCTTAGGCCTTAGCCCCTCGATAGGCCAGAATTTTTTTTTATGCCATATAAGCATTATATATACGTTTACTTAATTCTTATATTTTGGGGATTTTATTTTTTTCAAAAATTTAAATTTTAGTGATATTTTAAAATCAATTTATCCAAACGAACTTTCCTTTATTAAAACCAACGTTTCTAACAATAACACTGAATTCTTAATTATTTATAAATATTGAAAGTTTATAACTACATGTATAAATATTTTCGATAAAACCAGTCATTTAATTTCAAAGTTAATAAACTGATATATTGGAAATCCAGCATTTCTTTAAAAATTTACAGGAATCTAGTATTAATGAATTAATAAATACAATATATATATATATATATATATATATATATATATATATATTTGTTTTTCTTTTATAATTTCATAGACAATATTTGCAATAATCGAAAATTTATCAAAAAAAGTTAATCACTTAATTAATCAACTTAAATATAATGACAATTCTTCCACTGCTTCACCCTTCCCCGAACATGCTGGATTTTAAATTAAGACGGGTATTTCTGCGGAGACACTAGGTCGTGAGAGAAATTGGAGGAGCATGTGAAAAGTTGAATGACCAGACATTGATGGATGCTTAATCACTTATGGAGCTGGGGATTGCCTGTGAAAAAGCCGAACATTTAATCAGGGGTGACCGAACATCCGGTCAGCTTCTACCCCCAAAAAAATTTCTCACGGTATTGGAGAAATGTCCAAAATTAAATATTGTTGTTTTAAGGGTTTGTTATAAAATAAGAGAAAAGAAATTAGTGGGATATTCTTTGTTTAACAAGTATTCTATCATTAGTTTATTCGAGATAGATCATTATGGAAGTATCAAGAAAAAGTGTTAAAAAGGAAACCTGATTATAATGCGATATTGTAAAGAACACTTTTTTTTAATTCCAAAATAAATGTACTCAGTTCACACAATTGTGTTTTCCTGGAACTTGGCCTTTCTCAAAATTTTGAAATGTTAAATTATAGTAAAGAGCATTATTTATTAATCTCACTTTTTAATGTTTCCTAACAAATTATTTCATTATAATGATCTTGTTAAAAATATTCTATTGTTCCTAACGACGTGGAGCAATTGGCATTTGAGGCAGAGATATAATATGAAGATTATATGACCATGAGTGAGTTCAGAAACTAAAAAACCTTTTTATTTTACTCATTCGCATCACCCAATAATTCTAAACCAGGGATGGGTGAACCACGGCCCGCGGAAAGAATTTTAATTTGTCGGTTAGAGGCAAATTAAAAGAAATATTCATATATTATGTATCCATCTCCTTTTCCATTCAAGCAGAATTGGATATTTTTGCCATTCAACATAAATTGTGAAGCAGTGAGGTCAGATTTTCAGCTTGAATTAATTGAGTTGCAATCTAACAATCATCTCAAGCAATTGTTTCTAAATATACCAAAGTTAGAGTTTTACAAATCATTATCGAAAGTAAGTTTCCCACATTTAATATCTCATGCCCAGAAAATCAGTGCTATGTTAGCTTCATCTTATATATGTGAACAAGTGTTTTCAACTATGAACCTTAGAAAGAATTATTTCAGAAGTAGACTGACAGATGAGCATTTAGCCTCGTTCCTTAGAAGCAGTACATCTCACTTCGAACCTCAATATAAAGAATTTTTAAAAATGAAATCGCAATTTCATCCATTTCATTAATATATTAAATTTTAATACTTATATATTGTTTTTAAAATTTTAGAAAAATTCATCTTGGCCCACCAAACTTTATTTTTTCGATTTTTGGCATGTGAACGAAAAAGTTTGTCCATGCCTGTTCTAAACAGTGCAGTCTAACATTGTTGATTCGTAATTTACTGCATTTAGCAAATCAAAGGATTTTAAATAATTAACTTTGTGTGTGGGTGTGCTTTTATACTACAAAAATCGCAATAAATGAAATTGGCCATTTTTTGTCCCCAGGTCAGAATTAGAACATGAGACGGGATGCATTCGCATTGTTTCGCTATATTATTCCAACGAAATCTTGTATTCTGTGCTATAAAAAGAGCATCACTATCAAATAACAATATTAATTAATGGAATAACTAATGTTTTATTATTAAGTTCATTGATATTTAATTATTTTGCTTACGACTTTTTTATATTTGTAAGTTTCTGTTATATATATGTGTTTAATATATTGGTGTTGAATAAGAAAAGCTTGTTCAGATGAAAAAATTTACATTTAATTCTTTAATTGTTACATAATGGCTTATTACAATGACAAGAAATAATGTTTTATAATATAAATTTGAATGTTTTGGAGTCAGAAAATGATAAGAAATGTTGAAAAGATTAATTTCACAGTAAAAAAAATCTGAATAAGTGTTGAATACTTAATAATAGAAATATTTCAAATTTTAGGTTGATTTTTTTTTCTATATAGATAAATCAACAGGTATGATTATGTATTTAGGGAAAATAAAAGGGGAAAAGGAATTACAACCCCAGATTATAATACCCGAAAGTTTGCCATTTAAACTACACATATGACTCATTTCGGAGCTGAAAAAACTTATCAGGATGTAGTTTGTAAATATTGTTGGCGAGGGATGTACGCACATATGCGAAATTATGTGAATTCGTGTGAAACATGTGGAAAAGTTTAGCACAACAGGCAAAAGAGAAGAGAATTCGGGAATGTCCCTATTCCGAATGAACCAGGCAAATTTTTAAGTGTATATATTTGTGGACGTTTTACAACATGGCACTATGTAATTAGTTGTATAGATAATTTTTTCTCGAAGAATCGAACTATTCCCAGTAACGAATATTAAAACGGAAACAATAGTTCGAAAGTTATTAAAATATCTGTCCGTTTTTGGCAAAGTCAAGTTTATACTTTCAGATAGAGGTGGACAATTTACGGCAGAAATGCATTGAAAATTAAACCGACAGTTAAAGATTGGAAATTTATTTACTACTCCATATCATCCCGCTGCTAACGGTAAGGTTGAACGAATTCATGGATCCCTCAAGAATACATTACAGTCATTAGGCAATGATATGGATTTTGAATTAGCTGTGAATTTACACGCGGCATTTTATAATAATTGTATACACCCAGCTACTGGATTTACTCCAAATAAACTATTTTTCG
>JAPDSC010064686.1:0-12139 GCA_026290005.1 Latrodectus geometricus
TTCAGTTTACATATAAAATGAGTCTGCATGTCTACTTGCATCAAAAATGAGATTGTACGCTTTAAGCTATTATAAAAATGAAATTAGTTTCTGAATATTTAAACATTTCAGATGTGTTTGCCCTTTTTTTTCTATTTTGAGATATTTTTAATAAGCATTAGAAACATATCCTCAAAATATTTATTATAATTTTTGTTAATAATGATGCCAATATTTTATTTAAATTGTAGCTCAGCGTCACTTTTTGGCATAATGAAAATGCCTAGTAATACATATATATATGCATATCCCAATATTTTTTTTTATTGGTTGTAACATTTTTTTTAAATTCTGAGAATTTCTTATTGAAATCAAAAAGTTAAATTCTGTAAAATTTCGTAGAATCAAAAATATATATTTCTATTAGGTTTCATTTTAATGTCTTGTGGTTCATCAAATCATGTAAATAATGAATTTTCTATGTAAATATGTTAGTATACGCATTCCGACTGAGCTGTGTACTTTTCTTCTAATGTATATGTTACCGTTAAAGTATATAATGCAGTTATTTCATAGAATACCTAGTTATTCCATGAAATAACGTATCGTGTCCGTTAAAGTGAGTAATATATTATTAATTTGACATTTTAATTAGTTATTCTATGAAATAACTAAGTATTCTATAAATTAACTAATGAGAGACAGTTAAAGTGTAAAATAAACAATTTATCTAAAATGAAATAACTCGGAATTGTATCAATAAACTAATGATAGACAATTAAAATGAAAAAGAATCAATTTATCTAATTTATGCATCGTATAAATAGTATTTATAGAAACGTACCATAAAATCATTTGTTTCAAGAAGGATTACTAAAATTCTCATTGTTTTATGATTTTGTATTTTTGCCTTCAAAAATAATTTTTATTTGAATTCGAAATTAACTTTTTTTTCCCGCTGCTTTCCAATTGTTAAACGAAACGTAAATGTACCTTATACTAAAAAACGAGATATATGATATAGATTATTTTACACTTTAACGGACTGCAGATCGTTATTCTATGAAATAACTAGTTAAACCATGAAATACAAGAGAGTTTTACACTTTAACGGGCACTATCTGTTATTTCATGAAATAACTAGGCATTATATAAAATAACTGTATTATATACTTTAATGGTAACGTATACAATAAACCATTTACTCATTCTAAATATAGTCAAGTCAAAATAATTTTGTATTACAACAATCTATCTTCTTATTGTTGATACTAACTATAGAAAGTATTCCTTACATATATTTTTTTAAAATTTGGCAAAAAAATATTAAAACTATCGGTAAACAAATATTAAACAAATATTTCTATTTAATTCATGAAAAAAAAATTTTCTAAGTGCATGTGTAAAAAAAAATTCTGCTTATTTGGACAAATTAATATCAAATTATTTTATGTTTTTAATCAAGGTATATTTAAAGAAAATCAAAATAAAAAATTAAATTTTCTAAAAACATGCCATTTTTTTATTGCTTGAGGTCATGCGATCAAACGCATTTATGACACAGTTTATCAACAAAAAGTAACTAAATATTTAAAAATATTTTAAATTACTCAATTTAATAAAAAAAATGTTATATAAATTAAGAACTTAAAATATTTAACATTTGTGATGCAAAACAGAGAAATAAATATAGAAACTGATCTCTTTTCTAACGAAAAACAAATTGCTTATAATGAAGCAACTACATTTTGTATCTTAGGTAGTTTTCCAATGTTTGTTGAAAAATTATATCATTTGATACCATTTTTTTGTTGATAGATTTTTACGCGTATATTTTTTTCTAGAACATTTTACTATAAAGTGAGTCCAATGAAATTTTACATTATCGTATCAAAAATAGAAATGCCTTCAAAAAATAAATGGACATTACATTTATGGAAGTAAACAAAAATATTGAATAAGATTGCATGCTTAACTGAATTCACTCTTCAATAATAAATACAAGCAAAATAAAATATACTATAACAGTAAGTGTCACTAAGACAAAACAAGGCATATTGAAACTACCCCTTATCATGACATTTCCTAACAACCATAGGATAATTTATATTTATTTTTGAAAACTGATACGACAAAATGTTAGGGAATATCTCTAAATTACTAGCTGTCTAAATTCTTTTTTCTTTTGCACAGTAGCCTATTATTTAGATTTTTATAAAATAACAATATCTGTTTAGTCATAATAACTATTAATCGCAACAAATCTTTCACATCAGAGGCTCCTGCATTTTGTTTTAAGAACAAAATTGAATTTTCTTTAAGACTTGTGATTTTTAAAATATTTTTTAAATGTTTTGATAATATCTGAATGACTTTTTCAATGATTATTCATACTTTTTCAAAATTATTTTTAATCGTATAGTTCTTCTTCAGATATTTGTTTATTGATTTTATGCCAAGAATTAAAATTTAATTAATATTACCAAAATAATGCAATTATTGCCAAATATTTTCATTTCTACATTTCTTAAAAAGTTAAAGAACTATTTAAAAATTTCAGAATTTAAAATAATAAATTTTAGAACGTTTAAAATTGAATTCTGTGTTTTCAAAAACACTGATTAATTAAAATTTTCTAAGCATAACTTTGAATATTTCGTAGCTAATGTCATTTATTAAATAAAATTAACTTTCTTTTAGTGAAGTGAAATAATTAGAATACATTATTAGAATAAAAAGAAATATGATTTATTATACTAATTATAAGTGGCTTCCGTTGTGAAGCAATTTGATTTATCTAAATAAAACTAATTGATGTAATATAATCATAATATAAAAATATATTGTATAATCATTCATTATTTCAGTATAAAATAAAATATTGTGAAAAGTTAAATGAAATGGCATTGTGATCAATTATGCAATAGTTTTAGCAGTTATTAATATTTCATGTCCTATTTTTTATGTACATTTTTTAGACCACTTTTTAAATCTATGTTGAAATATGCCCCTTATCCCTTATAAATAAAACAAGCTAATTGGATTCAGGCAAACTGATTTGAAAATTATTCCCCTGCTGTAAAAATACATTCGCAATATTCAAAAAACTATCTTCAGAGAATAATATTATTCTTTCGACTTCTCATGTTTTCAGTTTAACCTAACGAGATTGATAGGGAAGATATTAATTTTGTAACGTGATATTTTTATCTGCCTTCTTATCATTTTTATCACTTAATATATATATATTTGAAGGAAAAAGAAATAAAACAAAAAAGTGTGTTGAGGATTCAGCAATGCATCAAAATTCAGCTTTAGGGTGGAAACCTGCTGTTTTTATCTTGATTACAGTAACTGCCGCAGCCATAAAATTTTTATAACCTCATTTTTTGAATATTTTCTAGTTTTAGAGCCGCGAAAGCTGTGCAAATAAAATCAAATGCAATTTTTTGTCAAATATATTACTCACGTTATGGATGACATTTTTTTAAAGTTTGGTAACCATAGAGAAAAGTTGATTTAATGTTGATAGCTCACATAGTTTAGGGGCATTTCATAAAGTAGTATTCAATTTTATTATAAAGAGCACATCTCTCCTATTTTCCAATAAACTTTAATTCATATTGAAAAAGCGTATAAATCTTAGAAAATATGATTTCTCAAATCATGATATTTTCTTACGCAGTATAATCTACCAATTCTATTTTAAAAATACTTTTACTGCTAATTCAAAGTATTAATATTTTAAATTTATTAAGATATCATAATCGGTGCTATTACTAAAATCCTAAGCAGTACATTTTTTTGACTTTAATAATTAATCAATAATATACATTAACTTTTAGAAACTAATAATTTAATTGAATATAATTTATTCTTGTATACCAGTATAAATATTATTACGGAAATTAATTAATAATGTTTTATTTATAAAATGTCTTACATCACTATTTATATAAATGACATTTTTTTTAAATAAAGAATAAAATATTAACTATTTTAAGAGAGTATTATTTTAAAAGATTGAATTTTAAAATATTTTAAAGAAAATATCTCAGAATAAATGTAATAATAACTTTGTACATATGTGTGCTGAATTGCTGTCTTGTGCATGTTATAGTGTTGAATTATTAATCTGTTTTCCATAAGCAGTTATCAGTTTTTCATCATTAATGTCAAATTAACAAAATCATCAGGTATTTATCTATTACATACTATTAAAAAATTTGTGTTGTAAGACAGAAAAAATGTAACTTAATCTAATAAAATAAAATTTACTTTTTTTTTAAATCACATATTTAAGATTAAAAAATAAAAATTACAAAGTTTTCACCAGTATGTGGTTGATTATAAGATATTTTTTTCTAAAGCTTCATTCATAATTTTATTTTGAAATACGATAATTACATGTTTTCTCACAATTTTATTTCAGAATATCATATTATGTTAGTGAAATCTAAATTTAAAATTTAAAATATTCATACATATTATTTTGTTGGATTTTCATATTAAGAAGATTTTATAGTTTTCAGATTCTGCCTGCACACTTCTAAGGAAAATTAAATTACAAGCTTTGAAGAAAGGAAAACTTATTTCTTAACTTATTTCTAAAATTTTTTATCTCAATATGTGAGCAGTATTTTGCTTTGCAAATTTATAAGGTATTAAGTACAATATATTAGTTTTATAATTTAAGAATACTTCTCAGATTGTAAACTCGTCAGTATGAATAAAATGTTATAGCAGTAAAAATGCATTCTCATGATTAATAATTCACTTGTTATATTGGGAAAATTTTCAGTGTTTTAGAATTTTAGCGAAGACATCAATTGAAAATTATACTAAATTTGAAGCTTTGGAAATAGTTAATTCTAATCTCAATTCCAAAATTTTTTTTATCCAATTTAAAAGCAAACATTTTCATCAGAAAATTTACAAAATGGTAAGGATAACAAGTGGAAGTAATAACGTGAGAATACTTCGCTCAATGTAAAATTCATCAGTATGACTTAAAAACAGTATATCAATAAATGACATTTTATTTGATTTTTTTTAAATGCTAAAGTAATGACAACCATCATTCATAATTTTAGGAAATATTAGCTCTACGCATTAGTTAGGAGTTTTCTGTTTGAATCAAATATAAAATTTAACATTCAATCTAATATAGCATTAATTCAAACATAAAGACATTCTATCAAACATGAAATATATGTTTTTGAAATTTCTTAAACAAAATTCACACGTGAGTTTGCTTTTTAAGAATTATTATTTTCAAGTGTGTATTTTTTTCATAATACGATTTGTTTAAATTCTTTTTATAATAAAATACTTTAATGAGATTATATCATAAATAAAGCACACAATAACTTACCAACTAAATTACTACTGTAAGCTACTTATGAAAAATTCCTAATATGCAAAAAATATAAAGATACTGAAATATTTGTTTTAATAAACTTCTCAATGACTGCATACAATGACTGCATCAGTTTTAAAAAATATTTAATTCAGATTTATTAAATATAGAATAATTGATGAATTAACAAATATCCTTACAACATTAATTCATCAACATTAATAAATCCTTACAACACAATGTGAATTAACAAATAGATTACAATAATATTTAGAAATTAACTTCTTGAGTACAAAGTCTCACATTGTTTTTAAGATATAATCTTTGGTAATTTAATAATATTAAACAAAATTTTGCAACAAATACTTTCAAATGTATAATTCACAATGCCAAATATCTATATTTTATTGTTTTTTTTTTTACTTTTATTTTTTATGATCAAATATCAACAGTAATCTAATAATAGTGACAGATATAAAAACCCCATCACATTTCATACATTATATCACGTATTACAATTGTTTTACCTGATATTACGTGATTTATTTTCAATTCACTCGGTGATGAAGCCATGCTATAAATTGTGATAAAGATCTGGAGACCAACATTCGTCAGAAACTCGCTTTATATTTACCAAATTGTATCGATTGCATATTATGCTCATAATTTTTTATAAAAGGATTGCAAAATATACGTTTCATAATTTGTCCGGAATGTGGATCTGATAAACATATGGCAACTTTTTAAATACAACAATACAGGAGGGAAAATATATCCACTTTTTATATTAAGACTCTTCTTCCTTAATTGATAATTGACTTTTACCATAACAATAAATTATGCAATATTTTTCTAAAATTAATTATTTATTCTTATATAAAGTTAAATATTTTGATAAGTCATATCATTCATCGAATAAAAAAATATTTTGAAAGGAATGACTAATTAAAAAAATCTTAGGAAAATTGTTCATCCATTTATTGAGAAAAATGAGTACCACATGAAATGATGCATTGTTTAAATATAGAGATGTTAAAAACACTTTTTGTACTTTCGTATTCTACAAGAAACATATTAAGAGACTACTATTAGCTTATAACTACTCAAGAGAAAAGATATTACATTTATGAATGCAGCAGCGATATTATGCCATTTGAAATATAATAAACATGCTTAGCTAATTTCATAATGATTTTCTTCTATTTCACTTTTTTATACTAAGAGTTAATGGGGCAATAAAAATATACTCCTGACTACTGAAAACAACATTCTTTTGTGTAAAACTTCCTTTTATATATTGATCAAACAGGAAAACGGTAGTTTTAATGTTCTTCCAGAGAGCGTTTCCGGGCAATGCGAAGCAGTAGTAAAAGTATTATTACAGCAAGAACCGGAACTACTTTTGTTGTAAAGCCAAAACAGGGAACAAAATGGGTTAAGGGAGTAAAAGTAATCAAAATGAATGAAAAAATGAAACTAGAACGTGGTTATTTTAATTGCTACTGCAGACACAATTGCATTTATTTAAATGTTTTAAGGCAGTTAAAATGAGCAATCCGTGTAAATCTGTGAAAAGCCCTTTTAGTTAATGACTTAATAATTATGTTTAAAGTATGCTTATCATTCTTTGTAATTGAATATAAGTTTATGATATGTTTAAAAATATTCGGCAACACATGAAAATAATCATTTTGCTCACAATAATACAATACAGAAATTTCGCGCACTTCCACATTTTTTATACTCATTAAATAAATAATTTAACAGAAACTTATTTTTCAGATACTAACTATACAAAATAATAATTATTTGATAAAGCTCATAATCATTATATTTCTTAATTATAACATTAATTATAATTACTTAGCTTTAATATTTAAATAATTAGATAAATGTAAATATAAAACTAATATAGTTTTTTCACTTAATATTTGACTAATATAACTTAACATGAAAAATCAATAAGAAAAGCTGGTACAGGCATTTAGAATTATAGTTTTGAGAGATAATGGAAGAAATATGTTTTTCTTCCACTTATATGTTTGTTTTTTAATAAGGATCGATTAAAAAAATTTTAATCGATGGAAAAAAAAAAATAGCAACGAAAGCAAATTTTATTAAAATATAAGTTATTCATATGGAAATTCATTTCATTTTTCATATGTAGGAAAATATTTCATTAATGTATAATCATTTTTATAAGTTATTTTTAATCACTCAAAATGCAATTTTTTTTAATTAGAATAACAAAAGAAATTAATACCATTTTAAATTACCAGGCTGTAAAAGGATTATATTGGAGATTATCTTTTTAAAGCATTAATTAGAATGAAAACATATTTCTTTTATTATGTATATGGAACTAAAGCATCAAATCAAGACGAGTTCTTATGTTTTTTATAAAATAATTTGTTGATAATAATTTGCCTTGAATATAAAAGCTAATTATTATCATTTTCTTTTGTTTCAGTTTATTTGAATAAGAATTGACATTATTGCAAGAAATAATTTAATTAAAAATTTAGTTTCGCAATAGAATTTTGAAAAAAGAATAATTTTCAATAATAAAATTATTAGTTATATTAAAATGAACATTGTACTTTTCATCAAGCGATTAAATATTTTACACAAAAAATTTGCATTTGGAGAGACCTACTGCGTAATTTTTGAGCTTAATTTACATTTTTTTTCATAATAAAAATAAATTTTCTTCCTTCTAATAAAAATGGTTTTCCGTAAAAAATGGATATATTTTTTAATTTTTATGAGAAAAACATAGTGTGTTCTGGTTTTTTTAACTTATCTACAACTAAGAAACTTTTTGTAATGTGTAATTCCGTTAGAGAAAACAAATTTCTTAACTTATAAAGGTAAAAAATGATGGATGGAATTCTTGTAATCATAAGAAATAGTAATGTTTTATTTCTCAACTTTTTAATTTATAAGTACATTTTAAAAAAAATATTTCACAACTTTAAGAAACCAGAAAAATGTATTGCTCAAAATTGAGTAATATATATATTAATTGTGTGTTATTTTTCGTAAATAATATAATAATCATTGTATATAATTCCATACAAGAATAAGAAAATATATGTGTTTCTTCGAATAAAATACTGCGTTATTAAAATTCGAATGAAAATATTTATTTTAATTATTTATTTATTATTATTATTATTATTATTATTATTATTTTTTTTTTTTTTGAAAAATAGTTGTTTCTTTGATGTGGAAAAACTGAATTGGGGGAAACTGAATTGGGTTCCTTTCGGTTTTTATGGAAAACATTCTTTAATACTGCCATTTTATCAAATTATTTTTGAAATTAAAAAGTATGTTACTATGTTCATCAAATATCTCCCAATATTTATGTAAGTAAAAATGATGTTTTCCATATACACTATGTACTGGCCATTAGAATCTCTAGAAAGTCGTGTTTATATAAAAGGAAAAAATGTTTGAAGATACAAATAATTAACATTTTTGTGCATTTGAATGGCTCAAAAGAGACAAATGACATATGAAATCCATATAAAATAAAGAAGGGAGCAATATATTCATAGTAAAATAGCTTAGCAAAGCATGACTTTTCTCAAAAAATTGTGTTATACCTCGAATAAACTGAAGAAAAGTTCGTATACGATATAAACTGATTTCTTACCAATTGAGATTACGAATAATTGTTCTGTGACATTACAACTAATATTGTTGAATTCCAACCATTATTATGCAACTACAGAAGCAATGGATAGCTGTAGAAATACTGATTGCTATACAGAAGCTCAACACAATCCCCTAATTAACGTCCGTTCAGACGATCATATTTGTAGATCAGTTTTGCAAAAACGAACAAAAACAACACTGACCGCTAGTAAAGAATTAGGTTTGTTTTCACCACTCATTTCCTGATTAACGCAAATGATGGATTAACGCATACATTCGCTCATGCATACGAAGACGTTTGGAGCAAACAAAATATCAGTACGAAAACCACTGTTTGGCTTCCATTAACAATGCATTATTGAGACAGATATCATTTGTTTTAACTTATGCTACGAAGAAAATATTGCATTTGGAAAGGTTACAATATCTTCTTTTACATACGAATCTCATTTTAATGGCCATATACGTGTGTATCTGTTAAAAGAAAAGAGAGCAACATATGACTGCCTTGAAAATATTATATCAAGTGTGATTATATAGTGAGCGTCTGGATTTAAACAGTTATTAGTACGTTTCTTGTAAACATATGATCAATTTTATTGAAACACCGGCTAGAGCAGTATAATTCCCTACATTTTAAAAATAAAATTTTTCTGTACATAGTTGTAGTTAAATATAAATAAAAATACCTTAAATTAATTTTAATATTTTTAACTATATGTTTAATGGCAATTCTAAACTGTGAACTCAAGTTTTCTAAAAATGATCAAAGCAACGATATTATTTTCTCTAATAACTGATATTATTTTCTCTAATAATCTTTCTCTAAAAACCACTTCCAATATTGTGTATTTTCTCTAAAAATATACAATATTGGAAGTATGCTTAAAATGAAAATGTAGCAAAGAAATTTCGTTTACCGGCTATCAAATGTTTTACTTATTGAAGTGAAAAGAAATCATACATATATTCCACAAGAATGAGTTCTAATAAAAAATTTGGAAAAAAAAACAGTATTTTGAGATTTCTGCTTGAAATTGTTACTATGCTAACACATATACTAAGTGTGGCAATATATTTAAAATATATGTTAAATAAAATGAATTCAAAATAATATCATTAATTAACAAAATATCTTTCATCATTCACTAGCACCTTCCTGACAAGCCTACAAGGCTGTCGAATTCCTGAAATATAAAGCCATGCCATGTTTTTTATATTAGTAAGACAGCAATACATTTCCATTTTAATGTCATGTTGCCCAACTCATTTTCGTACTTTGTAAACTTTCCAACAATAGAAGGAAAAGTATCATGTGCATCAACAAAACCAAATGATATTCAAAATGGGTTTTATAAAGACTTTATACTGCGTGTTCCAAGGTTTCACGTAAAACATTATCAAACAGTCTTTCGCCTGTTTTCATCTGTAATACCTACCTTTATTATGAAGTAGTTCTGAGAATTTAATCATGTGCTAATAAAGGGAAGTTTCCAGATTATTTCTAAATTCAGTCGTAGCAATTATTGCTTATAAAGTTCACAAATTATATATCCATTTAGGCTCCAGCAGTTCTTGGCAGAAAAGAATCTTCATATACCATGAAACCCTCAATCGAAAACGTTTGTTGACAATGGCTAGTTTCTATGTTGATATTGCATCGACAGGCTTTATTCATTTATTTTTGTGTGCATATCAATTAGCACAGAATACACATTTTTAATTTTTCTTCTCGGTTTTTAAAATAATTTTTTCTATTTTGCTATTTTAACGTTTATCTTTTGGAATGACACTTTTTTTAACTTTTTTATTTCAGTTTCTATGCAAGCCGTAAATTTCTTCAATGGCTCATTTTAAAATATAAAAGTAGAACTCTGACATGTGGTATATTTTGCATTAAATGTTACAAATGTGTTTTTTTTACGAATTCTTACTATTTTAAATATATAATATGTAGAAAATATCCCTGGAAAACAGACGGAAGAACATACTATTCAAGGAAACTAAAGTAAAAACATCGTGCAAAGAAAACTCAACAATAAACAAATTGCATGCATTCAAAATGAGTAAAGACATTTTTATGTGATGATCTTTCAAAGAGTGGGGTAGAAATAAGCACTCTTTGGAAGATTATGACATGCAAATCACTTATAAATTTTTTCCTAATTATAATGGAGTACCAATGTAGCACCATATTGAAAAATATTTCCAACTAGAGAATAATATGTTAAAAATTTTAATACTCCTATAGGTTAAGATATTTCTAATTAGAAATTAATATGTTGAAACCCTTAATACTCCTATAAGTTAAAATCTTAATATCAAAGAAGTGTTCATAAAGTAACATAAATTCATGTATGGATATTCATCAGAATATATAATAGTATGTAAATATTTGATTACAAATTGATATAATGCATGGTTTTTCTCCTTAAGTACATAACCCATTTTATAAAATAATAATATAAGTTGCCTCCTTTCTCTATACATTGAATTGATAGACAACATAAATCTCAACTTTTTGTCAATTAAGGAAATATTTTCTACATTTTTCAAGTATTTTTATGTCTTTATAAATTATTTATTAATATTTCATAACAAAACTTTTATTACAGCTCCAATTGCTCCAAATAAAAACTTGCTTCTTAAAGTCAACAAAACATTAGTGATGGTTGATTTAAATAGTTGGCATAATGGTGGATGTCCAATCACATTTTTTGTTGTCCAGTACAAGCTATTCGACACGCCTGATGAATGGACTTTGGTTAGTAACAATATAATACCAGAACAACAGACCATTACAATAACTGATCTTACTCCTGGTCTATGGTACTCTTTGTTAATGACAGCCCGAAATGATGCAGGCTCAACTGATGCAGAGTATCTCTTTGCAACTCCAACCTTAACTGGTGGTGAGTTATTCTTTCTTAATTAACAAGAATTGAAAACAGTTTGTTTACTTTTTAAACTTTCCATTACGTATTTTGCTTTAATAATTTTTAGCAAGTTTTAATTACATTTAGAGTATACTTTTTAAAATAATATTGGCATAAAAGTAAAATTATTTAAATTTAAATTAACTTAAAAGTAATTAAATCAATAGTGTAATGTATTAATTGTATACATATATATATATAT
>JAPDSC010064689.1:0-10503 GCA_026290005.1 Latrodectus geometricus
ATTAGCAATTACATTCTTTTCGAATTAGCAATTATATTCTTTTCGAAGAAAATTGAAATATTTAATAAATTTGTCCATTTGGAATTTCTGAGTCATTCTTTAATGATTTTGATTAATTTTAAAGACCAATTAACAATGTGTGAAAATTAAATTATTTTAGTTCATTTAAATGAAAATTAGTTTATATACGCACATGTACCAAAATTACAAGCAAAACTATAAAAATTTGATGAAAAATCTGTAAATAATTTTATTCTGTTCTTCAATCTCTTTTATTTTCATTAGCTTTCGAGAAATATAAAAACAATATCATTTAATGAATAATATAATATTAATTCACTTTCTTTTCATTCTTTTGCAGAGAAAATTAAAATATCAAAAAAGATTGGTAAACTTACCTTATATGAAATTTAAAACTATTAAAGATATTCATAGAATAATCAGACACTTTATGTCAGAGGAAACTTCAAATAAAATTAATACTTTCTTCATTTTTAAGAATTTTACATTTTATCATAAATATATAAGCTTAAAGCTTATCATAAACAAATTTTTTTGTCAGTTTTAGTTATAAAATTCAACAATTTAGTATGGATCATCTTAATTTTTTAATTGATTATGGATAATTCTCTTTGTTCAAGATCCGATGATTTTGAAACTTGTTTTCCTATTTATTTAACATATCTTTTAATTAAATAGTTTAGTTGTATATTACGATCAACTTTAGAAGTTTGAAATATTGCTATTATTAAATAAAAGTTCATAATAATAAGCATATAATAAAATGAAGTTCCTAATAGTGTGTAATTGAGAAAATATATATTAATGTATTATTTATTGAATATCCTTTATTTATATGGACTTTTACTTCAAAAAAGCTACGTTAGAAATATTAAATCAATGATATAAAATAGTGTTTGAATAATAGAATTAATTAATTGATATTATTTAAGAATTTTACATATATTGTACCTAAATGATACGTGTTGAGAATAATAAATTTTTAGTTTACTTGTAATAAAAGCAGATCCATTTACGTTATCAAATAATTTAATGAATTATTATCGCATAAAATGCACGATCTTTTAAATAATTAATAATTTACGTTTTCAATATTAGATCAATGGTGTAAAATTGTGCTATAATAATAGACATAAGTAATTGATATAATTTAAGGATTTTGCATATATTGCATTCCAATGACGTAAGCTAAAAATAATAATTTTTAAGTTATCTTCATTGTAAAAACATGTCCATTCACGTCACCAAATGATTTAATGAATTATAATCACATAAAAATATGTTTTAAGTAATTAACAGTCTATTGTTAAATAAAAAGGATTTTTTCCTGAACAATTCATTCAAATCAGGCTAGCAGCAGTAAATTTTAAGAATTAATAAATTATAAAATAAATTATAAAAAAAAGACAAAACAAATATAATGTGACAAAAATATATCAATGTTCAATTATATATTTATTATATGTGAATATTTTCCGGAAACTTATATTAGTTTGGGGAAAAAGTTATCCATTATTTTTTCGTTAGACGTCTGTAGTGATCGCTATCTCGTGAGGTATCTATCAAACAATTTCAGATTTATGCTCGTTGGAAAGGTGACATTTGACACTAAAATATGTTCTTCCAGTTTTTTGTTTGATTCATTCAGTTACGAGTACAAGGTTTTAAAAATGGAAGACAACAAACAGAAAATTCGATACATTTTCGTTTTTCTCTTGTAACGGCGAAAAAGATTGCCGGGTGGCTAAAATTGTGAAAGGTGTTTATCGTCCTATATATGACTGTAACAACCAGTTACGTACAATTTTTGTTTCGCCGATTCCGTTCGGGTATTTTTGATGTTAGAGATGCACCTCGCATGTGGATACAGCATCGTCGAAAATGTCTGTAAAATATCAAAAATGATAGAAGTTAACCGCATGTCAGCAGTCGTAACACGCAAGACCTAAAAATCTACATGAAAGCTGTTTTAAGCCTTTTTACAAAGTGAATCTAAAAGAAGTTACAAAAATTTCACGTAAAAATAATGGATTTCTTTTTCCCCAATTTAATATTAATTTTAGTAGCTCATATATTAATAAAATAATGTATAAAGATCACACATTTGTAGTAAACTAATCAGCAATGGTTTAAGATTTGGCATGTAATTTTTGAAAAATAAAGATTTGTAAATACCTGCGTACAAAAAATTACCTTTCAAAATTTTAAATAATTTATTCTAATAAAAAAACTACTTTTAAGTATAATATTTCATTATTTCTGTTCTATCGTTTCACTTTATTTATTAATATCTACAGCTTTATCTTAACATCCATTAATTTCGGCTTTACACTCAAATGAAAATTGTTCGCATAACATATAAACTCTTTGAAAAACCATTTTAACACTTAAATACATGAAACCAATTGCAGTTATACAAATTTTCACACAAACATCTTTCCTACTAAGACGCGAACATTCAAGCACCCTACTGTTTCTTAGAAATCTCTTCTACGCAAACTGCCAATTGTTCCATTCCTTCTGTTCAAGTCAGGGGAATTTTGGTTTTTGAAATGACCCACTCCCTCAAGGTAATGTCAAAAGTCACACTTCTCTCTAAGAATTATGCCTCTTCTATAAAATCAAGGCCATAGATATAAGGTATTCTTTTGTTATTGAAATAAGCTACCTACTTTGCTACTGGAAATCAGAAGCTATGTTGTGCAGGATTTTGCATTGTTCATCAATATAAAGCAATACATAGAAGTTCATTTCATTTGCTTTTAAATATGCATGCATCTTTTATTCAAAAAGTATTTATCAAAATATTTTAAGAGTTAGAAAAAAAAAATCTATTGCACGTGTCGGAGAAATCAATTGTATCAAGAAAAATATTTCAATTTATTAGAATTTCAGGTTAACTCAAGGTTTCTCGCTAAGTCGCATACATTTTTATTCATTCCTTTCAGTAAAGTTATATTTGCAATTAATTTTGTTGTAAGATATTATGTATCATTTTAAATAGTTGATTTAAACACGTACATTGTTTACTAAATAAATTTATTAAATTTTTTGAGGAGTTTAGATTTTATTGAAATCTACTTCTATATTTAGAAGTGTCATTAAAAATAAATTATGAAAACATGAAACATTCTCACAAAGTTTATAAAAGGACAAATCGAAGTATGAAGTTTTTGAAAATTATTAAGTCTACCAAAAAAAAAAATAAATAATCGTAGATTAATGTTTACATATAGCAAAATTTTCGTAAGAATTTGTATTCGGTGGAAAAATTAATAATTGTCAGAAACAAATTGTTGATATCTAGAAAATTTGAAGTATTTAAATGCATTACAAGTATACAATCTAATAAAAAAAAATTCATACATAACAAACAAATAATTGTGTTAAAACAAACAGTTTTTTCATATATGTACAAACACATATACACATATATGTATATATATATATATACTTTTATATATATATGTCTTGTTACCTTTTAGACATAGAAAAAGGTATCAAGACATAGACAAAGAATAGAGTATAGAGTTACATAACACTTACAGTTTGGTTTTGCTTTCTGGGAGGAATTTTTACAAAACTATATTCACATTCTACGAAAAAGTTGGAAAAATTCACAAACATTTATCCTTATAGACATGCATGCCAAAAACACAAATGCGTTTATGATAAAAACCACTTATGTACAAGACTTCACTTAACAATATTTATTGTTCTTACCTTTAGGCCATATTGAGCTTACAATTTTAACTCAATTTTATGCTAAATCTATATTTATTTTATGTCGGTTATAAATTTTCAATTTCCTACAATGCAACGAAATATTTTTAAATTATTTATATTTCACGTAATTACGCTGATTCAATACTAATGTTTTTCGAAATTATATAGTAAGAAAATGTTAATAATATATTAAAACCTTACATCTATTGGAATTTTCATCTAAGCCATTATTGAAAAGGAAATTAATTTAACGACATAGTTCTAGCTTGTAAAAACTAATCTCATTAATATATTTGATTTAAATAAGAAATAATGAAATGATCCAATATCATTTCCAATATCATACAACTTCATAGTCCACATCAATATTTTGGTTTACACATGTGAATTCAACAAAACCTAGATTTAAAAATACTTCGGAAGTATATTTTGTATTATTTGCATTAATTGTTAAGGATCTTACAAAGATGTGTGAGAAGTGAAATATTTACATTGATTTAAAATTTTGATTATTAATTAATCCAAATTAATTCAGCGTCATGATATTTTTCCGTGCTGTATTGTACTTAGAATACATATTTAAAACATATAAATATATCTAAAATACTATGATACTTTTATTCTTTTAATTATTATTATGAAACTAATTTACCTACTTTATGTTATAAATAAGTTGAAAATGTTTTTATCATTTAAACAGTTCTGTTTTATATTAAATAAATTGCAACACACATATACATATAAAATTCCGAAATCATCACATCTAACATTAGTAATTTTGGGACCATTGGAATTTTACCAATTTTCCCTATATATTTAGTTTTGATAGCTTTATTATTTTAGGTA
Organism: Latrodectus geometricus; assembly: GCA_026290005.1. NCBI lineage: Eukaryota > Metazoa > Arthropoda > Arachnida > Araneae > Theridiidae > Latrodectus > Latrodectus geometricus. The sequence continues at coordinate 4,594 of JAPDSC010064689.1, forward strand.
AATTTTAGGTCATATTCAAACCTAAAGTTTTATTTGATTCGGAAATACAATTTAAGAGTTGATTCGCGACAACTGAAAATATCCACACCTGATGTAATTGTTGTCTACATCCGGTGTGGATGATGAACTGATGAGTTGAAGGACAGAATTCTAAGCATTTAACGGTTAACATGTAACTCGTTCAGAGATTGAATTCCTAAAAACATAATTTGTTTTCAACTCCTCATCTTCAAATTCTTGATATATTCTTCAATGACGTTTTGCCACATCAATCTCAACATTTTTTTTTCCATCAAGAATATCTTTTAAAAATTCAATTGCTCTGAGTATTATAACTCCTTTTAATTCGTAACTTTATAACTTAGTAATAAACTAAACTTAAGACTTTTGGGACCAAGACAGTGGCCATATCTATTTTCGTAACCAAGGGCCTTGGAGTGTGAATCATATGTCCCGGTTGAATGGTCAGCCGAACGTGAAACATCCAGTGTTTAGTTCTCAAGTTTGATTGGTACTCAGCTGATTAACCCACTGGAAGTGTCTTCCCAAGACTGAGTCGACCTTACTTAACCTTAGAACAGACCCTCGAATATGTACTTTGGGAAAGCGAAGCTCTCCCATATACTGGGTTTCACAACACTCCTTCTATCAAAATCAATTTTGAAAATCTCAGCAAATACAGTTATACGAATTTTACATTTTTAAAGATGTGTAAATTATTTTTCATTACTTTTGATCATAGTCTAATTCTTAGAGGTATAAAATAAGATTTTATTTTATCAATGTATAGTGTGCTTCTTTTTCTCCTTTTTCAATTGTAATATTTCCTGTTTTTCAATTATAATATTTCTTCTTTTTCAATTATAATATTTCAATTGTAAATATTTTTTCATGGTTATAAATCCCTAGAGAAAATGGTTATTTTCCCTAGAGAAAATAATATCAATCATAAAAAAAAAAAAACCAATATTTTTTACATTGCAAATTTCTTTACTACTGTTGAAATTTACTTCAAGCTTATAAGAGCTATTCTATAATTCCCTATCATCATTTTTTTTTTTTAAACATTTGGTGCAATATCCCGGGTGCAGTCTGAAACACATAAATTCGCACTCATTAAAATAAAACAAATCTTAATTTATATTCAATTAATCAAAGTTTTCGGGAGGATATTTATATCATCTGGCAATGATAGTTATCAGTGTACGCCAAATCTCCCATACGCATAATCTCCTATATATATATATATATATATATATATATATATATATTAGAAAAAAATTGATTACATTTATTTAGAAAGCTCTTTTCAAAGTACTTAATTTCACTTATTTCTACCGTCATAAGCACTATGTATCACACATATTCTTTCATCACTCATTTACTGAATTAGTACAAATTTTACCAATGTTTTTAAAGGAGAGATTATAGAAAAATCACTGTTATGAGGATGGTATATTTTTTAAAGTGTTTCTTTAGTAATAATATCTTAATGTCCTTCGGTGAGAAAGTCTAGAACTGTTATAAAACAAGGAGGGATTGATGTTGCTTTTATAATTTTTCTTTTACCACTTTCTTTGAGATAAGAGAATATAGCTCTTTACGAATGAAATCCCTCCCTAAAAGCAGTTTCGCAACGTATGTGTAAATATCATCTACGAGTGTTAGCTATTGGGTTATTCACAACTCAATGTCATAATATTCATACCCGGTCTCAGAATCGAACCCACTAAATATTGGAGTGAAGCCAACGCAATAAGCATCATCTGCCAACTGAGTAAAGTGTAGTTAGTATTATTTAATGCACTCACGGAACAAACCAATACATTATTAGAAAACTGAGAACTCATCGCTTTTGGTAAAACTAAAAAAAATACTAGCTTGATTATTTTGAGGAGATAAAAAAATATACAAATAAAAAAATATTTCGAAAAAGTATTCAATACAGTTTTTTATCTAAATTATAGCATTTGTAATGAAAAATGTGAAAATAAGTCTTAGTTAAAAATCGATTTAAAACTTTTGGTGTGTTTTTCTTTAGTCAATTATTTATTTTGGAAAAGTAGGATCGAAATAAGCAATCCGGATATTTCAACTATTTTAACAATAGCTTTTACTGAAATGGTATATATATATATATAAAGGTAAGATAAAAAATAAGTTTCATTAATAATTATAATTTTTTTTAAAAAATATGGTATGTTTCGGGAAATTACTCAATTTCATATCGACGATGCAAAAGTTTATAGCCTAAATTACATAATTTGAATGTTTTAGCACAACTAGCTTGTAGCATATTTTTGAGCTTCTAAATGATAATAAACCAAAAAGCAATGATTAATTAGAAACTACCATGTATATCTGCATTGATGATAAATTAGAGAAGACGGTTTTTTATTAAAAAAAATCTCAGTATAGAACAAAAATCGAATGAAAAAACAGCTTACTTTAGCTTTATAAACCTTAAAATACACTCATATTCTATATAAGAAGTGAATAATTCTAAGTATGCATTAAAAGCTGCCCAGAAAAACAGCTCATATTATTAATAAACTTATTTTATTTGAAATTCACTTTAATCTTCTACTGAGTAAAATACGTAATTTTATTTGAATGCTCAGTTTATCTTTTACACATGATTTTCAAAATAATTGTAAGGTTTCGTTCACGAACATTCCTGTAGGTAAATATTAAAAGATGTTTTTGTTGATGTATTGTGCATGCTGTACTATTCTATTATGAGTAAAAAAAAATTGGTATATTTCATAATGGCGTAATAAATATTTAGTCTTATCAAAGAGTAAGTTTTAATACTTATGGTCACAAAGTCATCTCTTTCAGAACTTAAAAAATACCATGATTTATTTTAAAATATGTGCTTGACGCTTTATTGCATGTTTTGTTTTTAGTATTTTAGCGCAGTAAATTTTATTACGGCCAACTATACTAATACTGCCTTAACCATCTAGAGTGATAGAGGTTCCTCGATTGAACCCACCAGACTTGCTAGTGGACATATTAAGGGCCTCTAGTTTTGCGGGGATGAAACGATTTTCAACATCTGCACCAAGTGTCACGATCAATAAGCTTCACCAAAGCACATATTGGATTGTTTGAGCCTCTCTCAAGGAGACCTTTACATGGACCCCCTTTTTGTGCTGGACTTTCTCAGAGACAATGGCCTAATGATCTTGTCTGACTTCATCAGACTCTGGAGGATTAGTAACAGCAACAGAACAATACTACGGTCTTTTAATGTGATTATTTATAGCTATCTGACAAGCAATAATTTTCTTAATATATATTAATTTTGTTTTTAACTGTACTCAAAAAAGATGGAAAAATTAACATCCTTGTAATATAATTCTGAACATTTTATACAATTTTCTATCATCAGAATGCTTTTTGTATACTTCCTCTCAGTCTTTTATTCTATTCAAGCAAGTGAATTATTTCTGTCATATCCTGTTTCACATAATTTATTGGGGTACCGAAAAAGTATGTTACGAAATATTATAAAATAAATGAAGTTAATTATTACTGTGAAACAATAATTTAGCAAACCGAGAATTATAGTTTTGTAAACCTTAAAATACACTCACATGTTAAATTACTATATTTTGTCTTTATTTTTGTTTGTAACACTATACTTTTGAAAGATTTCTCCATAATTGTGAGAAATGAAGATTTTTTGTACCATAACCATACATATTAGTTTGGGGAAAAAGAAATCCATTATTTTTACGTGAACTTTATGTAACTTCTTTCAGATTCACTTTGTAAAAAGGTTTAAAACAGCTTTCATGTAGATTTTTAGGTCTTCCGCGTTACGACTGCTGACATGCGATTAACTTCGATCATTGTTGATATTTTATAGACATTTTCGACGATACTGTATCCACATGCGAGGTGCCTCTCTAACATCAAAAATACCCGAACGGAATCGACGAAACAAAAATTGTACTTAACTGGTTGCTACAGTCTTATATAGAACGATAAACACCTTTCACAATTTTAGCCACCCGGCTATCTTTTTCGCCGTTACAAGAGAAAAACGAAAATGTATCGAATTTTCTGTTTGTTGTCTTCCATTTTTGAAACCTTGTACTCGTAACTGAATGAATCAAACAAAAAACCGCAAGAGGATATTTTAGTGTCAAATGTCACCTTTCCAACGAGCATAAATCTGAAACTGTTTGATAGATACCTCACGAGATATCGATCACTACAGACGTCTACCGAAAAAATAATGGATTACTTTTTCCCCCAAACTAATATTTGAATATCCATCAAGTATTCATAGCACCATCAAGGCATACCTACTATATAATGTAATCGTGTTGTATTGAAATCAAATTTGCACTTTTCACATAAATACAATGGTTAAAGCTTCACTTTTCAATCTACCGGATCTCAGTTTGATCCAGTGGTCAAAAATTGTGGATATTAATTGTGTCATTATAATGATGAAGCTTGTTACAAAATATTACAATGTGATTTCATTCTAAATTATCGTCTATGACCTAGTAAGCAATCATAGATTAGATTTTAAAGTAAAAATCACATGTACAAGGTTGATGAGGAAAAAACAAAGCAACATCACAACAATTCATTAAAAATTTCTCTTATAAGTATTATAAAAATGCTATCCAATAATACACACATAAGGACTAACCGAGGCTTAATGGTAGGATACCACTCTTCAAAGCACAATGTCCTGAATTTCATTCCAATCAGTGTTTAACAATGGGAGATGATTGTTGCTTACTTGCCTTCTGCATGCACGTCTTTCGAGGTAGATGCTTGTGAGTTAACTGAGTTTTTTCTCTTGCGATATACGTGAATATAACCCATTATCTACAAGAAGGATTCCAAAATTCTTTACAACAACTTTAGGTCATTTTGAACATTACACAACTTCAAAATGATATTACATATGAAATGAGAAACTCTTTATGTCCTGTTTTCAAGAAAAATTACAGAAATGACTGTAGTGACTTTAAGAAGATTCTATTTAACCCAACAGTTAAAAAAAAAAAAATTTGATCTGATTAACCCATCGTTTTTATTTTTCGTTCTATTTTTATTTATTTAAAATAAGAATTGTATTCCTTCTAATGAATAAAATGTTGCAAACTGATAAAACTTATCGATATATTTTGCGGTTTTCTATCTCGGCATTAAATGACAGACACCCTAATAACTTATCAAATTAATATTTCTTTATCTTTCTTTTATCATTTATCTATGCAAACGGTTGAACTAACAAGTATGGACACTTTGCAGATGACAAAACATATTTTTATGACTTTTATATTTATTCAAAATTCAAACAATTTTATTTGCTACAATAAATATGTATGCTTTAAGTCGCATTGCAATTATTTTTAAGATTTATTTATGAACAAATATTTTTGAAGTTTTGATGAAACTAGTTTTTTTCTTTTTAATGTTTTATAAAAAAATAAAGAATTACAGTGACAGTTGCATTAATTAACCAATTAATTGAAATTGATTGTCGTTTAAGTAATCAAAAGTTTGGATAATATTTACTATGTAATCAATTCTTATAGCCATATTCCAGATATATTTTGGGAAAACTGCCGTATTACATACAGAAACAAACAGAATACTTTGATACTATAATAACATTTTTAACACAAAACTGTTTTACAAATCTATTTTTTAATATAATATTAAAAATTCCTTAACATTCGTTGTTTTTGAATTCGAGCTCTCTTTCTATTTATTTTGAAATTATATATTATGTATTTCACGTTTGCAATCTGATTTCGGTTGTTGACGTTTTCATCCAATTAATTGATGCTGTATTGTATATTTATCAATGAATCAAAATATAAACTTTTTTCTTACAAACTTATTTAATACATTGATTATTTGTAATATCTA
>JAPDSC010064691.1:0-25901 GCA_026290005.1 Latrodectus geometricus
TCAGTTTCCTCTCTTGTGGCACATGAATAGACCAGAATAATGCAGTGGGTCACATGAATAGACCCACCGCATAATAAAAATCCTCCTGGAATATGTAGCTGATATTCAAATGCATTTTATTTTCTAATAGTTAGGTCATCCGTTAAACGTTCTCAAAAACATGCAGATTCGGGAACATAGAGACCCAGTGAATAATCCCGGTTCTTCTGAAGGAAAGATCCTGTGTTCAATTCCAGACACTAATGAATAGCGGTAGGCAGGTGTTATATTTCTGTTTTTTGCATAACATTTGAAGGGAAAGAGCTTGAGATTTTCGGATTTTCCCCTAGCGAGACATATGTATACGATTCATAAAAAGTCCTCCAGAAAGCAATTTATAGTAGTAGTTCAAATGCCTTAAAAGCGAATTTCAACTGCATAAGAATTCAATTCCGATGTTGAAACTTTGTGGTGATTGCTCCAGTTTTTAATGGGATAATCAAATGTTTATTAATTACAAGAGATTTTTATTTTTCCGGAGACTGTGGTTGAAAGTGGTAAAAGGGCAAAATATGCCCGAAGACATCTAAAATATTTTCAATAGAATTAAAGTCGGGAAAGAACCCTGACATTTTAAGTTTTAACCCTGACATTAACAATTAACACTGACATTAACATTTTTAGTTTGGAAGTACTCATGACGATGCTGACTTAATAGGGAAGAATATTATCAATCTTAATGTGAAAATTGATATTAATTTGTAAAACCTAGTTTCATAATGAGGTTAATGTTACCATGATACAAAGATATGTTGCTCTGTGTGAGAGTATAATCGGCACCGAGGTTGCCTTCTGAAAACCTCTAATCATCGACGAGATTTCATTACCTGATTTCTTAAACATTTTTCTTTCCAAACCCTTTTCGTGGTTATCTGCAGGTTCTAGAAAGAACCTCAAGTTGATTGCAAAGAGAGAACTACGTTCTAAGACATTTGAGACAAAAATCTATTTGAGAATATTTCTCTCATCTTGCTTTACAATAGCAGAGTTGTAAGAGATAACAAGCGTCCATCAACCTTTCTGTCAAATCCTGATAAGGCATCTAGGTTGGTATCATCTTCTTTTTCTCACTCGGATTATTTTAAATTTTTTTGTTTTTAATTCGCATTTTGTACCCAACATCCCAAACCTAAAAAGAATTTTCTTAATTTTGAAATTGAAAGCAAGAGGAAAGAGTGATTCTTAATCAAAACAGGTTTAAATTATCACTCCGAGAGATATTATTTCACGTGGACGACATTGCTACTACGATTTATTTCACTCATGTTAACTCATATTAAGGAATATAAGACTAGTTTTCAGCATTGTCGGGTATAAAACCCACTATCTTTTGGTACTGAAAACGAAGCCTTTCCCAAACATCCCTCCGCGACCCCTGGAGATTGAATAATTTGTCGATTGTCACTTTTTTCTTGCTTCCAATTTCGATACCACTTTCTTCTTCCTATTGCCACTTTTTACACACGATGATTAATTCGATTGGGGCCTGCAATTTTTATGGAACTTTATACAAGTTTCTAATTTTGAGGTAGGAGTTGAGCACATGGAAATGTCGAATTGAAGGTTAGAAAGCTGAAACTTCAATAACCTGCTTATTAATGGTCTTTGTAGAATTCACTGCCCGATTTATTTTTATATCTTTTTATAATAATACTTCTGCTGGAGATCATACATAAAAATTACTCATTGATATAGCGATTTAAAAAGCAGAGTCTATAAAAAAGGTTATCTTATGGATAAGAATTACATCAATTAAATGGAATTATTACCAATAAAATGTATTCTTGAAATTAAATGACTGCAATTTTGTCAATTAAAAATATATAGTGCTCAAAGCATGTGTTTCTTAGGCCATAAGTTTGCAAGAAATCATCTGAGAGACATGAAATTCAGAAGTAAAAGATAGCATTTTGTACTTAAACAGTGAAGGAAGCATCGCTGCGCAAAAAAGAATACAATGAATATATTGAATCAAACAAAAAATGCTTTATTGAACTCATAGTATCATTACGCATGATTATCTGTTCAAGAAAAAGATCAACAAGCAAATATTCCTAAGAATGGGATGTACTCTTCTCTTACTATAATAGTTACCCCCTACCGCCTCGTCATATTCACCACCAAATTGTCCAACAGCTCTTGAGGTAAGAATGCTCATCTTTCAATCAACAAATCTTTCCGATGTTGAGTGCTCCCCAAGAGTTTAATCATGTTGTAATGCATTTGTTCAAAGGATCCCACACATGTTCAATGAGATTCAAATCAGAAGAGTACGTTGCCCAATCTATTCAAGGGATATCTTCCCTCTCCAGCAGATAATGAAAAGCAGGAGTCCAGTATAGGCGTGGATTGTTATCCATAAGAACGAAGCTTTCTCAAATGACACCTTGGAATAGACACACTTGAAGAACCTCCTTACAGTAGCAATCTTCAGATATACACCTTTGTCGAAAACTTGGAGCTCAGTCTGCCCGTTTAGTACAACGCCTCTCCAAATGATAACTGAAGGACAGCCATAAGGTCATTTTCCGTGATTTACTAGGATGAAACCGTGTCCCGATCTCTCTGCAAATCAACTGGCGTTGAGAATCGTTTGTGGCATCGAAATGAATACCATCCGTAAAGAGGACACGGCTCCATTGATAAGGTGTCCAGAATTTGGGCTCTTTGTACCACTCTAAGAAGTGGTTCAATGACCAAATTTCAAAGGGATACAATGATCTAATAGGCCACTTTAGTGAAAGAGAATAGTAAACGGTGACAATTGTTGCCCCGTTTCTGTACTCAATTGCTAAGCAACAACGTTTGTTGACTGGTTTCGGGCTGTTTTCGGCTGTTGAATGACACATCGGCCATTCATTGAAGATGTTTTCTTAGTATACCAACGACCAACTTATGTAACAGAGGCACTTACGGATGGAAGGCTTTCTCAGAGAGTGAAACGACACTTTTATTGTTTCGGAAATCTTCAATTGTTTAGTCCACACAACATGCTTCCTCCAAATTACTAATCAATCCTTCATGGGTGAAGTCGCTTAGGTAATTTCTGCTAGCTATACTTCAAGAAAAACTCACTTGCATTTGCAGAAAATATCTTTAATTCCATCTCCATCTTTTCTTCTACGGTATTCATGAGCTGCGCTCATCGACAGCACGCATACGCTTACATTACATATGACGCTAGCTGTGTCATTTTGTTCCTGATATTTTCAAACGCGTATTGCTTGTTCATTGTAAGAGTGCCTTTTTTTTGCAATTTTATGGCTGCTATTTATAACTTCTTTGCATTAATAAGCGTCTATAACAGAATATCTAATACACATTTTAATGCCAGATAAAGTTTCATTTTTTTATTACTTAAAATGTTTACATCTGCACACATTTTCATTGAAAATATAAATACATAAGAAAGTTTCTTCAAATATATTAAATGATTTTAATAATGTAAAAATATTTTTTTTTTTTTTTTTTTTTTTTTTTTTTTTTTTTGAATTTTGAAAAGCTTTATATTGCGATTTGTGCAAGTCTTCATTTATCAAAACAATTTATTTTATCTGATCTCATATAAACATGCAACAAATCGGACTTGAAGTGGTTTGTGCAGCGTATGGGTATAAAAATTGTAGCTTTAATTATATTACTTGAATTTTTGAAAAGAAATATTGGACTATATTAGATTATTTATTGAATTTTCAATTTTATGAGCAATAATAAAGTTGATCAGATTATATGTTATCATATATGTACATTTTACATATACAAAATTCGTAAAATTCAACTGTTAAAGAATATTATCGTAATTTTAAAAACTAAAAGTATCCCTAGAAAAATAGGAAAGCCTTACTTAATATAAAAAATAATTAAAGCTTAGTATTAATATTAAGTGATTCCTTCCCAAACCAAAGCCATTTGATTATATGCGTAGAGAAATAATTGACTGCTTAAAGTTTAAGAAAGAGTAATGAAAGCTGTATATAATTCACATTTCCTTTTTCTTTCAATATATGCTAATGAATTTGTATTTCTCAAATGAATTTCATAAAGAATACTTTCAGTAAAGGATTTTGTATTATCTATTTAGATTTCTTTAGTAAGATTAACACAATGCGTAAAAACTAAATTGACAGTTATTTTTTATAGTTCTTCCTTAACAATGTTATGAAAAAAATATTTTAATTTTTAAAATTTTCATCATAAAACAACCAAAGTAATTAATATTTTTATGTTTACAAATCAAAATAGTTAAAAAAAAGTGCTATTGGTGAAATGTTATTTTTTATTAATTAAAATTGATATAAACTAAAGTTATGGGATCATGCAGGTTATTGTTACTTGCATTTTAAAATTAATTTAAAAACAATAAACATTATTTTTATTAATGTCAAAATTAGTGAAATATTTTAATTATAAAGAAGTGAAATTACAAAGGCCACTGAAATTAATTCAGAGTTCTTAACTGGTATGGAAAAAATGTTTTTGTACCCGAAAAGAGTTAAATATTTACAAACTCTAAGAGTCTATTTCTCATTTTGTAATCCGACTTGTAAAGAAATGCTCATACTATGATATGCTTGCTTACCTGAGGTAGAATTTATCAAACAAACAAACTAGTCAACCATCAAACAAGCGATTAAAAATTTTATAAACAAAATCATTTTCAATGATTTTGAGAATCTAAGAATATTGTCATTTTAATGCAATATAAATTTTCAGTTACTAAAGAAGGTCATAGTTAGATCTTTGCCTATGCAAAGTGTGGCTTTGAGTTGAAAGTAGTACTGCTTATTAAAAATGGAATATAGTTACTTTTATTTTGTACCTGGTTAGTATTGATTACAGTTACTTTTAAAGTAACAAGAATTTTATCGATTACATTTTGTACTTGGTACATTTTCGAATGTGCTGCCATCTTTAGAATTAAAAAATAATTACGATATTTCAATAAGTTTTATAAATAAATTAAATAATTAATTAAAAATAAGAATTAAATCTATAATATTTTATATAATTCCATAAAATTAATTTCTAATTAACGTTGATATAAATCATTATCATTTAAATGTAAGTATTCACTTAAATATTAATAAAAAGAACTATATGAAATTATTTTTATTTATGATAAATTTTATCAATTGCAATTTTATATCTTTTCTTATAATGCTTTAATTTCTTGTATAAGGCCGAAAAATATAAGTTACTTCCTCTACAAAGTTTTTCTATGAAAAATTTCAAACTTATAAATTTCCATGAATATTTTGTATTCAATATAAAAATTCATATCTTAATATTTATATTTGTTTATAGAATTTATATTTGTTTAAAGTAAATTTTCAAATTACTCAATAGTAATTTTCAAATATTTCCACTGTTAATTAAAATAAAATTAGATAAGAAAATAATTTCCATTTTTCAACTTAATAAACTTAATTCTTTTGTTTGAATTTAATAAAAATTTTCAACTATATATAGATAAAATTTCATGATTAAATGGTTAATACTTTGTGAAGAATAGTAATTAGGGGAGGATTGATGAATTACAAAGAGATTTTTTAAAGTTTGCTTAGAAAAATAAAGTAATTAATTTTAAAAGAATGAATTTTTTAAATCTCTTATATTTTTTCATAATTAAATATAAATGAAGCCATCACGGTAATATTTGTTGATATTATAATAAACAAAAATTTTTCGGATAAAAAGCATTTATTTGTTTGTATCTTTATGTACAAGATAAAACCAAATTTTTCTGAAATAAAAATTGCATTAATTCACTTGTTTTACTTTTAAGAATCTTAAGCAATTTATGGATAAAAAAAAGTTGCCTTGCAATTAAAACTGTTTTAATAATGTCTAAATATAGATATTATTATATATTAGGGTAATCATTAGTAATATTAGAAGTCACTAAATATCAAAAATTGCAAAATAGTTTTCCCAAAAATTTAAATTTTATAATAAGTGCAAATACAAAGGTCTCTGAAATTAATTCAGAGTTCTTCTTAACAAGTATGGAAAAAATGCTTTTACCCGAAAAGTGTAAAATATTTATAAATTCTTTGCGTTAATAATCGACTATTTACCATTTTGTAATCCTACTTGCATAGAAAATAGTTTTGCTCTTACTATGATATGCTAACTTGGGTAGGATTTATCAAACAACGATTAAATTTTTTTTATAAACAAATTTTTTTTTTTATGATTTTGAAAATCAGAGAATATTGTTAAAACATTTTAATACCATATAAATTTTCATTTTTTAAAGAAGGTAATGCTGTTAGTTTGATCTTTGCCTATGCAAAGTATGAAATTGAGTTGAGAGTTGTGTTTGCTTATAGTTTTATGAGGTCAGAAATCTGCTAGATCAGATGTAAACCACGTGTTCTCAACTCAGAAGTATAGCGAAGAGGTTGACTTAATTTACAAATTCCGAATCAGTTTGCTGGAAAGGTACCGCAGTAAAAATAAATATCTGCTCTGCTGTTTTTGCTGAAGGGTTGAACTAATTTATTTAGTGTAAAGTTGTAAATATATATATAAATATATAAACGTAATTTTATCATAATTTATCATGTTGAGTGACAGTTTTGTAATTTTGTGTATATCTATTTTTACCGCTCTTCTTGGAGAAGGTTTGTATATTTTTTAATAATTGTAATTTTGTAAAAAATTTCGAAAAAATACTGAAAAAAATTTTTTAAAGTAAGTTTCGCAAAGTAATACTTTTAGGGAAATTTCTTTGATACTTTTTCGCAGTTTATTTAAAAGGATCAATTCATCCTAAAAATATTAGGTCATATCGTAATTAAGTTTGTACTCATAATGGTTAATTCCCAGTGAACGGTACGCTCCTTGTATGGTACGCATATATACAGCGGTACGCATGTATACAATTATTAATTAATTGTATATAATTTTGCATAAAATTATATTATTTGTATAAAATAATATAATTTTATATTATATAATTATATTAATTGTATATTGTATAATTAAATTAATTGTATAATAATAGCGTACCGTACACTGGGATACAGCCCTCATAATTATTCTTAAATATTTCAAAATAATTCACAACATCAATTGTTCATAAGACTTATATTGTAAAATATCAATCGTGAGTTTTTAAGAAATTAGAATTTAAATTTTCATATCATCTGTCTTGTGTGTTTCCAAGCATTTTGAAAATATTTTGTAATAATTACGTTTAGAATTAAAATTTCTTTTATATTTTCAAGTTTTAATGGTACTATTTATTTTAAAAAGGTTATTAACAATTTCACAATAAGCTGGATATAGTTTTCGTGTCATTTGTATTATTTTATCATTTCATTTATTTGACCTTCTTAATACCTTTTATTGATATTTCTTACAACTAATAAAAATTAATTCTTTAATTACATAATAAGAAAAGTTGATCATATCTTAAAATTGACTTTACTATAGTAATGTAATGAATATATATTTTTTTAAATTGTGTTTTATCTAATTATACTCTTCCATCAATATTTTTTCTATATGTCATTGTTGCTTAATCATGTAAATACTAATGGGTTTTGAAGCTGAAATATCCATAGCTTATTAAATTTAAGAATGTCAGACATTGTTCTTACTAAAGCAATGAAAGCAATGCACTGATGTTTTAGGGTTTGTCAACCTTGCTATAAATTTACTAAAATTTCTTTTAGCTGCTTGATTGTTTAGTACTTATTAGTGGTACTTTATTCCTTTTACTAAAAATGATTATATCAAGCTTCTTTCAAAAATCTTTTTTTTTTCTGATTTAGATTTATTATATTTTTTATTTTAATTTTTATTTATATATTTCGTATTTTTAAATTCAAAACCTTATTATCTCTTTTCTATTCGGTTATAAATTTTATTTTAAATTCTGTTACAATCTGAATTTGGTTTGCTTAAAAATGAAATGTAAATTAAGGATTTATTTTTATTTTTTTTTTTTTAGAAAATTTTAAATTTAGACAATTATGTGTAATGTCAAAAAATGAATATCTGTTATGTATTACTGATACAGTTATAATTAATATTTTGAATGCTTTAAGAGTTTTTTAATTTAACATGTTTTAAATGAAGAAAATTTCTTTTATTAATACTGATAACTTAACTTAATTTTTAATTTTTATCCCAAATGTTTAGATTACTGTTTAAATATCAAGAAAAATTTTGAATTATTTTTAAATTTTTCTACTTCAGAGAGCAAGGTATTGTTCTCTTATATATAAATATTAGGTAAATATTCATAACTGGGATAATCATCAAATTTGGCAATTATTTTTATTGGGTGCAATTTTCCTGTTTTGTGATTTCCTGATGAATTTCTTTAAGGCAAAAATAGAGGTTCAAATCAACCATTTTTTGTTCGTCAACAAGTACTTTTTATCATCATTCTTTGTTTATTTTTTGTTATTCATCAAAATTATTCTATGAAAATGATTAAATTTGAAATTCAGATATTGAATAAAATTATTCAAAACACTACTTGTTATCTGTTATACTAAGTTTTGTGATCTGCATCTCGAGACAATTTAACATAATTTTTATGATTATGTACATGAAAAAAAATGGAACTACTTTGATATACCCTCCAAATTGTAAATTTGGCGCCTTTTTTTCCCTCACCAACCATAATACCTGTTTTTGGCACCTTTTTTCACTCGCCAAGATGGTTTCTCGGTAAATACAAATAATTAATAGATAAAAAACTTTAAAAAACTAAGAAAATGGTACAAAATACAAGAAAATACTAAATTTAGCAACAGCAAATACCTAAAAGCTGAAAAAACCTAAATTGGTAACACCAAAAAAAGAAACAGCAACCCTAAAAAGGCCGTAGGGAGTGCCAGATTTGGCGCATAATTTTTAGGGGGTATATCAAAGTTGTTCCAAAAAAGAGATTATATATATATATATATATAAGTTTAAACTAACCTTTTAGTATATTTAAAATTGAGCTATTTTTTCACATTTGCTGATTTAACTTGCAGGATGTGCTGTTTAACATGACTGATCACAAATGATTATGAGATCAAAATTTTGAATTTCTATAAAAAAAATTCTGTGTTGTTTTTAAAGTTAATTTTTAAATGAAAGTTATTTTTCTACTTTCTAATGCAAATTAAGAAATTTTTGGTATACATTATTTCTTATGTCATCTTTGCTTTATGTTCCCTTGTTTTAATTTTGTCTGCCTTTTTGTTTGGCGATGTGAATGTTCAATTTGCCAAACATAAATAAGTTGTCACTAACTCACCCCAGTTAGGAAAGATTCTCCAAATATCACATAAATTTATATTTAATAATATGTAAATATAAAAATTGTAATAAATATTGCCTTTATGTTGTAATCAAAAAACTGAATAACATTGTTTTTTAAAATTAGTATTCTATAAATTAAGCAATAAAATTGTACTAACTTTTATAAATTCTATTTCATACCACTTATCAGAGATCACTAACGGGAAGTTAAAAACTGCATTAAATTGGTATGATTAAGAAAAGCTTTTATCAAATTTTATTTATAATTAATTGAGCATTGATATTTTAATAAAACATCCTGCATACTATTAATTGCTAATAACATTCATTATATTAATAATCACAGTAACATTTTTATTAATTTGTTCTCAATGAAATATGTTTCCAAAAATTGTTGCCTCAAAAAATATGTATACATTTGAACTTTGCTCAAATGTGTTGTAAATTTTTCTGCTCACGTATAAAAATTATAGGAAATAAAAGCATTTTGTAGCTGTAACATATGAAGAAAAATGTACTGCCTACATTCATTTGCAAAGCACAAATATAAAGAAATTTTGTCACATTTCAATTTTGAATTCTTAATTTATAATGTACCCCATGACTGGCAGTGTTTAGGAATACAACTTGTAGAACTACATTAATCTTCTCTTTTAGAATCAAAATGAGCTGTAATAAAGAACCATTTTTATGCAAAAAGCTGTATTGTAGTGAGTGATCTAATTTATTTGGGAACTGTAC
This sequence comes from Latrodectus geometricus, assembly GCA_026290005.1. Lineage (NCBI taxonomy): Eukaryota > Metazoa > Arthropoda > Arachnida > Araneae > Theridiidae > Latrodectus > Latrodectus geometricus. The sequence goes on from JAPDSC010064691.1 coordinate 10,051, forward strand.
CAATAGTGTGATTCTTAATATTTTTATTATCTGTTTTAATCTCTATTATTTTAAAATTATTTAAAATGCAAAGAAATTATTTTATTTTACGAAATTTTATTTTATAAAGTCTAAAGTATTTTTTGTGCAGTTCGATTATATATCATATATTTCTACTTTCTATTAAAAATCATATTTTTAACATTGATTCGATTAAGATAAAGCTACTATTAGTGTAGTTAAAGATTCTATCCCAAGAAAAAATGCCATATTTTTCTGTGAAATTACATTTGTGTTTAAATATTTTAGGCTTGATATAAAAGTAAATGATTTTCAATACTAAATTATAATTTCATTTTCAATATCTTTGATATTATAATATTTTAATTGTTTCTTTTTCTAGGATTGACATGGTTAATGGTGTATAGAACTGAAAAATATCAAAAATTAAAAGCAGAGGTAGAAAGGCAAAGTAAACGATGTAAGAATTAAATTATATATTTTAAAAGTATTTATATATTTATTATAAGCATTGTTATGTATATTTAAATGATTTATCACTTAAATTGAGGAATTAATCTAAGTAAAAGATACTTTTATTTAAAAGATAAGTAAGCAAAGTTAAATTAAAATAATTAAAGAATTCTTCAAGACACCATTGAATCATCTTCAATATTTAAAGCAATAGTACAGACCTTTTTTTTTTTATCTTGACATACCTTTTTATGTTTACAAGAACAGTTTGATAAGTCTGACTTAAGGCATAATGACACTCTGATCTTAATGCCAATTTATTATTATTTGCAGCAACATTTTTTAAAATTTGTTGACAATATTTTAAGTAATTTGTGTTTTAAGGGATTTGGAATTCCATTAAATTTTGTGTTGGAAAACAATTATCAAAACTTAAGAAAAAATGAATAAATATAATTGGGAATCTGCTGTAGTTTATTGAATTTCATTGTGACCATTTGAATACAACAGATGAAGAGTATTCTAGATGTTCAAATGAAATCACTACTGAAGAAATGGTCAATAAAATATATGGCATCTTGTTAGAAGACTGATGAGGGAAATTAATATTTTGCTTGAGCATTTCGGAATGAAAAAGTTATCAGTAAGATAGGTGTCATGATTGTTGACAGTGGATCAAAAGTGTATTCGTTTAACGATTTCAAAGTAGTATTTAGACAAAATCGAACACAATCCATGAGAATTTTTGCATGGTTATATTATAATTGATTGAACAATGAATTTAGATGATTGCTCAATGAATATGAAGTTTGTATGTATTACTATACACCAGAAATGAAAGACTCATCTAAACTATGTTCTTATAAATCTGTTTTGAAAAAAGAAAAAAGTTCCATTGTGTGGAAAGATTATAGTCAGTTTCTAGGACTCTAAGGACATAATCCTCACTAAATACCTCGAAAAGGGAAAATCAGTCATGGGTCAGTAATATGTTGATTTATATGACTATTTTAATAAAAAATTAAAAGAAAAGTTGTCTTATTTGTCCAAGAGAAAGTGTTCATCACACTGCACCATCTTACATGTCCGCAATCACAGCTGCTAAACTACCTTAAAAATTGCTCTCTTATCCAATTTACTATTCTGACTTAGCTCTCATTGAATATTTTCTTTTTCCAAATTAAAAAATATATAGGTGAAAAAAGATTTTCTTTAAATATTATGATCATTTATGCCACACAGAGCTAGTTTAATAAATTTTACAAATCTCATTTTATGAAAAGATTAAAAAAGTTAAATCGTTTTTAGAAAAAATGTATTATTATGTAAAGAAATTATATCAAAAATAAAGATTTTAACAATATATTGGCAAGTGTCACAAGATGATTTCTACCAACTTGGAACTTCTGAAAGAATTATAAAACAATTATATACAGGCTCACAATTCATTTAACATTCTTAGAACTTGCCTAAAATGAATTGTAGGGAAAGAGATATACTTGTGTTAAAATCAATAAATAAAGTTCCTCTCGTGTCAGTCGAATGGAAGAGACATCAAATGTATGTGTAAAACAAAGTGTCAAATTATGATTTGTCTTTGAAGGAAAAATGTAAAGAAATGTTATTCATAATATCATTCAAGCATTCCATGTTTCAATAAATGGATTAATTTCTTATTTTTTTTCCATTAAAATCCTTTTTTTTTTTTTTAACAAGAAAATTTTCTACTAATTATTTTTCTTAATGTATTTTGAATAAGTTTTTTTTTTAATACTACTTTCATTATTTTTTTAGAATATTTGTATTTTTGAAGAATTCATATTGCTTACATAATAGACTTATAAAGACATTTTTTCCTTCTTTGTCTAAATAACAATATCATTCTATAAAATGTCTTGGTATTTTATTTATTTATAAAATGGTAAGGAATGCTAGGGAAAATTTGTAATTTTTCATATTTCATACTTTGCCAAAAAAAAAAAAACTTCTAGCATTATATAGTGTCTAAGTATTTTATAGAATGTCAGTTTCATACTTTCCCAGTTACATGCATATTCATTCGATTTTTCATTTAGAAATTTTCTGTCTACTTAAAAGTTTTTTAATTTGAAAAAGAAGGGAAAAAGATTAATCAAAGGGTATATCTGTTTCTTGTTATTAATTAAGATGTTTCTTAGAATGAAAAGCTTAATTTTCTATATTTAAAGCTTTAATTTTTTGATATTAACTTCAATTATAAATATTTTCTGTTATTCTCTACTGTTTTTGTATTAAAAATTAGGAATTATTGATCTGAAATATTGGTATAATATATATATTCTGTATAATTTTTAGTGGAGAAGAAAAAAGAAGTTCATGGTGATACAGTTGATCGCCAGCAAAAGAAAAAAATTGGTAAGACATTACACATTTCTCTTACACTATTATATTTGTAAATACAGCTGATATTATTATTATTCTGAAAATGTAACCATTTAAATTATTTTATAATTCTGTTGAATAACTTAATATAATTGTGGTTGCATAACTGATAGATGTAAATGTCTGTGTGTATGTATGAAAATCCATATTATAGTTAACTTTTCATGCAGCCCATTATAAAGACTTGTATCTTTCAAAATATGCAATATTTCATTCTTTTATATTCTGTTAATATTGCATTTCTTTCAACTGAAAAGTGAGAGATTTCTTCATAAAGCTACCTTTTTTTTATTTTAACAATATGTGATTTTTGTTTAGTTAATGCATGCGAAAAGAAAATTCCATGTGAAATAATTTGTCCAAAAATGTTTAGTGAGACTTAATGCAAAATTCTATGCCAAACGTAGAATAAAATTAGACAATTAATCTACATGGAACCTAAAAAATATGAGTAAAACATTTGTGAAGAGTATGAACAATATTCCTAGATATTTATGTATAAATAAAAATGAGTTGCCAAGAAAAACAATTATCAATTTAAGGAACTACATTTTTCTATCATGAAAGATTAATTAAAAATTTTAAATCAATTAATATTTTTCTATTTATTATTTGAACAGCTCCAAAATTTGAGGAAGTTGTGTGTATGTATTGGTTGTATATAATTATTTCATAAATCAGAAAATGCTAAGCTTTGTCTTCTACAGCTGGAAATAATGTATAGTATTATTTAAATATAATGTAATGTAAATTTATTCATTTTCACCTGGTTTTCTTGCATTTGTGGTTTATTGCATTTGTTATATTTGTGGTTTCTCATAAGATGGAAAATTACTGAAATTCTCAATGAATAAGAAATAATGTCAATTAAGATACATCATTAAAATTCATTAATTTTTTTCATGAATTTTCTCCAATTTTTTATTTTATTGTAATCAAAAGCATACTTTATCTTTTTCAATACATACTTACCCAATTAAAATATTTTTCATTTATTGATTTCTTAGAAAAACTAAAATAAGCCCTTTTTGTTTTTTTAACAAATGTTTATGTGTTTAAATTCTTTAGAAGTCTTTTAAAATTTAAAAATTATCCTTCATTAAGAATCAAGATCTACATTAGCTTTTATTCCCTTAAAAAAAGCTAATGTTCTTTAGATTTATATTTAACATATTTTTCTATTTTGAAAAGTTTCATTTTCAACTCTGTAAGAGAACTTATAATTACAAATAATGCACAATTCATTATTTGAGAACATTGAATTTTAAAACTAAAATATAAGTTAATGAATTTTTGATGATTAATACTTCACATTCAGATCAGAAAAGATGCATTTAGAGTTAAATATACTTTTTCTAAACAAGATTATCTTTTATTAAAATAGTTTGAGAGGAAATTGGACTCTGTTCTAAAATGCTACTGAAACTTTGATTTTATTGATCCATATAATAATAATCATTTGTGTACAAAAGTAGTATATTGCATTTAAAAATGATTATTATGTACTCATTAAGAGAAAGACATATAATTAGTGTTCTCTTTTATTAAATCAGGAATGAATCAGCAGCCAAATAATGTTTAGTCTTTCATTTAACACTTTGAATGTGAATGAATTCAGTGATTTGGTATCCACTTTAAATTATAAATTCCAATCTATTATGCCCTTTTGTGCAAAAAAAATTACCATTAAGTAACAAATAAATCAAACTAGTAATTGAAATAATTTTAAATAACCTTACAATTCTGTGTTCTATACCACTTTTTGACCTCACACAATAATATAAATTGCTGGAACCCTAATATAATAGTTCCATTGTAACACAATAAGAAAGTTATAAATTTTCCATAACATTGCACTTTATTATTACTGTATACTTATTTTTTCAAACATTAAAAATTGATTCACTTTAAAATAATGCCGAGAAGGAATAATGTAGTTATATTTCCTTATATATAAAAATACTTAGATAAATTATCAATTATTTATTACTCTATAACCGTGTTGTAGCACAAAGTGTCATGTTTCCTATCACCTACGTGATTAAGACAAATTGAATTGAGGCATAATTTATTTCTTTAAACTTATTACAGAAAAAGAACATTATAAGTAGATTTTTGACATAATTAATTCAAAATCATTAAAGTTAAATTGGAAAAAATTTCAAATATTACATTACATTGGATTTTTGTCTCTAAGAGCTAACATCAGCATTAGATGCTTGTTGAAAGACTATTCACAGTCTACAGATATGGCAATCTACAGTTAAGATGGAATATTCGCTAGGATCTTTAGTAAATAAAAATTGATAAATTTCAAAACTTGGAAAATTAATCGGATATGAAGAATCTGTGAATATAGTCACTGAGGATGTTCAAGAGTTTTTAGTGAGAGTGAAAGATTACAAAGTGGATTTGATATATATAGTCTGGAAATTAAATTGATTCAGAGGACAAAAATATTGAACATGTAAAATTATTTACTCAAAAAAAAAAAAAAAAAAAAAAAAATGTAAGAAACCCTCCTAATTTTTATCTGCAGATACTTCCATTGAAAAAAATTTAAAATTAAAAAAGATTTTATATACAAATTCTTGTCAAGAAGTCTACAACAATTGAATCTATTTCATATATTTATTGAATTATCCACCATGTATAGATAAAAATCTTTCATCCATTAATTCATTTATTATTTTTATTGTAAGAACAAGCAAAGAAACCAATATTATTGATTTCTTAAAGACAACAGAAAATACCTAAATTCTAAATAAAGAAGATACAGAGAATGAAAGTGGTGTGATTCATTTGAAAAAAGTAAATATTTGTCTGTAAAATGATGAAAACAATTTTTTTTTAAATTAAGGTAACCTAAAAACTTTGTTTTTATGTACTTTTTTCATTTTGTGTTAATGCATACATTCATGTTTTTCACATAAATAAGTTAGTTTATAGAATTTAAAAATATGTTTTTGTTTAAAATAAATTTTGGAATGTAATACTCCTTTTTTGTATTTGCTTTGAGTATTATAACATTTCACACAACTCAGTGTTTTCAAAGAATATATCTGCTTTATTATAGGAGGGTTACCTAAATAACTGTGTTTGTGTAAAGTGAAATGATAAAGCAAAGGATTTTTAAATTATAAATATTGAAGAAGTGTGCTATGTGAATTTTGTTTCATCCCATACAATATTGAATAGGCATTTTGAAATACCAACATGATTTTTATCCATGTGACTCTATAAATATTATTAATTTTTGGTAGAAATTCATTTATTTAAATAAGCAATTGCAAATAAACATATATTTTGCTCCTAAACTAGCTCATTTGCACTTAAAAAATTATGGTAAGAATATTTAAAAGTGTGCCAGAAAAAATCATTGTAAATAATTAGTTTAACAGAAATATTTTAATAAATATATATAAGTTAAAATTTGAAATGTATTTTTAATTGAATGACTTGTGAAATACCAAAAAAAATTCTGAATGATCCAATATGTTGATTGCAACTATTGAAACTATTCTTAATTAAGTTTCACACATTATTCCAAATTGGCATTGCACTCACTTTCTGTTAAATATACTTTTGACAGAATTATAATAAATGATAATTTTAAATATAATTTATTATCTTATCCAAAATTTTCCTTATCTATAATATTAATTTGTTTTATTTTCCAGAGAGAGAAGAGGAGAAACTTAAAAATAATAATAGAGATTTATCATTAGTAAGTATTATTTTAATGTGTGAATGTGTATATACAATAAAATGAACTTTAGTGTTTATTCTTTTTAGTAATCTTTCTGAAAACAGATTTTCATACAATTTTTTGTTACTGATTAAAATATATTTTTCTATTAACATCTATTTTTTTTTTGTACATGTTTCATTGAAAATTTTCAGGAGTCTAATACTTCAACTAAGATATTAAATTGTAGGGTAAAAATTTTTATACCTGTATTAAAAAAGATTTCAAAAAATCTTGAACATTTTTGCAGTTGCTTCAAAATGTTTCATTACAAATTATACTCACTATCATATTTGATTCCATTAAAAATATTTATAGCCTTAAATGTTCGGCATTCATTATTTGTTTGTTTTCCATTAACACACTTACCTAAAAATTTCATTATTTGTTTTTTTTTTTTTCTATTTAAAAACTTACCTAAAAGACACATAACTTTAAATCAGAATAATCTCTGAATGCAAAATGGACAATTGTTGAACCTTTGATTCTCTCCTTGGCTGTACAATGTCTTCAGAACTTTTCCGAAAAAACTCAAAAACGATCTAATTTTCTAGACTGGAGAATGCACAACTTATGCAGCCTTGATATTTAACCATAAGTGAACCTTCACACTGTGTCTTAGACTCACTGTAGAATTTCAACATGATGTTTTTGAGTGATATTTGATGGTACGATGAGTTAATAGAAGCGTGTTTTCAGGTTTTTCAAATCACTAACAGTATTCACATTTTTTAAAATCATGGTTTTGTGGTTTTCATCCAATTTTTATCAGCAAATAACAAAATGAAAATTGCTTTCGAAGTTTTCTATTTATATAAATTAATCTCACATATATTTTAGACTTTTTCACTTAATATAAAATATAATACTAAGTGAATATTATTTTTTTATATTAAGTAAATATATTTAATATAAAAATAAATATTTTAATATTTATATTTTTTAAATTTATTTTTATCTTAAAATAGATATTTTAAGATAAAAATAAATTGACCATTTTAGCACAAATATGAGGAAATTTTATAAGAAAATAATCTTTATACCTTAATTTTTTAATAGTTTTACTGTCCATTTAAAATATATTGAAGCTTACTTTTCTTCATATGCTTGTAAAATCTAGAGAATGATTATCCCATTAATAAGAGAAGACTGCTGAAAACTTAGTAGAATGATTTCATGAATAATAAATCAGATTTTTCTTTTTTGTAATACCATATTACATTTTGTTTATGGTATTACAATATGTAATATGGTTTATTATGGTACATAAATTTTATTATTCATAATAATTTTTTCTTTTTTATGATTATATTACTTGCTTATTGATAACACTTTTACAATGTTCAATTGTCAATTTTTTTTTTTTTACTCTTTCCAATGCGATTGCATATTTACAGTATTTATGGATATTTCAATGTGCAATTTTATGATGAATAATTATTTTCTATTTTAGGTAAAGATGAAATCAATGTTTGCTATTGGTTTTGCTTTTACTGCTTTACTTAGCATGTTTAATTCAATGTAAGTCCCAGTTTTTTTTATAGTAATTTAATTCATATTATGGAAAAAATTAATAATACATATTATGTCACTTGATTTGTAAAAAATATTTGGAGTATAATAGCAGAATTTTAAAAGTACAATGTCTGATATGCGAAAAATCGTCAAATACAGCACAAATAATAAATTTTCTATATTAAATATACTTCTGGAAATTTCTTCTATTCCAAGTTTTGATTTTTTTCCTTGTGGACATTAATTACAGAGTTCAGTGAATACAAATGTGCTCTCATCGGTGACCACAGTTAGGTTTGTTTAAACTTTTAAATGTGTGAAATTTCTATTTTTTTACTGATTAAAATACAATTTTCTTAATTTTTTTGACAATAGCTTTAAAATGTCAGCTATGCTTTAACATAATTTACAAGCTATGTGTCAATGTATATGCTACATAGAAACAAGGATGTAGATAATATTTTCTTATTTAGTGTATCACAAAATGCCTTACTTGGCAGAATCAGGAAAAGGATTTAAAAAAAGCAACACACTATAAACATAACCTGTAAAGGGCCTGATCTTTAATTTTAAGCTATAGAAAAGATGTTATAAATATATTTATTCATCAAGCAAAGCAACTGAGATAGTGCCATTTTACTGTATCAACATTATGGTGCTCCAAGAGAAACTATCTATGTATTGCATACTTATATATATATCACAAAGAACTCAGATTGATTTAGATGAGGTTTCAAGTGATTATTTAGTTCTAAAGATGAGTGTCTGAGCATTGACTAAGAAAATTAAACGATTGGATATTTGCAGAAAATATTACTGATCATTATATTTAAAATAAGGTTTTATCTTTCAAAAATGGATTTCTCATATGCTGGCAAATATGAAATACTTGCCAGCATATAAGAATTTTGCTATGTACTAAACTAATGTTTGAATTTATCAGTTAATAAATTTAATTTAGGGGATTTTAAAATTTGTGTAAATTGTAATATCAACTTTTTTCTATAATTAAAAATTCAATTACCACTACAAATCTTATACAGAATTTTTTACAACTATCAATAAGACTTCTAGCTTAGTGTTCTTTCTTTCCCCTTGGATGCTAAATATATACATTTCTTTTTAAATGCTCTTATATTTAATAAAAGTATGTATATATTTGTTCTTGAAAATTTCAGATTTGATGGGCGTGTTGTAGCCAAATTACCTTTTATTCCAATAGGATGGATACAAGGATTGTCACACAGAAATTTAATAGGCGATGACTATAGTGATTGTTCTTTCATATTCTTATACATTTTATGTACTATGTCAATTAGACAGGTAAATTAATTTGAAATTCTAATTTTGTTCTTTCACATAATGAATCTAAGTCATTAAATAAATTCATTTTTATTTTTAGAACATTCAAAAATTACTGGGCTTTGCACCTTCTAGAACTGCTAACAAACAGAGTGGAAATATTTTTGCTCCTTCTTCTCAACCTTTAAAATAATGCAAATAAAAGTATATTTCAATACAAATATGTATTTTTTCTCTGTATTCATTTATCACACAAATGAAGTACGCAATGCTAAAATGAATTTTATTGATTCTTATACATCACAAACATTGAATCTAATATGCAACAAAAGGCACTTCTAAAATATTAAAAAAATATTAAGGCAATGATGCTGTATGAAAGCTTAATCACAGTCGTAAATAAAGCATTATCAGATATGTAGTTTACACTGTAATGACTAAATACAATGGTTAACAGAAAAAAATGTAAAGTGAAAGGACAATACAAAGTTTACAAATAAATTCCTTTTCTCTTTTACATTCTTTTCTCATAGTTCTCAACTACATCAATCAATTAGAACCTCTATTAATAAATGTCATACAAATAGATTAGGAATAATGTACTGATATAAAGTCTGTACTGAAAACTTCAATGATTTCAGGCAAACATGAAATCACACATATAAGCATTCTCATGGTACTATATACAAAAGATGTTGAGCTTATTAATGAGCTTGGAGAAAACACTTTATATTCATATTTTTACAATAGTAAATATGAATGAGAAGAATTTAGCATCTTTGGTATGTAAATTAAAATTAAAGATGGATATAATTACTTTATAAGAATTATTTTTTAAACTGCCCATTACAATTAAATACAATATTTTTATAATTTAATTATATTTTAGGGCCAAAACATTTAAATTCCAAACAAAACATCAATATCTAAATAAGTTATTGAAACAAAGTATAATAAATTGTTGAAATTGCATTTGATACATTTTAATTCGTGAAATTTTTTTAAAAGAAAACTTGGATTTTTCATCTTATCTAAAACTTCATAAATTGATAATAAGGTTTAAAAGTAATTAATTTTCTAAAATATAAAGAGTAATAAATGCTATATGTAAACGAAATTATATAACTAAATGATAAGCTGCTGGTATAGGTGAATACATAAATTTTCAATTGAATTATGTTAAAACTAATGTTATAGTGAGTAAATAATTATTTTATAAAAGAAAAAGAGTCTTTCAGTTTAGAGAACATTTTACTCAAATATTAATGCAAATTATATAAGCACTTAACTATTTTTAGAATATAGTTGCATTTCTAAAATAATGACAGCCAACATTAAAAAACTAACGTTTAGTATATCATAAGTGTTCAAAATGTACTAAAAATAATATATTTAAATATACAGGTTATTTATTAAGATAATATATAGTAAATTTTTGTTCTAAATGACTGTATTATACATTCAAATATGTAAGTAAACCCATATTATTCATATATTTATATTTTATTATTTAAGATTTATGTTATTGAAGTTTTGTGAGACAAAATTTATAAAATGAACTTTTAAAAAAAAAATTTTTTTTGTCACCACAGCAAACCAACTCTCTTTAATGTTAACAATCAAAAGTTTGAGTTCTATCCACATTAAGAATATTATTTTTGAAACTTAATCTTAAACAAAGTATGGCAATGAAAGACATTCTATAATACAAATAGAATAATTTTAAAAAAATGTGCATAAAAAATACACATAAGACCTATTTAACAATTTTATTATTGTTTCTCCATTTTTTAAGATAGCAATAAACTACCAAATATTTTGAACTGTTGTGAAATACATAAAGTTCTAAAATTAAAGTTTTTGTTTTAAAAATGGAAAGAGAATAGCAACTTTAAAAGAGATTTAATGTTAAACAAATAACATTGTTAGTATTTTTTAAGTATGGAAAAAAAAATTGACAGTACTATAAAATATCCAAGTTTCCTTATTACGAATGTCAAAATGAATAGAATAACTCAAAATAAAAAAAATAGGCATTGCTTAAAAAGTATATATTAAGTAAAAACATAAAACTGTTGACAAATCATCTGAAGTATATTTACAAAATATACATATATCAGGTACTTAGACCTGATAATTAAGTTTAATGAATGAACAAAAGTTTCAATTTTGTCAAAATAATATTTCTGAAATTAAATTTTAATTTTAAATTACTTATGATAATGAAAGGCATTTTATGATACAAAAGGGAAAAAATAGTATTAATGTGTAAAAATACACATTATAAAAGAAACATTCTTAATATTATGCTTATGATATTTTACAATAAATTTATTTCATTTGTTTATTAAATTTTCAAAAAGAAAGCAATTTAACATTCTTAATTGATAATTGACAAGAGATGAAATAAATATTGTAGTTCATTATATATTGTGGTTCTATTAGTTAATTTACTTGTAAAAAAAATTAAACTTTTTTTAAGTTTTTCCACTGTAGTAAAAGCTTATTTATTTTTTCAAAATCTGTTAAGTAGCAAATTTATATAAAGCTTTTTAAAAATATTACACACAGATAAAAATTATAATGCATATAGGAAGAAAATAAATATACATAAAACTAAGATGTGCAATAATACTTTTCTTAAAAGAAATATATCACAAATAGTATATATAACAAAACATTCAAGCTATAACATACACATTTTCATATTTAGTTAACTACATCTAAATAAAGATATTTGTAATCATACAAGTGGGATAAGAAAATATTTCTGAACATAATCAGTATGAATATTTTATAATACAATTACAAAGCCAAAGTTTACACAACATTTTGGAAACTAAATAACTATGTTGTTTAAAAAGCTTAATATTTGTTGGAATCAACTTTTATTTTATTTAAAGTCAGATAAAAGTGAAATAAACTTTAATAGATTATAAAAATGCTTAAATACAGTGGAAGAAGATATATGTACATACAGTTTCATTCCTTCAAATAAGGACAGATAGGAAATGTTCAAAATTTTAAAAGTAATGATGCAGTTATTAAATGTACAAGTTGCCATTATACATTATGGACTTTATAAATGAGCCCCAAATGGAAATTTTTTGGCAAGATATAGTTATCTAAAAACAAATTGCATAGCAAGCTTTTACAGTTTATGGCACATGGTCTAGAGGCACTTGACACATTTTCAAAACAATAGCAAAGTATTTTACCCACAGTTGAACTCTCACTCAAATGTCATCAAGTTCTCTAAATGCTGTAATAAACAATTAATAATTTCAATAAATTTGCTAAAAGTAAAAATAAATTATTTTAATAGCAATACAACAAATTTTATGTAACAAATTATATTGAAGAATATTTAAAAATATTACTCCCATTTAGAAACCTTAATACACAGAGTACTAAGCAAAGTCTTACTTCAACAGTTATAGTGTTGAGGTATCGGTGGCATGAGTATATGAAAATTGATACATACTAAAAGACAATATCACGGAATATTTAGTGGTAGCATTCAGAAGTTAGTAGTTTCATTATGAAAACTAATTGAAATATAGGAATAAGCTTATAACAAAATTATAAATTTAATTAAATTTGGAATTAACTTTTTTCTTGTATGGAAGCTGGAATAGTAAATTTTGAATATAACTGCTAGTCCTCGTCTTGTAGTGAATAGTACTTTTCTATACTTCGATTTTTTTATGCCCTGAATTGTTGGCATTGCCAAAAAATATTTTTGTATACGTAAGAGGAATATAAATACAAAAATTCTTATTTTAATTAGTTGAGTTAAACAAGTGAGATAATACAAATAGCAATTAAATAAATGAAAATTTATAACTAAATTCACAAATAGGTTTACAAAAAAACATTGGTATAATTGGACAAATGGTGCAAGTATAATTATTGATATGTGACATCAGTTTTATGTGACAAGAAAATAAAATTACTGTTGCAATGTTTAAGCCAGAAATAACTATTGATGAAAACTTGAGCATGAAATATGTATCAGTTATTTTTACTCATGCCACCCATCTTTGAAATAACTCAAATTTTATAATTTGTGATTACAAGATTCAACATGTATGCTAACAATATTAAAAACACTTTGATATTTTGTGAAATATAATACAAGGAATATTTCATTGCAATAGAAGTTCCTGTTATACCATCATGGAAATTCTATGAGCCTATGGTTTGGTTAGTTAATTTCTCACTTAACTATTATATTTTGTACATGAGAATTAATTAGACTAAGACTTAAAAGCTAAGTGCGATTCTAAACTACTACAAACATCCATGCTTAAATATGACTTTACAACTTTCTGAATTGAAAACTAGAACACCAACCATTCTGCAAATAGCTCTGCCTTTGGGTTCATAAATTGGCTCTTATAGTATAAAAATTTATTTAGAACTCAACAAATTAAAAACCCAAATTTGGTTTTAGGCAAATAAAAATTTCTTACAGTATCCAGAGGAAATCTTTTAATTCTGAAATGATGTCATTTGAAAATTGGATTAATGCTTTCAATCCAACACAATAAGTAAAATCCAAGGATAAGAGGAGAATGGTATTATTTTCTGTTAAAGAATTTTCTTAAAACTTTTGCAGCATAAATATTTACATGTATTTAATTACTGCACCTTGCATTGCTTATTATGAATAGAACTAATGAGTTTCCAAAACATGGAGAATTAAAATGCAGTTTTATTTCTTAAAATAACATCAATTACCATCAATGATTCTTAACCACACATGAACATTTGTGAGATTTTACTATGTTTTGGATATTCTATACATAATTTCTTTTAAAAAATAGATTTGGTTTACTATTCTATGATTACTTTTTGTACACAAAAATTAATTCACTTAGAAACAATAGTTTAATGTGGATTCCCAATAACAAATATACACATTGGAGATGAGGAAATCATGAGTAATACTAAAGATACTGAGTATTAACCATTAAATGATAATTCAGTTTTTTTTAAATTTGACAATTATAATGAAATTTATTGTTAACAATGAAAATGTGAATTTTAGAACTGTGTATAGAACATATCAATACATAAAAATACATTTTATGCTTATAATACAATCTAGTGTTTGTGTATTCACACGCCAGAGATTTTTTAAGGACAATTTATTTTTCTGTAACCTTATATTTAATGACAAATTAACTTACTGTACACTCATCATATTGATTAGTTGCTTTTCTGAGACAATTATACCAGTGGACGGCCTTTAATGGTGAGCCTGTTCGGAATTTATACACGTTTCCACGGACCGGATCAGTTAGCTGGAATGCATCTGATTGACTCCCAGAACATACCACTAGGCAGCCAGAAATGTCAATAGATTTGGATGGCGTGCTTTTAAACTATAGGAAAAACAAATAATTTATACCTTATATCACAATTTTACAAAAAATAAAAAAATGGAGAATAAAATAAAAATATACATTTTCAAGTATTTTACACGTTATTACAAATGATGTATGTTCTCACTTTACAGGACATACATTTAGAAAACTGTCAAATGTGACCTTTACACATAAATATTGGTCAATGTTCATGACTACTATAATGATACTTATAATGATATGAATACTTGAGTACAACCACCATTTTTAGCATTGTGGTAAGTAAACATTGTTTTCATTCCTAGAGGAAAAAATTACACATCCCAGGGCTAGAAGATCTTAAGGGAAATCAGACGAATGCAACACAAAAGGATCTCAATTAAATATTTTGAAAGCAGTGAATCACAATAATATTGATAAATAAAAGAAAACAATAAAATTTTCTTTTTCACATTAGTTTTTAATACTAACAGGTTGACTCTATATGTTTAAAGAGAGAGAGAGAGAGTTATAAAGTGAGAAACTCAATACATAATTCGTAATCACCCTTCACATTTGTTAAGCTTATTTTACAACTTACAATTTAATTCAAAATATTGAATGAAACAAATGCATGTTAATTAATGATAAAAAAAGTATTTATAAATGATTGTTCATGGAAGTTTAATGACAAATATCTTTTAAATTTAACAATTGACTGCTTAACTTAGTAATTATTAGAAACACTGAAGAATAAATTTATTCTTCTTTATTTAAATTTTTTTATTTAGTTATATTAAAATATTTTATTTAGTGATTTATTTAAAGTCACTTTTTATATGAATGAAATTCAGTTCATAGGTATAAATATGTAAAGTTATTAGTCACTAACTAAAATAAATGCGCCTTTATTAATGATTAAATGTTGATCAAAGCAATTTTTAATAATCAGAAAATTATATATATATTTTAGTAATGCATACAGCTTTCATGAATAGTTAAGGTTTAATGTGAACTTACATCAGATTTTTCTGTTCCTCTTAATGATTTGGGTGGAAAAT